>VZTZ01001661.1:834651-880682 GCA_013400955.1 Drymodes brunneopygia
TTTTTTTTTTGCAGGTATAAGGCGTTGATTTGTAGTCAAATATTATAACACTAACCAAATCAAAGCACTGTTTCAAATATTTATTAGAATTGTTACTGTGGATGTATCCTTATTCCACAGTGAGCTGTTTTATAATTTATGATTTATAATTGTATAGATTCTCAGTGTGCTGTAGCCAGACTTTGTTCCTCTCTCTGCCTGTCGACTCAATTGGTAGCTATCTCTTCCATGCTAGATTAGCTCTTATTAGTTCTGATAGATGTTATCCTTTCAAGTTGTTGCTAGCTTGACTTTGTGGCTGGGTAAGGAGGGAAGTGTTTATCACAACCAGAGCTGAGAGCAAGCCCTTCAATGCAGATTTTTAACTCTCATGGCTGTGGCTGGTTGTTAGACAGCTCTGTTTTTTGGTGCTGTACCACGGATGAAGCTGGTACTGAGCAAAAGGAGGCTGCATATGTTCTAAAGCAGACGTTCTGAAGCCATTTCTACCCAGCCTCATCATCCCAGCCTTGCCAGCTGCTGGGTTACTTTTCACCTATCTGAAAGCTTCTCAGCAACTTCAGTGAAGGCCAACCTTTGTGAAGAAGTCACCATGACTACAAATGTCCTCTCAGTTCTGCCAGGCATGCCAACAGAATGGGGTGGCTCAAGACAAAGAGAAGGGCAAAGCAATCTTGTCACTACCTGCGTGGTCCACTCTGCTTGGGGATGCAAACCAGTGACCAGATCTTCACCTGCAGTGCAGCTCCAGCATCTAATGGATGTGGAGACAGTCACCTGTAGATGTGGTAATCTGGAGCTGTCTCCACCTTCAATTTCCCCCTCTTGTCGGGGGAGTTATGGGAACACCAAGGGATGGTCCATCCCAACCTGATATCTAGGAGAAGCTGAGTGAGTCACTGCCTGCAGGAGTCTGTGCACTCATTGGAGAGGACACCCAGAATGCCAGCTTAATCTGGATACCAGTTACTACAGGGATGGAATTAGATGAGATCAATCCTCTCACTGTGATTCCCTTTACCAAATATCCCAGCAAAGGCTGTGGCCAGCACTGCTGGTTTCAGAGGGAAGGAGAAAGACATTTACCCTAAGGAAGGTTCCTACCTACCAGTGTTTGGGGCAAAAGTGTACTACTTGCACAAAGATTAGGTTGGAGCCCTTCAAAAGTAACTGTTTTCCATTAATACTGGATATTACTGTCTTCTGTACAAACAATCTGTTTCTGAATTTCATGACACTCTTTAAAGTTTATCTCTTATGGTAATGAATTCCTCAGGCAAACTGTGCATTGTCTGAGGAAAAAAATCTCCTTCCATCATTTTTTTCTGAATATATTTGTTATACTAATTAAAGGGCTTCACTTCCCACAACATTTTCTTTTAGTGTTAGCTTGAACTCTGCAGGTTGGAGATGGCTGCTGCATGCATAGAGGAGTGGGCTAATCACAGGACTGGAATTTAAGGAATTTATGAGTTCCTTAGAGTTTCTCTGGTATGAATTGCCCCGAAAAGGCTCTTCATTAAGCATTCATTTGCCTCTCTATTTTACTCAATCTGTACAAATTTTACATGCATGTACATGTATGTCTGTGTCAGTCTTGAACAAGGACAGGACCACTGGGCCCTGGGGGATGCAGATAATTTTCTCCTGAGGTCCATTTACCAGCTGGATTTACCAATGTAAGAAGTCTGTCTTTCAGGGGCGAAGTAAAAACCCTAAACTATTTTTTATCTGTGAGTTTAGTGCAAACTGACTACTGTGACATCTCTGAAGTGCTGGAAGGTCCTCCCAGAAAAGGCCCAGTTTGGTGTCCTGAGATTACAGTGAGAACCAGTTCAGCTGGTTCACTGCCACCGATTAAACAAACAGGGACTGGTGTTTGTTTTCCTTCACATGAATATGTTTAGTGGGGCTCAAAATCGATCAGGAAAGAGATGTTTGGAACTAAAAGACAGAATCCTTTTTGTTGTTGTTGTTTGGATGTGTTGGGGATTTTTTCAAAGCCTTTTGGCCTTGAAACCTGCCTGCCTCAGCTATATAGGTATATCAGGAGGGAATCTGCCAGAAAAAAATGGACATTTGGCAGGGAAAAATTTTCAAGTCAGACACAGTAATTAATCCTGATTAGGTTTATTAGGGTTGCAAGAAGGGTAAGTATTTATTCCATGCACTCTTTAAAGGAATTTAATTGCTGTGTGTTCTGGTCTGGTTTTCTTTGTTCCTCCCAGCTTTCTAAGCTTCAATTTATATGACACAAACCAATTACCAAACGGTGCTGCCTTAACCTTTCTTTGTGCTGATCCACTCAAGAGCAGAGATAGTCACTCTTCAATAGATCATTGTGCTTCCAGAAGGGTTGTTGTAAACCAAATGAGCTGCATTGTGTGTGCCCTTCAGCATCTTCTGGCATTGCTGATAATGGGCTTTCACCTTCCCCTGGCTGCCGGTACCTCTGTCACTTTTAGCATTTAGGCAGATAATCTTTGGGGCAGGGTCCTACTCCTAGAGTTGACAAAGGCACAGAGAGGTGGTTCTGCTTCATGGAGCAGTGGAAACTGAGCAGGAACAACCTCTGAATTTAGATTTAGAACCCATGAGTGCTGAATAAGCTTGAGGCAGCTGTGGTACAGCTCAGCACACTAAAGGGTGCACTGCAAAACAGCTCCCAGTGCTGGATGAAAGCACCTCTCAGTTCCCTCTGTGCCTGCATGGAGCTGCTTAAAGAGTACCATATCTCAATCTGACATCTCTGAAAGATGGAGATGTCCAGGAGGGACATTGTCCTTGGCACCCACTGCCTGATGCTCCAGCCTGCCTGCAGTGGGGCAAGAAACAACAATCGTGACTGAATTCTCCAAGCTGCTTAGGAAAGCAGAGACAATCAAGAATCTGAGGATTTTTATGTTACATGACTGTTGCAAACCCTTGAAAACACAAGTTACTTCCCATTTATCTGACACCTTGACCTAACTCAGGCTCTGGGATGCACGTTGCTACGAAGAAATCTCTGTGCAAGACCTCTGCCATTCCTGAAGGAGAAGAACTGTGAAGGGAGCAGCAACTGAGTTCGTTCTGGGGCCTCTGGCTGACATTTCTTGACTCTTTGATCCAGAGAGGGAGTGCAGGATAAGCAAAAAGGCAGGTTTGCCTGTCAGCAGTGACTGGAGGAGGGTTTTGGAGGAGCCTTTGGGCTAGTTCCCTGCCCCCCACATTCCTGTCCCTGTTATGGCTTCAGCAGCTCAGACAAATGGTCCGATACACTTGAGTGCACAGCCCTGCAGTGCAATGGGGATGCTGCCCTCATCATGACTCTTGTGTTTAGGTATTTTCAGCAGAAGGAGGGGTTGGGAAGGAGAAAAGAATGAGATAAGAATGTGTGAACTACTTTTTCTTTCTCTTTTTGCTCGCGGAGTCTTTGTCAGAAAAGCTGGCAGCTGTACAGTGTGTTATGCCAAACAACTCTGCAAATCTCTTTACATGGACAGCAGGGTCCTGCTCCAAACACTGAAAAGAACCAACTGGAGTATTATGGTCAGCTTTCCTCAAAAACTGATCATGCTTTGCTCAAAGCTGTAGTGCAGGCAGCATTGCTGAAGCCCAAGTTTTGGCTTTGGTCACGGGTGTGAAGCCTCATCAGGGCTGGATGGCTGTAAATGGGAGCAGGGCTTGGCTAGAAAGGTGCTCCACAAAACAGACCACTGCTAACTTTATGTGTCTGACTGGGGTCAGCCCTCGGGTATAGTATCAAGACACTGCAATCCCCACACAGCTCCGTGTGTGTGCTCTGCACCTGCAAGCAATTTGTCAGGGGTACCCTTCACAAGCCTCCAGGAACACAGGCATGTGTGATGAACTCTGAGTGTCCCTTTGTGCTCAGCTGGGACTAGAGAGAGAGAGGGGACATGTGCCATTCTTTCAGATTTTAGTTTTCTTAGCAAAGACAGGTAACAAGTCAGGTGTCACATGCAAACAAAGGTTTTTTTCTCTTAGTTTTCCCCTTAGCAACTGAGCACTGGGCAGATACTTGAGTGAAAGGACAGGCTCAGTTTGCCAGGGAACCAGTTGAAATCTGAAGTTATTCAGTTGAAACCAATAAAGAGATGGATCAAAATTTGGCCTTGTGCCTGGCTGTGGAGTCCGTTCTGAACAGACTACAGAAAAAATAGCTGTGGATTGCAGACCATGTCTGCAAGAGAATGTGGAATTTGCCAGTGAAGAAAACTTGTCATTTATAAGGCTTTTGAGCAACTTGCTTTGAGATATTTGCAGCGCCTTTAAAAAAACACCTCAGCTGTAATGAGCTTATGTGTTAAATGAACAAGTGTGGAAATTAGGACATGAGATATTTGCATAGCAGCCAGGAGATAATTACTGGTGATAGTCCAAGGTGAAGAATAGTATCTATTGTTTCCAGAAAACTAGTTTTCATAAAACAACATGAACTTCCTGTACTCAAAACATTCACATCAGCAATGCCTACAATGTTATGTAGCAAAACTATTAACAAATCAAGTACGTGGGAGAAAAAAATCCCATCCTGGACAAACTGTAAAGGATTAAATCTAATTAATTATTAAACCTAATAATACAGTATGTTTAGAATGTCTCTGTACTGTATATCTTTCCTTTTAGTATAAAGTGCAAATACATGCTGGTGAAAACCACTGGATTTTAGTTACAGAATGTTTAGATTTTAGGCATATTTATACACACACAGAAATGTAGACAATAATTAATGACCCCTTAGGTCAGGAGGCCTGCAAGAGCTGGGGATCCCCTTGTTAGGCATGACTAGGAATAGTTCAAGGCTTAGTCTAAGAGGGTTGGCTTGAAATATACACTAGGAAATATAATTAGTCACTAGAAAAAGAATTCGTCTTTACTCCGGCACCATGTGAGCTCAGTTCTCTCAATGTGAAATGCAGCCACCCAGATCGAGATCTCTGAGACTCATTTTTGTTTGGTGAAACAGTAATTAATGATGCATAAGGGAAAAAAAAAAAGCTGAAAGAGCACCGATGGCAAAGTGGCAAATGCCACAGGGAGTTTTAGGTCAGTAAGGAGGGAGGACAGGCCTGCCAGACCTGCCTCATTTGTAAGCCTAACCTCTTGACTGACAAAAAAGATGCTCTTTAGTTGGAAATTTCCTGTGGAGGTATGCAAATGGAATAATGAAAACCAGATCTGTATTTATACTTTAAGTTCCATGGAAACTCTGAGTGTCCTGGTGAAGAAAAACCCCATTATTTGCTTGGTGTTACATTTTTCCTCCCTGTGCCTCTGCCCCAGGTCACTGCTGGAAACAGGTGCATGGACTGTGAGCACCCAGGACTGGCACACTCCGTTCCTCCTTATGTTCCTGTGACTCCTGACAAATAAAAAACTGCTAAAAATGGTGCTGGTTGGTTTCAGAGACGGAGATCCAGAAGGCCAGGTCTCAATTACACCCAGTTACGCTGGACTTACTATTAAATCAACTAGCAATCAAGGCTCAGTGACTGAAACAGTTCTGTGAACACCTGTGACACTCCTCCTAGTGACTTCCCTAAAACTCCACATGAATTTACCAGGACCCCCATGCCAGTGAGAATGGAGCAAGGTGTTGAACGTTTGCCTGAATGCTCCTTTTGTCCTCGCTGTCAGTCTGTGTCACACCAGCAGATGCTGGGAGCAAAAGGCCAGGCCCCATGTGGTCTCGGCTACAGCAGCTCCATGGCAGCAAGCAGAGCAGTGCCAGGCTAAATCACTTCACAGACCGTATCACCAGGACTGGAGAGCATTATAATATGTGCAATTTTTATCCTGCTGGCCAGAAACTCCCTCTGATTTTTCCCTTCTATTACTTTTCTCATTCTGTTCACTCTTTGAAGGTCATCTTTTGCTAGGAAACAAGTGGTCAGGTATGGTTATGATATGTGTGGCTGAAGAAGGTAAGATCAGAGATGCCATAAAATGGCTGTACACAGAGACAGAATATTCATTTCCAGGGAAATTGGTGTTGGCTATTTAAGCCTGCTCATCTTTCCTGCCTACTCCCTCCCACCAAACAGAGACCTCCTCACAGTCTTTTCATGTCCCTCTGTTTTATCTTGTTGTCATCTTGCAATAGCTCTGGGAAAACCATTGTCATCCCCTTTTACTTCATAGGAACTGGACAGAGATCCCAAGCCTCAGAGGTACAGAGACAATCAACTCTTGAAGAGTCCTTGAAGAGTCACACTGGACATGTCTATACAGAGTAACAAGCAGAGTTTGGGACAGTTCTGGGAACCAATCCCAAGTCCTCCAATAGCTGAACAAGTGCACAATTCATCCCATTTGGCTTCTCATAGAGGTGGCCCCTTCCCTGAGACTACCCAAAGGTCAGCCCTTGGGTTGTAATTGCAGTGGAAAAAGAATTAATTAAAGAAGGGATGGCTGCTGGGAAAGGAGGGGAGGGAGGGAGGAAGGGGGGAAGGAGGAAGGAGGGAAGAAGGGAGGGAAGGAGAGTAAAATACACATATCCAGCTAACACAAAGTTTCAGTTCTCTAAGTTGATGTGTTTCGGTGACTGTTTATTGTGGGAAAGGTGTGAGTGTGTGTAGGAGAGTGCAGCACAGGAATATAACTAGGAAAACTGAACAAGCTGAGTAAATCAATTAGAATAAGCTGACCAGGATGGGATAAGGACAGAGAGGGTCTGAGAACACAGGGGTTGATCT
The DNA here is from genome assembly GCA_013400955.1 of Drymodes brunneopygia. Lineage (NCBI taxonomy): Eukaryota > Metazoa > Chordata > Aves > Passeriformes > Petroicidae > Drymodes > Drymodes brunneopygia. Next base: position 841,353 of record VZTZ01001661.1, read on the forward strand.
GGGGCTGCTCAGAGGGGACTGGAAACCATCTCTGATTGCTCCCAGGCTCAGGGTTAACAGGCTTAGTGCATGCTTGTAAATACACAGAACTGCATTCAAGATTTCTAGCCCTGGTTTGTCCTCCTAATTAATATTGCCCATAATAAATGAGAATGTGGCAGTCTATACAGACCAGACTACCCTTACTCGTGCTTCTATTTCAAAATGAATATATCTCAAGTTGGTGATTTACCATTTTATCCTCCCAGTTCATATCTAGATGATAATTTCTGTTGTTCAGTTATTCAACCCAGAAAGAGCACTGATAAGGTTTTCAAAAACACGGTCTTGGGAGAGCCATGCCCTTAGACCATCAATATCTCATCTTGTGCACCATGCAAGTACTGTACTCAGAAAGAAAGATAGGAAATATAATCTATTCTCCCTCACACCTCTGTGCCATTGGGAATCAAGCAAACCTGCATTCCAGTTTCTTTCACTGAAAACCCTCTCTAGAAGACTTATCAAACTGGGATGCCCCTCCAATGCCTTAGGCAATCAAAAAAACTTCTTTACATTCTGAAGGCTCCCCCCCGCAGCAATCTTTGACACAGACACACACAAATATATTCAAAGGGGTTTACTCTCCTGTCACTTGATGGATAAGGATGGGCCGATAAAAAGAGGCAGAATGTTCAGAGGTGTCAGTGACAATAACAGAGCCATGGATATGATGATGTCAAGGGATGCTCCCTGGCACTGCTGAATTCAGCCAATGCATCCTGCTGCATTGCACTGGAAACACAGTAAAGATACACATACATGACATAATAATACCATTTATATGTAAGAATATTTCATCAACTTGTGGTGTAGCAGAACCAGGGAACTAGGCAAACCTTCCAAACAGCTTTGTTGATAAAGAAAAGGGAATGGAAGTGCCATGTAAACTATTGGGATCACATACTGCATATGAACTTCCGACATGGCTGTCTCCCTGCTGTTGTTCACTGCATGCCATAATCCCTTCCTCTCCTGCCAGATTTCAATCTGTACCACATAACCCTTGCTATTCCTCCAAGAAAGGATTTCAGCAGCATCATAGATTTTGTACAAGAATTCCATTTGAAAGTCATTCTTGCATTTAGCCTTCTGGCATGCAATCATTTAATATGTTTTAGACTCTCAGATCGATTCTCAGGAGTTTGCAGGTCTCAGCCTCAGTAACAGGATCCTATCTTTGGATAAAGAACAAGAAACCACTGAAGAGTAGAGAAGCCAGACCTCCTGTACTATGCAGGTATGAACAAAGTTTTCAGAAAAGAGCAACTGTTTTTAATCCCCTGTGTAGGGGTCACATGTTCAAAAGTGCCTAATGCTTTAATAGTCCCCACTACAATCCTTATAGATAAAATTTAAAAGCCTGTATTTGTATTTGGATTCTCTTGACTCAGTAGTGAGAATTGCACTCTGAAAAATTCAGCTTCCTTTTACCAACAAAACCTAAATAAATATTACTAAAGAATAAATACTATAGTCTGAAATTTAAAAAAAAGAAAGAAAAAGACATAACGTGGTAACTTCCCCTGTTACCTTTTCCATTTCATTTTTGTGGGAGTTGCACAAAAATGGTTCTACTAAGGAAAAACATTAACTGAAAATTTTATATCAACATTTGAATAAGTGAAAAAATAACTTGATAATTTCCAGCTTGATGTGAATGTAGTTGCATGGACTTCAAAAGTCCATCTTAGGCAAAACTCAAGAATTTGTTTGAAGCAGGAATATTAAAGGCCCTCATTGCTTTTTGCGACTGGGGTTACCTTGAAGGGCTTGTATAAACCTTGCTTTACTTCCTGAGATGAAATTATCTGATATCACCTGGTTTATCTGTAGGTTGTTCTAAATCATTTGATAAATACTCAAGAGTTTCTTACCGTGTTTTCAGAATTGTATATAAACAGCAGACTGACCAAAAGATAAGAGGGGCTCAGACCAAAGAACAAAGAACCAGTAACCATCTGGTATTAGTGTGATAACCAAAACTTCACATGGTATCAGTTCAATAACCAGGTTATTGCTACTACTCTTAGCCCAGGATGCTATGCCCCAAATCTGCAACATTTAACATAAAATCATAGAATGGTATGGTTTGAAAGGGACCTTAGAGATCATCTCGTTCCAAACCCCTCTGCTATAGGGAGGGACACCTTCCAGTAGACCAGGTTGCTTAGAGCTCCAACCATCCTGGCCTTGGACACTCTCAGGAATGGGGCAGCCACAGCTTCTCTAAGAAACATGTTCCAGTGTCTCACCACTCTCACAGTAAAGAATTTTTTTCTAATACCTAATCTAAATTTACTCTCTTTCACTTTGAAGCCATTCTTCCTTGTCCTGTCTCTACAAGTTCTTGTAAAAAGTTTCTCTCCAACTTTCCTGTAAGTTCCCTTCAGTTACTGAAAGGCTGCAATGAGATCAACCAAAAGCCTTCTCTACTCCAGGCTGAGCAATCTCAGTTCTCTCAGCCTTTCCTCAAAGGAGAGGTGCTCTATCCCTCTAACCATTTTGGTGGCCTCCTCTGGACTTGCTCCAACAGGTCAATGTTCTTCCTCTGCTGGGGGCCCCAGAGCTGGATGCAGCATTTACAAGTGTGAATATAAGATTTTTAGGTTATTTTCAGGGTAATATAACTTCATTTGGCACAGAATTCTAAAAATTTCTCTTATATCATAGAATCACAGAATCATTTAGGTTGGAAAAAATGTCTAAGATCATCAAGTTCAACTGTTCACCCAGCACTGCCAACTCCACCACTTAACTATGTCCTTAAGTGCCACATTTACATGTCTTTTAAACACCTTCAGGGATGGTAATCCCAACACTTTCCTGGGAAGTCTGTTTCAGTGCTTGATAACATTTTCTGTGAAGAGATTTTTTCCCAATATCCAAACTAAATCTTCGCTGGTGCAACATAAAACCGTTTCCTCTTGTCCTGTCACTTGTTACCTGGCAGAAGAGGCCAACCCCCACCTCTCCACAACCTCCTCCTAGAGAGTTGTAGAGAGCAATGAGGTCTCCCCTGAGCCTCCTCTTCCCCAGGCTAAACACCTCCAGCTCCCTCAGCTCTTCATCAGACCTCCAGACTCCTCCTCAGCCCTTCTCTGGATTCCCTCAATGTCTTTCTTGCAGTGAGGGCCCAAAATTGGACACATATTCAAGGTGCAGCCTCACCAGTGCTGAGTACAGGGCAATGATCATTTCCCTAGTCCTGCTGTACCATTGTTTCACATCCAGACATCTTAAAGTCATCATGACCTTGAAGTTGGGTAGAAGACAACCTCAATGCCCTTATAAAACAAGAAATCTCTGTAGGTACAAATACAATGACAACTTGTGTCACCACTGCAGAGAAGCTGGAAAGAGGTGGAGGTGAGAGAATTCCCTCACAATCCAAAGAAAATGTCTGAGAGAAGAAAAGTTAGATGCTGTAAATAGTATGTCTGAAATTCAGTTTAAGTTTTTTTGTGAGCAACAGGTCAGACAAATAACTCAGGTTATGTTCAGCACTGCCAAGGTTAGTTAAACCCTTTATGATCTGCTGGCTACCATCTCATTGTATAATCTAAAATTACTTGGGTGACCTGCTCATGCAAACACATTTTTCTTCTGACATTTAAGTGACAGGAGAGATGGTAGTGGATCACTGGTTGTATCAGGAGAGATATTGAGGTATTAATACAGGGCTCTGCTGAAATTTATGTGGGATGCAGTGTGTAACCACATTCAGGAATACTGAATTCAAACTGGGATGGGCAGAGAAGGACTCCTAACATTACCAAGGTGTCATAAAAAGAGACAATTTCAGACTCGTGGGTTCTTAAAAAGATGTTTTATTCCAGAGCCCACGAGGTCCGGTGGATTCCGAAGGGAAAAAAAAAANTTTCTAAATTTAGAAGTGGTGGTGCAGTGGGGCTCTAATATGAAGCTGGGTGTTGGGCAGCCAAAGGGTTTTACACATTAAATAAAATATTAAATACATTCATTCTTAATAAAAATTACATTAAAAAAATAGGATTTTCACATGAGATTCAAGGTGTACAGTAAGGGGTTGCAAGAGTTGAGTGCAAATAACATTTACAACATTTTATTTTAAACAAACATTTTTATAACTTGTTTTCTTTTAACTTTCTCTTTGGTTTAATAACATTTGGTTCTCTGTTAACTTTAGCACTCTGTAGAACTGTTTTAATTTACCTAGAAAACCTTAAAACTAAATTAACAGTTGTTTTATTATTTTATAAAACTAATAACTTAATAAACTTTATAATAAGGATAACCGGCTATAACAAGGACAACTCATTAACTTATAACAACCTATAACATATAACATGAAACCCATTTAACATTTTAACAACTATGATTTAACTGTGTTGTGAATATGCAAAAGATCATGAGGTAGAGTTCATATATGACACAAGGGAACCTAACTTCCTAGAGGAGAAGAAAATACTGGAGAGTGTCACTGTTCCTACTAAGTCTGCCAGACAGTAAAAACTACTCACAAATAAAAATATCTCAGAGACACTGTGAGGCCCATGTTAAGGCCAAGTAGTGGGACAGCTGCCTGCCCTGGTCAGTAGCTAAACTGCATTGCCCTTTCATTGTGGAGAGCTACGTTGCTCAGGTGCAATCCAGAGGTGGACTGAGAGACACCAAAAGCCTCTGAGACTAATCCAGTAGGAGAACTCAAACTGCATTAAGTAGAGCTGAGAGCTGAGAGCTGAGAGCAGGAGGAATGCACCTCCTGCAGTGGAGCACAGGGTCACACAACTGACTGATGAGGTGGAAACACAAATCCTAGGCATTTTTCCACCAAAGATGGTATAAATGATGTCCTTGTGTCTTCTGGGAGTGATGAAACCACTCTGTGATAATTCTGTGGTGGGGAGTTGTTTTAGCTGATGAGGAACCACCTTGCAATCAGCAGAAGTGCCTGTTTCAGAAACAGCATGTACTTTTAACCCAGAAAGTTCATCACATGAAATACACCCGCAGGCAATGGAAATAGATAAAAGAATCCAGTACTGTTCTGCTAAAGAATTAGGATGCTTCTGGATTCAGATATCATAGATTTGTTTTTTGGACAGTGGCCCATCTTCAGCAGAGTATAGACCCATGAAGATTTTAGATCAGATTGGTAGAAAACCACCCCTAGAGAACAGGAACTGGAGCATCTCTCTCAGGCAGACAAAAGTCTTGGTCCCAGACTTGCTTCTTTCTCACAAGAGTTCCAGCCAGAAGGCAAGAGACAAAATTCAGCTTCAGGTGCTTCTTCCTCTTCTTTCTTGGCCAACCATGCTGCCTCAGACAATATGGGGTTTTTGGCCCAGTTTTTGACCTGGAGAAAGGAATGCGGAAAGGTCATTTAGTTCCACTCAGCCACAAAGAACATAAGATAAGCTCCTCAGACAACTTTTCTGATCTGAGTCACAGTGAGCCAGCCTGTGGAGGATCCTGAACAGAGGTTAGAGAGAGCTTCAGTCAGTCTGGCATGAAAACACCCACATCCCTTATGGAGGCACGCTGGTGTCTCAACAAGGCAGCTGTAATGTGTTGGCTGAATAATGACAGCTATTAACATGAAAACAAATAAATACAAACTGGATGTGAATAAATGCAGTAAATATGTAAATAGAGGGAAATGTAAACACCATTATTAAGGTGGATAAGAGTCTATAATGACATTATGAAAGTATTAGAGGGAAGAAAAAGGTAGTTGATTAAGGACAGGAATCAACATATGGAAACAGGAATATTGGTCACACTGGCCCAAGGATTTCATTGTTCCTTACTGGACACTGCTTTTTCCATGGTTCTGCTCTTTTTATGCTCTCTTCTGTATCAGAGGGAACTTTCACCCCTCTGATTACATCTCCCCTCTCATTCTCTCCAGATGGACACAGATTGTTAAAAGTGGAAGTCAGATTTTTGCACTATCGATTCTTCATTCAAATTACCTTTAAGCTCATTGAAAACTGAGGTCTGAATAAAGGTGGAATACAGCCTGAAGAATTATAATAAAAATGCCTGAGGGCTTCTGCAGGATGTTAATTAACCTGGTTCATGTGGGGAAGATGGTTGATAACTCAGTGAATATTTGAGCCATTTCAACTTTCCAAGAACTTAACTGTTTTACATACCATACTCTGTGGAAATCCCCCACTGGATTTCACCCTCTAATGTCTATAAAATAAAGGCAATATCTATTCTTAGCACATAAGCAATAAATAGGAAATGGTCTTATGGGATACACGTTAGTTCCCACAATAAAAGAACACAAATCAAACCCAGCAGCTGAAGAGCAGATGAGCAAATGATTATTTTGGGCCTCTAATGAAATGATATTGTGAAAGGCATTAGACAGATTGATTAGAACTCAGCTGACTGACAAAACTGCCCATGCTGTCCACCATTATAATGAATCTACCTAAACAATTTCCTTGAGAGTGTGCACTGGTGTGTGCATCCCTATGCATGTGTCTGTGCTTCACAGCAATTTATTCATTGCTGTTTCTTTATAGTGCAAAAACCAGTCTAACTGGTACAGATCTATGCTTTAGAATTAGCTATGAATATACTCTCTGGGTAGGACTCCTGCAAGGATTCATTTTCAGTATATCTGACATCCATTTCAATTAACACATTTATCAGCATATTTACAACATGCAGCATGAAATAAAGATCCTGTTAAAAAAAGAAGCAAATTGAATCAAGCATCTCAGATTAAAAACCAGTCAAAATTAAATCATTGTCACAAGTTAATACTGAAGCTAAAAGCACAGTAATAATAGAAATGAAGATTGGATGGTTTATACCACTAAGGAGAGTATTCAGAGAAAAAATATCAGGATTAAAAAGAAAGCAAGATCGAGATCTTTTGCTGTACAAATGTTATTTTTTCCATTTGCTTTAGCAGAACTCTGCCAACAGCCATTAGTGATGGATCTGACATGCAGTCTTAGAACCTGTGAAGATCAAGGTTTGGAAATTTTTCCTGGAAACAAAGATCTGCATGTGGGTTGGAATAATTAAAGGCAACATCTCAGGCTGAGGAGTAGCTGACTAGGAATCATCCCTGCAAAAGAGACCTGGGGTGCTGAGGGACAAGGAATTAACATGAGTTTTGTCAACCAGCTTTATAGTGAGAAATGCCAACTGCACAAAGGGCTGCGTTGGCAGAAACACAGCTGAGAGTCTGAGCAAGTGGATTTCCCCCTCTGCTCTCCACTTGTGAAGAGAACACATCCAGACTACTGTGTTCAGTTGGGGCTTCACAGGATAACAAAGTCATCAATGAGCTGAAGCAAGCTCTGGGCTTGGATGGTTAGGGACCAAAGCAAATGATGGACGAGGCCTCAGAAGCCAAGCTTGCTTAGCTGCCAAGAAGGAAGGCTAAGGGGAATAATGTTAGTATTTTCAACTACCCAAAGAGAGTTTAAAAAAGTGATGAATCCAGATTAAGGGCTGGCAGATACGAGGTGTAGCAAATGGAAACTAGAAATAGCAATTAGCTGTAACGGAAAAGTTCTTCACAGTGAGGGTGGACAAACATTACAACAAAGACCCAGAGAGGGTGTGCAGCCTCCATCCTTGGAGATATTCAAAGCAAGGCAGCACAAAGGCCTCGAGGGACCTGACCCAACATTGATGCCACCCTGCTTTGGCCTCTGGAGTTCCCTGTCAATCACAGCTTTGTAAGATTTTAAAGAAGAATAGAAATGAGGTGTCGGGAGAAAAACAGAAATGTCACTGCACAAAATGAGATTCAATAACCAAGGAATATGTAAGGCAGACAGAAAAGAAGTGTCTAAGTTGAATACTAAGCCAGGCCTAAAGAATTGTCATCTGGTTATAATAGGCTTAACAAAGACAAACTTCATCTCCCTTTGGAAATCAAAGCCCTGCAGGCTTCTTGTAGGAGGTAATTGAAGACAAGAATAACCTTGAGCTCCAGTCACACTGTACTTATTCATTGCTTATTTAAGACATAGCAACCTATTGTATATTGCTGCAATTTGTATAGCTAATTATATAGAACTCCAGTTACACATTGTGTCTAATTGCTGGAATATACATCCTCTGAAGCCATTAGGAGTGCTACCACTGACTCATTTGAAGAGTCTAATTTAGCCAGCTGAATTATCTGACTCAGTAGGCTCATCTCAGCAGGCTTTTCTAATGCTGCCCTTTGGAGGAGCTTGTGTCTGTACAGAGAGCCTGGGGAGACCAACCTGAGGGGCATGCTCAGTGATCTGGGAATGCTGCCCTTTCTTTCCTCCTTCATAAAGGAGGGATGGTAATAAATGCATACCTTCACATTTGATGTGAAAATCAGTTGATGTCAGAGCAAATTAACCACAGAAATACTAAAAAATCTATTCCATTTGCCAGACCATAAAAATGACTTTGTTGAGAGATTGGAAAGATCTTGCTGAGAATTGGAGGAAGAGTTGCTGACCACTAAAAAGCCAGATTTTCACAATATCAATTAATATGGTGTTTTCAGGGCTGCCTGAATACCCTGCCAATAAAACAGTCTTTAAATGAGGTCCAGTTAATTAAGGTTTGCAGAAACCAGAAGATAGGCAAAACCCCTATAATAAATATTGAACTAAGGAAGCAAATCTGTAGTAGGATGGTTTCAATGAATAAGGGAGCTGTGCTGAGTTTTCCTCTCTGTGTTTTGTGGTCACAGAGTAGTTACACAGGTACTCAGGGGGCTTATGAGGCATAAAAATGTTTGAAGAAGCACGTAAAATAAAATACAAATTCCAGAATATTCAAGGCACAGCAATGTTTCTGAGGTCAAATACAGCTGCTGCAGCTGGGTTATATATTTTATACAATAATATACTCTATATTCTTACAGATATTCTGTATTTTCTACTCTACTAAAATAGATTGGTTGCTGTACCTTTATGGTAACTGAATAGGGCAGGAGAAGAGCCACAAATATATCATTTCTAGAACAGAATTACCACTTTGGAGAACAAATGAGAAATATGGAAAGAGTTACAGATGGGGAAAAAGGTATGAAAGAATTGGGTCATGGAACATATAGCTGCTGGTGTCAAAGAGAGCTGAGGGTGGAGTGCTGGTTTGGAAGAGGTCATTACAGTTAGTGCAATGTAAAAGGAGCTGAAGGAAGGGATTAGGAAGGGTCTGGCATCATCAAAGTCTGACTCTAAGTACTGCATTTAGCATGTGCAGGGTTGAAAGCAGTGGGTTTTGATAAATTAAAACAAAATAAGGTCTATATTTCAGAAAAAAGACATCCTCTGAGTGGAGAAGGTGCATGAAGGAGAGAATGAGAATAGGATAAAAGGCAGACAGGCAATAGGTTAGGATGCTGAGCATAAACAAAGCAGTAGGGGTTAGATAAAGTGAGAGTTCCTGAAGGAAGGGATTGATGGTTGCATTTTATCTGATATGCAATATCTGATCTGGACAGCAATCAGTGAAATCTTGCCTGGAGAGCAAAGTAGAAAAGAGGGCTTAAGAAATGACCTACCTCCAGGAATGTATGATATTCTTCATATGAATGAGCTTCAGTAGGCTTCAGCAGAGAAGTAAGGTGAAGATAAGCACTAAAAGAAGTAAACTTGGAGCTGAAGAAGGAAAACTCTGCAGAACCCTATTGAAATCACTGCTGGGACAGCCATGCTGGAGCCACCTCACTCTGTGAGACCTCCACAGCCTGTCCTGTGCTCTGGGCAGTGCCAGAGACCAGACCCCACTCCCAGGGCTGAGGCCACTGAGCTGTGTCTCTTTATCTGAGATGATATTATGCAGCTGAAGGCAGTATCATGGCTTGTTGTGTTTTCTCCAGGCTTTAAAAACTGGAGCCACATCAATGCTCAGCAGAGATGGACCTTATTCTACCTGAAGCCATGCAACTTTGGCACAGACAGGCCAGATGGCCAAAATTATTAATATCTTCCACTTATTCACCCTCAAGGTCCCTTGAATTTCTTCTGGTGTCTGGACAGCCTGCTTTGCTAGGACATGCTCTAAGATAGCCAAGCCCATTTCCAGATGCAGACAATAAAAGAAACACCTACACTACAGGAAAAGGCTTCTGCGATGCAGATTGCAGCAGTCTAAAGATTGTTTTGCCAATTTTGTGTTGGCTCTGGCAAAATGTGTCTCCCATTAACTAACTTTATTACAGTCTCTTTAGATCCCTGCATCTGCTTAGGATCTCAGCACCACGGTTGCCAACTTCAGCAACATATCAGCATTTGTCAAGACAGGAGAGCTTTTGCAAAGGCATCACTGTGCACAGACTGAAATGGGGTGTTATTCATCTCTTTAAATTAGGTTGTCTCTGTTGGCTGCATTCCTGTTACACTCGCTGGAAATCTGGTCAATACAGACAGCCATGAGGCATCAGTCAGTTTATTCTAAAGCAGACACTCACATTTAGGTCAGATGAATCATGCCTCAGGTATTATGGATAGTATTGACTGGCTCTTCATAAACATAGCTGAATTCCATGCAACTGCCTCAAAGGTAAGGACTTACATTTTAGAAATGTCAAGTTAGAAAACAGCATCTCGCTAATCCCCCTAACAGTCACTTGGGGATCAGAGTGATAACCCAGGTCTTGGGAGGTTCACATAAATTCCCATCAGGAAGGACAAACTCACAGCTGTACAAATGCTCCAAGAGCATCTTTTCAGTCCTGACCTCAGCACAAACTGCATCTGCCACCTCCTGTGTAACCAAGTCACTTTGTTTCTCTACACTTTTGTCTCTCACATGGACACAGTGACATCCCACTTCCCGGAGTGATCTGTTGCCTACACAGACTGTGAGTTACGGGGCTTAACATGTGCAATCTTGTATTTTATTTCAAACCCCCAGTTGCTACCGTGATATGAGTAAATAATAGAGAAGACACAACAGCTAGTCAGGAGAGCTTTCAGTCCCAAGAATGATTGCACTTTTAACTAAGAAAAGTATGTTTTCATACTGGATTTTGTTCTCGTTTTGGTGTGCTGTTGTTATTGCTGCTGAGAAAAGTGATTTATTTCAATGTTTCTTCTTGTTTAAAAAGAAGAAAGCTTAACCCTTGCTCTTTCAAGAGTACAAGTAACCTTACAGGGTATATAATAAATATTTAAAATAGATAAATTGAAGGAGGACAGGGAAAACAGTCATGTCACAGAAGGATAGCAAGGATTTTGTTTCAGGGTAGTGACAACTTCTGTTGCCTCTGCCATCAAATAACTCTGAACTCAGGAAGGCTGCTGCAAGTGAAAGAAGGCAAATGAAATATAGGTGTCCACATGATGTGCATCATTGTCATCTAAAAGGCAGGAGGGTGCCCTCAGCACAGAGGCCAGGCAGTGCATGCTGAGTGCTCCCACATCAGGGGAGGTCCCGGGAGGACAAGGTTAAGACTGGTTAAAAGCACAGCAGGGGGAGCCTTGCATTGCACCTTCCTTCAGTGTCTTAATTTTGGATTGGATTTCCTCCCTCAGTGCTGCCAGGCCACTATGCTCCTCCAGTGATGGAATTTATTTTATCCCTGTTCTAAATCACTAGAGAGGGGAACTGTGTGCTGATTAGGTGATAAGCTGTCACCACTCTATCAGGCAGCTACTTCACACCTGTCTTGAAATCAAATGCTGGTCTTGAGCACCGTTTGCAGCAGAGACATGGAATGCCAATCTGAGCAGGAGAAACTATCCTTCCAGAGCCACAGCTTTTCACCTTTACCTCTCAAAAACAAAAATAAAAAGAACAGCAGATCGAGTGTGGTTTCCTTGTGCTCCCCTGGTTTCCAGGGGAGTCAGTTCAAGTCATAATCTGGGTACATTTTTTTTTTTCAGGGAAACTGAGACACAGTAAATTGAGTATTTTATTCACTTTTATTTTATCTGACAGAGTAAGGAATGGGTCCTCGCTCTCCAAAGCCATCCTTACGTATCACAGGGATCCAGTCAGACTCATGGTTGTTCTCTTCTCAGAACTGCATCAATGCCTACCCTGCTGGAAAGAGCTTATAGTTTTGCACCTCAGTTTTCCCACCTGTTCTGAAATGCCACTGACTCCACATCACAGCCATGACTTTCTGCATTCCCTTAAGCTCAATAAGACAAGAAAAACCAAAGCAACAAAAGGCCAGTGTAACCTAGAAGTGATTCCTCCCAATGCAGAGTACAAAGTATGTGTTTTTATTACTCTTCTGATCTGGTAATGGTGTAAATCACTAGCAAGCTACAAAGTGGTGATGACTGTATTAAAAAAACCCCAAAATTGGTTAACTAATAAAAACAGAACACATCTCTGAGGAGGATCTTCTCAAATGCTTCTCATTGAAATGGCTTTTCGTCCTCTAATTGTGCTGAAAAACATATCTATATCTAAACCCGTTTTATATACTTAAGAATGGCTGGAATAAAAATTGCTTTTACTAACAAATTATCCAGTAATATTAAAATGTCATTATCACATTTATCTGTTTACCAGCTGGAGTCCTAATTGAAATTTGTTCAGAACTCATAATAGCATTAGGTCATGTTATGCTTACAACATTAAGCAATGATTACATCTGCGACTTTTGTTTTTAATTAGCTTTTTTCAGTTATCTGGGAGAGATAGAAGCTTTCAAGATCGTAATTCACTTTTGATTACAATGCAAAGAGAACAAACCAAGTCATCTTACAGAAGAATGTGCAACTGTATAATTTACATTCCTGACTCTGGATCTGTTAGATCTGACTGTATTTTGATTTCCTTTCACTCATCAGTTACGTTAATTGGTTCTTGATGCCAAAGAGGTGTGCTGGCATTTGCACATTTGAGGATCTAAAATAACTTTTTACAAAACAGAGAGGAGTGTGTATTCTGTCTTACTTTCCCACTGGCGGCACGGAAGGATTGCTTTTAATGCAAAGTACTGAAAAACAGACCACTTTGTATCAGCCGTGCAGCAGAACGTAGCCAGAGGTGAATGTTAAAGGGGGTCTCAAATGTAGCTGTAGCTGTGATTCAGAAAAGTGTTTCAGGACGTGCCTTCATCATTCATCCCAGCAGCAAACACACACATGATTACTCACCTGCTTTAGCTTAAACATCTTACTGAGTTTCATCCTATGGAAAGAGCAAGCAGCAAGCCCAAAGCAGGATTTCCCAAACACTCATCAGTGGGAATGACACCAACTGCTTGCTGGTAATGAACTGACTCCAGCAGGTCCCTGGACTAGAAGTGCCCTGGCTCCCCTCTTTCTTCAAAATCTTGCTTGGCTTGTTGTAAAGAGCCATGCTCGGAAGAACAGGAAAGTAACTCCACAAGCCAGAACAGGGAATAATCAGCCTTAATTTGCTGTAATGAATAACTGAGAGAGACTGAGCAGCCCCATTCACTCTTCTGTAAACTCTGGGAGCCTGGAGGTATCCATGACCCAGCAATGCTCCCACATCCAGGGACCATTCTGTGCCACTTCTGTGCTCTTAAACAAAACACAGCAGAAAAGAGAACCTGAACATGGGCAGCCATGGGAATTTGGTGGCACTGTTTGCTGGGCAAGCACTTATGATGATGTATTGTTGTGTATTGGGTTGTGTATTGGATTTGCATGGCCTGGTTTTCAGTAGCAGTGGGGGCTGCAAAGATTGCTCCTGTGAGAAGGTGCTGGAAGATTCCACCACGTCCAGCAGAGCCAGTCCCTGATGGCTCTGAAGATGGACATGCTGCTGGCCAAAACTGGGCCTGTGGGAGAGATCAGTAACACCTCTGTGATTACATAATTAAGAAGAAAATCAAAACAAAGTCACAAAGTTTTGCTTCTAGTCAGAGAAGAGGAGGAGGTGAGAACATGTGAAGGAAACAACATGAAGACACCAAGGTCAGTGGAGAAGGAGGGGCAGGAGGTGCTCCAAGTGCCAGAGCCGAGATTTCTCTGCAGGCCCTGGTGAAGGCCATGGTGAAGCAGCTGTGCCCTGCAGCCCATGGGGATCCACAGGGGATATAGAGATTCACCCACAGCCCATGGGGATCCACAGGGGATACAGAGATCCACCCACAGCCCGTGGGGATCCATGGGGGATGCAGAGATCCACCCACAGCCCATGGGGATCCACAGGAGATGCAGAGATCCACCCACAGCCCATGGGGATCCACAGGAGATGCAGAGATCCACCCACAGCCCGTGGGGATCCATGGGGGATGCAGAGATCCACCCACAACCTGTGGGAGAGGTGCCCACGCCTGAGCAGGTGGAGCCTGGAGGAGGCTGTGATTCAGTGGGAGATGTAGTAGAGGGAGAGGGCCCTGCTCCCAAGCTGGAGCAGCCTGTCCTTGGAGGACTGCACCCCACTGAAAGAGAGACCCATACCACAGCAGTTTTGGGAGGACTGTGTGCCTGTGGGGGGAATTCACATTGCAGCAGATTTGGCAGGAGTGCTGCTCGTGAGATTTGCAGCCATGCTGGAGAACTTCATGAAGAACTGTCTCCTGTGGGAGGGGCCCCACAGTCTCACAGGGGAAGGACTCCCCTCCCAGAGCAGCAGAAGAAATTCTCAGTGATGATCTGACCCAAAAACCCCCATGCCCTGTCTCCCTGCATCATTGGTGGGAAGGAGAGAGGGGCTGGGGGGAAAAGGTGTTTTAAGGGCTTATTTTACTTCTCCTTATCCTCCTCTGATTCTATTAGTAATAAATTCACTTTGCAATTTAAAGTTGAGCCTGTTTTGGCCTTGAAATATTTTATCCCTGTCCATATCTCACTCATGAACCCTTTGTTAACGTTTTTTTCCCTTTCCTCTGCCCAGCTGTGGCAGGGGAAGGTGAGCCAATGACTCTCGTGGGTGCCTGGCATTGGGCCAGTGTCAAACCACGACAGGTTGGTAGGCTATGGGAAAAGAACAAGGTCGTTTATTTCTAACACACCTATGGAAGTGTGAGGCACACAGAGTGGCAACCACAAGAAATCAAGTCTGATGAGCTTACATGATAGTGACTGGTATCCCTGGAGAGGTTACAGGGATTGTATGAATGTAAAAAGTGGGCTCAGAATGGAGATGTAACATAATCCACTCCCTTGCCGAGATGAATAAAGGGGTATATTGCCCATAAGACACATTGTCTATAATTCTCTTGTCCCGCTCAGAACCAGAGGAGTTCAGCAGTTTTCCTGTGTCTAGTTGGAAAAAGAAGCTTTCAGGAACTGAAACAAGAATTGTAGAAAATTCAGTGTGGAATAACAAGAATGGTCTAAGGTCAAAAATGCACCTTTAGCATTCCATCAGTCTCTGCAAATGAGTATAACCAGTTAACACCACCTGGAAGTGAAAACATGTAGACTGAGATTCAAAGTGTCTGACCTGATTTCCCTGCCTACACACCAGAAAATTATCCTTCCCCTCATGACATCTCACTATGCCCAAGCAATTCCTCTTCTTTTGACCTGAGCCACCGGTCCAAAGGTTCAGTCCTTTGTTACTTTTCTGAGTAGACAGGGAGAGGCTTTTCTGCCATTGCTAAATGAGTCTGAGGACGTAGTGTGGCCCAGCTAGCACAGGCATTTTCAGTTAGCACTGGAACCGAGTCAGTACCTCTCACTGGGGCTGGTTAAATGCATCCTTTCCCTCCTTGGGGCAACTGGTCTGCAGGGGAATGATCCTCAAGGGTTATTCTGGAGCAAAGGATTGAGAGGTTTTGGGCAGGCTGTCAGTGTCTGGCTGGGATTGATGCTCAGCCCCACTTGCAACGGCAAACAGGGAACGGCTCCTGCCATGCTTTCCTTTCTGTGACTGCTCAGAGCTAATGGACACTGGGGTGAGGGTCCTCCTCGACTCTGCAAACAGAGGACTTTGTATCTCTGCTTGTATGAACTGGTAGTTCTGAAACAGCCATGTGAGGCCTAATGTAGGAGAGCAGCAACACTGATTTTTTTGGAAAAACAAGCATCAAGTTCTGTGCTCTTTACACTGCCTTGCCTGCAGTGACCTGTGAGATTTGGGTAGCCTACACATGACAAATATCTGTGCTGAGAAGAGACCAATCTCTTCCTGTTGACACCCTGCACTGTCGGGAGGCCACACAAGGATGCAGATGTGGGTTAATCCCAAATGGGACAGGTGCCAGCTAAGGAGACACAGTTACAGGTGCAGCCTGCAGTGGCTGCACAGGGGAACCTGGGAGCAGAAAGACTAAAAGTGATGCTGAGATGAGATGAGTTTCATTGAGGATGAAGGTGGCAGCTGGAGAAGGCCATTCCTGTCACTTCTTACAGCCACTGCAGACTTTACTGAGACAGAGATGGGCAGCAGTGGTGCTGTAACAAAAAAATCTGTCCTGCTCTTGCTCTGTATTTTGTACTTGTTCTTAAGCAGTGAAGTTTTGTGGTTTTTTCTCAGTGAAAAAATAGGGGCCAATAGGACTCGAGGGTCAAGCACTTTTATATTTATCAAGCACCTTTCCTAAGGTGCAGGAGTAATTCTAATTTTCAGTCTATTCAGACCAACTGATGCTGGGATTCAAACCTGCCCTTTCTACAACATAAGGCAATAACCCAGCTGCCCAAGCACTGGTTATGCTGGGGCTGCCTGGGGTTTAGAAACATTCTTCCTGGGACCTGAACAATCTTTCACAGGCAAAATTTCAGTGAAGTGAATGCAGTGCCACAGAAAAGTGCTGACTTATTTGCTAAATTCAGAGTAGGAAAAGAAATCCAACCCAGTCCAACCATCAGTGTAACACCATTAAAGCAATGTAACAAAAATAACTCTGGCCTGAAGACTCAGAGATTTAAGTGAGACTAGAATAGGCCTTTAATTACTTCCATTTTTACTCTTCAGCAGCCTCAACAGGACTAAAATAGTTCCCTCCCTCCCGTTCCCACTGTGTCAGTAGGACAGAGCCCTGCATGAGGATTCACACGCTCCCTAATGTTGTGCCTCCTTAGACACAACAATACCTCTCTCCCCTCCCACAGCAGGCATTCAGTGTGGATCAGCCATACCACAGCCAAAACGAGAGGCATGAAGGTGGATTTTCTTTTCAGTCTCAGCTCTGTCCCTTTTTTCCCCTCCTTTTTTTGGAGGAGATGCAGATGGCAGTCGCTCCCTTTGCTGTGTGCAAGTGTCTAGACGGGAAAAAACTCCCCACAGCTTGTGCAATTTTCTGAGCTGCCTTCTGCTCACCTCCACCTCCTCATTTTTCCTCTTTATGTGCTTTCCGTATTCTCCATGTTGCTATTGGTCCTGTGAAAATGAACACATCAAAGCCATAAGTAGTAGCTTTTTTGCTGCTCCTATGTCCTCTCTCCCCCCACTTCTTTTAACATTAATATTAATAGCTACTATACCTTTCTTCACTGTTGCTTTCTTCTTGATCCTCAGGGGAGTAAGCCTTTTCTTGGACTTTCTGCTACTGTGAATGTTTTCTTGAAGGAATGCTAGGGCATGCTGGGAAGCACAACACCAGTGATGCCTGCGATACAATATTGGGTCGAGCAGCAAAGATATTAAATCTTATTGTACTTATTGGAAGAATCAAACATTCTTTTATACCTGCCACATATGGCTGGGGTTTCTTTGCTTGTTGCTTTCCTAGAAAAAATAGCTTTTTAATCAGTCCAAAATCTCCAAGGAGAAGAAAAAAAATAAATAACCTCTTTCCTATGCCCTTCTTGATGCTATTCCACAGGGTAGCTGCCTGAGGAGTGAAGAAGCAAGTGCTGTTTCCCACCTGTGGTCAAACCACACAGACACAGATGCACAGATGCACACCACAGGGACACTCCCTGTCACCAGCACCCTCACCACTGCTAGTATTTAAAGCACTGAGTTAATGAGCTTTCCTGCCCTCCAAGGTTTGCCTGCCTGTTGCTGGTCCCTGGGGCTGAGGGCTGAACTCCTCACGCCTGCGTCAGCCCGGCGCTCACATTTGTATTCTGTGGTGTGGTTGCGTGTCTGGAGTGCTGGGAAGAAATCCCCCAGGTTTGATTTCACTCACACACATACAGTGGAAAAAGGCAGCTGGGCAGTGAGTGTGACGTCTGTGCTCCATGGGGGCTGCACACAGTCCATGGCCAAGGTGCTGCCTGGGATCACAGGGCACCCAAAAGGCTGAAGATGAATTTCCTGATGCTGTTGTCACAAGGAATGGGTACCACAGTAATGATGAAACTGACTGTAACCCTCAGAGCAAGTTATTCCAAGCATGATTTCTGCCTAGATGGATGTAAAGGTTATTATTTGATCCTGTCTTGACACTGGGGATCATCTCCCTTTGATAGCAAGGACTTCTTTAATGTGCAGAAGCAAAACGTGCATCTGGGACAGGAGGGATCGGGGCACACAAATGAGACTCCCCTTAGACTTCTCCAGTGACATGTGTTGCAACTGGACACTGTGATGAGAAACCCCCTTCCCCCTCCCATGCTGTCCCAGAGCTGCAGTTGATGTGAAAACAGTGGTTGTTATGGCCAGTGGAAAGGCCCCCATGAACAGCAGTGGGTTTGCATCAACTGGAGGAAGGACTGAGGAAGGTTCGGTGCTGGATTAGTACTGGCTTTCAAGTTATGGCCCCTTCCTATTTTGTCTTTTCCTCCTCCAGCAAAGCCTTTGCAGGCTCATAGGCACAGAGTAGCTGCCTTTTAGTCTGGGGAAATCTCCTCTATTCCGACCAAAAGGCTGCAGGACTGAAATGTGCTGTACTGGCACCACAGCTACAACCTGGTGGGGGAGGAGAAGAACAGTACACCCAGTTATGAACAGAAGAGAAACACCAAACAAAACTTGTACAAAAGATCACTGCAACCAATAGAGCTGCAGATTGCAGACACAGCTCAGGCTCCTATTGCAGCCTTTTTGGAGAAAATTAAGCCTCACATAGCACAGCCTTATGTCCAGCAGTACCAGTCTCACCCATTTCAGCTCCAGCCTGCATCACCACAAGAGCTCTAATGGAAGAATGGCAGATTGTTTACTCCAAGAGTCAAGAGAGTTATTAGTCCAAACAAACAAAAAGGAGATGGGGGGTTCTATTTGCTTGCCATAATCATCAGTTTGATCTTTTATAACATGTGCAGCAGCTTCAGAATCTAATGGAGATTCCTTGTGTTTACAAATGTGAAACCTAAACTGTTTCAGGCAGTGATCGGAGGATGCTTTTGAGATCTCTGCAGGAAACCTAATAGGAAAATTCAAATGAGGTCATATGCTTTGCTGCTTGTCTACAAGCTTCTCCCAAAGGTCTCCCTGCTCTCCCAGCTTATGAGCCTAATTAACCCCCTGCACCTGGTTGCCAGGCATGGAATTTTAAGTCATTATGGGGATGTGTGACTTCCTTACCAGCATGTCAGACTCTTCATGTCGCACTCCAAGCGCTGGAATTTGCCTTGCACTCCTTTGTTCAGTGTTGCAGGAGGTGGCCAGCTATCTGCACATGCAAAAACTCCACTGAAGGGACCAATTTACAGGCAGTCTTAGGACCAAGGGGGATAACAATTCCCCCAGAGGGTCTTTCAGGTTTCTGCAGCACACTGGAGCAGGAGGTTTTGAGTCTGAGTTGCCCTTAGATGTTTTACACTACTTCACAGGCATTAACTATGCCCATTTCATACACACAATCCTACCTTAAGCAGCTCCCCTGAGCAACATGGATGGCGTGTGAGCTTTCTGCATATTCAGCTGGCAAGGGAGAGCCTGAAGAATCTACACTGCTCCCACAACTCTTTACACATTCCTCATTAGAGAGCCTGAATTGAAGGAATAAAAACAGTAACCAGGAAAAAAATCTCAGAGCAGCAAACAGAGATCCAGGAATCAGATCGGAGCTTTGGCACGGGCTGCAATGGAGGTTGCCCTCTCTGAATTTGTCTTTCCATTGCAGCAATGAATCCCTGACTATCCTGTGACTTGGTGAAGTGTAGAGGGCACCTTTGCTCACCCTACTGCCTTTTTAGACTCCATTACACCCTAATGTTCAAGGCTTTTTCATGGAATTCACAAGTCACAGAGTCAAACCTCCTCAGGTGGAGAAGGACTCCAAACCTTCAAATCCCACCCTCTGACTGGGGGCTTTCACTATGTCAATAGGCAAAGTGGTGTCAGAAGTATTCTAACAGTCTCCAAATGTATGATTTTAGTTTAAGAGTGGTTCCAGACTCTGAGTAGCAGGACCAATAAGCCCAGATGACAGTCTCTCAAACTTCTTTTTTTTTTTGCCTCTTGGTTGGCTTGCAGGACCCAATGTTCAGCACATTACAGGTAAATGACAGGGTACCTATCCCAAGTATCTATTTTCCCCACCATCCATTACAAAAGGAATTGGGAAGTCGCTCAGTAATTTACATTAATTTTACTGCAATGAATTTAATGTAGTGTAAATTCCTAGAGCCTGAACCTGCTTGGAGGAGCTGCAGTCTCAGTATTAACATGCCCAAAGAGCAATGGAGCTGGTAAAGGGTCTCGAGCACAAGTCCTCTGATGAGCGGCTGAGGGAGCTGGGGGGGTCCTAGGCCTGGAGAAAAAGAGGCTCACAGGGACCTTATCTCTCTCTACACCTCCCTGATAGGAAATTGTTGCAACTTGGGGGTCAGTTTCCCAGGTAACAAGTGATAGGACAAGAGGAAATGGCCTCAAGTTTCACCAGGGGAGGTTTAGATTGGATATAAAGAAAGATTTCTTCATGCAAAGGGTGGACAAACATTGGGACAAGTTGCCTAAGGAAGTGCTGAAATTACCATCCCTGGAAGAATTAAAAAATGTGTGCTGTGGCACATGGGGCATGGGTTAGTGGTGAATAGAGCAGTGCTAGGCCAACTGTAGGACCAATGGTCTTAGAGAGAGGTCTGCTCCAACCTTAAAAATTCTATGATTCTATCATTCCATACAATTCAGACACGAAGTACTCCTGTCTAAACTTCTCTCTCCACCTTAAGGCATATTTAGGCCACTCATGTATAGCTGGGCATGGTAGGTTTCTATTTCAAGAGGAATCCTTATATATTGGAAGTCTTCTCTGGTTGCTGTCAGAAAAAGGCATGCAAGTCTTTCACTGAATTTGAAGACTGCCTTGCATGGTGCAAGCATTGCAGCAGCCTTCATGCAATCTATTTCGATTTAACTCCACTTTGCATTTTGTTGTCCTATATATTGAGACAGCAGTCGATTTTTCTAAGGCCAGTAATGACTGTTAAAACAAACAAGTATACTAGAACTATTTTCAAAGTGATAAGCTGCATAAAAAGGATGCCTCTGAGTAAAAAACATAGTAAATGACATGCCAGTTTCTTTTTAACAAATCAGGAGATGATGGCACAATTTCTGACAGCACACAACCTATGCAGGTTCCTAAAGATGAACTCTACATTTATGTGCATTTTAAGATGGCCTCTATGAAGAGTTTGGGCTACTAAATGTTGACAACCAATCAGAGATGCAAGTAACACTTTAAGGTTTTAAATATCTTCTAAGAAGATATCACTGTCCTGTTGCATTCTGATGTAATGATTTGATTAACCAGTTGATTAACCATTTATTTCAAGCACCTATTAGTCCTGTGACCTGCTGAATAAAGCATGTAGCTTGACTCAGGAGTTTGCATCCACAAATCTTACTTAGTGGTGACTTTCCCTTTCTCTGGTTCAGTTTCTGCAGATATAAAACAGGGATAATGATAATGACCTCCTTAGTAATGCCATCAGGGATTTACTAATAAGCTAATCATTATTGGGGAATAAAACTTTATGTGAGGAACCATTTATTAAAACATCCCCATGGCTTATTCACACTCCAAAGGTGATTTATGAATGAAGCCTTAGAGGGAAGATTGATAACAAATGCACCAGTCCTAAAGCAGCAAAGATCCAAAACTCATGGCCACAACTCCAGCAAATAGATGAGTGTCAAGGCATGAATGTGCATGAATTCTTAGTAGTTCCTCATCTTTATGTCCCTCCTCAACCTTCCTCAGTTGCTGCTTTTCCTGGAGGAGGAAGAGGTGAGGGTATTTAAACCTTTTGGTGCAAAAGAATGGGATCCTTCCATGTTCAATCCTGTCACCAAATGAGTGGCAAACACTTCCCTTGCAGCTGTTTCTGCAGTGTTACACCATCAGTAACAATGGAAAATATGAGGAGGAACTATGTCCTGGAATGAGAATATTGGGTGCAGGTGCAGAGAGCTCCCTCATATGGTCTGGAGCACACACTGGGACCTTTCAGACCATGGCAGTGATGAACAGTAGGCAAAATCTTCATCTCCCACCTTATTTTGCTTCTACATGGACAATCTGAAATGTTAATAATGTGTTTCTTTTTCTTTTCCCTTCTGCCTCACGAACTCTTTCTCTAAAAACTCTTTATCACACATTCCCATTTTAGCCTCTGCAGAACACTTGTCTTTCTCAGGTGCAAAATTTACTTGGACAGTGAAATTTTGAGATCTGACTGGGTGCAAAATATGGCTCTTTGGCTCCTACCATCCCCTCAAATAAGGATTTTGGTCTCCATGCTTACTTCTAAAAATTGTGATTCATCACTGCAAATTACAGTAAGGTTGCAGTTGAATATTTGAAGCACAAGTAGTGTTCTCCTCCATCCTTCCAGTTGCAGGGAATGATGGGGGAAGAAATAGGAAGAATATTCTATTCTGACTCTGAACCTGCTGTCACTGACAGAATTTTGGGTTTTCTGTTCATGAGCTGGTCTACATGACACTAGGCCTACTAGAAATATTGGGTATACTTGTTGCTAAGAGGGAAAAGGAACTGTGCAGGAGATAGCAGGGCTCATTGAAAGAGCTTTAAGCTAGAGTTGAAGGGGGAAAGGGATAAAACCAGGATCACTAGAGATAAGCCTGGCATCATGCCAATGTTTGAGGGACAGTGTGCTAGCAAGGTCCTTCAGTCTGCTGTCTCAGTGGAGGCAGAGATGGAGATCCATGTGTCAGCAAAAACACAAGGGTTATTGATGTGATAGAAACCACAGAAGTTCCTGAGGATGGTCACACAGGAATTAGGGTTTCCCACTCAAAACAGATGGTGGGATCAATAGCCTGACTCGGCCAAGGCCAAGTGCCAAGTCCTGTACTTGGATCACAACAACCCCCTGCAGCACTACAGGCTTGGGGAAGAGTGGCTGGAAAGCTGCCCAGTGGAAAAGGACCTGGGGGTATTGGTCAACCAGCTGAACATAAGCCAGCAGATGATGATGATGTCCAAGTGACCAAGAAAGCCAATGGTATCCTGGCTTGTGTCAGCAATAGTGTGACCAGCAGGACCAGGGCAGTGACTGTCCCTCTGTACTCAGGACTGGCAAGGCCACATCTCAAGTGCTGTGTCCACTTTTGGGCTCCTCACTGCAAGAAAGACACTGAGGTGCTGGAGCCCACAGAGAAGGGCAGCTCAGGAACTGGTGAAGGGTCTGGAGCCCAAGTCTG
The DNA here is from genome assembly GCA_013400955.1 of Drymodes brunneopygia. NCBI lineage: Eukaryota > Metazoa > Chordata > Aves > Passeriformes > Petroicidae > Drymodes > Drymodes brunneopygia. Next base: position 864,792 of record VZTZ01001661.1, read on the forward strand.
ACGAGGAGTGGCTGAGGGAGCTGGGAATGTTTAGTGTGGAGAAAAGGAGGGTCAAGGGAGACCTTATCAGTCTCTGCAACCACCTGAAAAGAGGTTGTAGTCAGATATAAGTCAGCCTTTTCTCCCAGGTAAAATTATATGACATCTTCGTAGCCAAAAACATTACCTCAAAATCTGTGCATACAATCTTCATCAAGTGAAATTACTATAATCAATCTGTAGGAGTTATGAAGGTCTGTGATCAGTGGAAACTGGCTTAGATGGAGCTATAATTATTTTCAAAGTTCATATGTATTGAATAGAAACCAACATTCAGCTTCATTGTAAAACACTGGCCTTTCAAAGCTTGGTGGCATGAGAAGTGGCAAAGAGGGTCTGGTTTTTCACAGAGGCCATGTGCTGCAATTTGTTCAAGATGAGCAGACTGCACTGGAAGAGGAGGTGTCTGGGTATTGTGCAGCCAGGTTTGCTTTGCAGCCACATGCTGGACAAGGTTTTCCCAGTGAAGGAAAGAAAGCCTCCGATTGTACTTATTTTACACCAGTCTAAGTAACAGGCTGTGAATATCAGCAAAGAGAATTCAGCTTAGATGGGAGCCAGTTCAGAGAGAGGAAATTTGACACCTGACAGTCTGCACTGCAGGTGTTTCTTCTGTTACAGATGTACAAAGCTCCCACCGCATTGCAGTTTGAATCCAGCTGGGCCCAGGTAAGAACTGCTGTAAGAAACACAACTGCCTTCTTCCTTAGCTCACTGATGTGGTGACAACACAAAGTTGTCTTGTCAGGAATCCCCACAGCACTCTTGGTAAATGACTGGGGAGGGACGCCTCATACAAACTCACAAGACAAATTATATTAAAAATTAAGTGAAAAAATAAACAGCTCGACTGGGACTTAAAAGAATAGTAGCTGCGCTATGTGTTTTTCAGTCACTGCTTTTATGGCTGAATGGCTGTTGGAAACACTAAGGGACTGATTTTGCAAATCTCCCATGTGCAGAATCCCTGAGTTAGGACCACTCTGTCCTGACTGTGCAATTCTTACCTGCTCATTTCTGCTTCCCTCTTATATTGCAAGATGAACGAACAGCATATGTGGGCAAGCCCCAGCTGGCATCTTTTGCCCAAGTCAGGTGCTTAAGTGACACAAAAGCCTGCACGGAAGTGCAAAAGCCCTAAAGCTGAAAATCTTACTCAGGTTCCCATCCAGAGCCCATTTCTCTGGAGAGAACTGCTTTTCTGTGCTTTCTAGTCTGCTAGCAGTCACACAATGGTTTCTGTTTGAATGCTTCCTGTCTTGGAGAAATTGCCATTACCCTTAGCAAACCCCATACCAGATGGACAGAGGTCTTCCCCACCTATTTCTGTGTGTTTACAAAATATCCCTCTGCACCTAAAACAAGATCACTCAAGCACTTCTTTTATTTAAAGACCAGATCTATTTGTGCTGGTAAGATATCCTGTGCTAGTTTCAGAAGCACAGAAACTGTGCTAGTTTCAGGGGGACTCCTCTGTGCTAATGAGTGTACCAGTATCTAGCTGAAGGTTTTTAGTCTTCAGAAATTGCCTGCAGCAAGGTCCCCACGCTCTGTCCTTCCCGTGATGCCCCTCTCTGAAGGAGAGAAGCTGCCCTTTGCCCATGGGACCCTGCCACAACTCCTGCAGTCGAGAACACTTCTGCAAGAGAAGCTGGTCATGAAAGTCACCTTGAGCATCTTAATCATTTGCCTCCTCCATGTACCTGAGAATCCTGTTCTATATGAAATCCAAGGTCCTGATGTAACTTCGTGTTGAAGTCATAAAGGATTTTTTTAAACTGGTGACTAAGCATTCATCAGAAAATGAAATGAGAAAGTGAGTGTAGGATCTACCCTTATTTTAAAATTCAATTAGCAGCACAACCATGAAGAACAGCCCTGTGGTTATGTAGATTTAGTAAAGTCATTAAGATCTAAGATTACATGGGGTCCTATTTCCCCTTACTCTCCCTTTTGCTGCCCCCAGCAATCCTGCCTGTTTTCAGCCTATCACAATACAAACGGAAACAAATCACTAGGGGTTAAACAGCCTAAATTGGATTACAGTCACACTCTTCAGAAAATAGAGTATTGCTGGTAATTGCATTCTATTGAATAAATATCTCTACACTAGTTTACATCACATTAGTATTCTGACAATGATTATTCTCATTGTAATTTCCCTGTCCATGAATAAGTGTAACACAGAGCTCAGAATACAAACAATTGATGTGTTCTGAGTGCTGGTATTTGTTTTGAAGATTAAACAGTATCCTGGTTGGACATTAATAAAATCTCAGAACCAAAAAATCCTAGACCCTTTTTCTTTCAGTCTTGCTGTAGATTTATGAGCCAAATAACTCAAGGCCCAACCTTGTTCCTGGTGAAGTCAATAGGAATTCTGCTAATTTTGCTTGCTTCATGATCCACAAAATTCCTTTTATTTGTATCACAGTTGCCTCCTAAATTTGCTGGTTCCAAAATATTTATGGACAGTCTGTGATGCCTATCTCAATATCAAAGAATTCCAGTCTAAAACAGGCTGGCACAGTTATGGGGACACTTTACACTTTATCACTTCTCAGGTATTTTATTGCAGCTTCTAGATAACAGCCTGTCTTAGAAGTCTCCATACCTCTGGCTTTAGTGGGACTGCAGCCTCCAAGCAGTGCAACCATTTTGATTCTTTTCAGTGCCTGCTGTTCTTTAGGTTCTCAGGGAAAGAGACAATGCCCTGACAGGCAGATAAAACAGGATATAAAGCAAAAAAAAAATAAAATGTAAAGAGCAATTTAGTCTGGTACTTCTCTAAGTTTCATGGGGTCATGGGAGACACGTCAAATTTCTCAGTTTCTTTGTTCCTGTAGCCAACTTTGTCACTGAGACCTTTGATGTTGCCCAGGGGAGTTTAGAGTCCCCAGGTTCAGTGAGCTGGCTGTCTAGCAGCTAAGAACATACCAATGTTTATGGGCCAGCAAGCTCTGGTGTGGAGCTAAGAAGATAAGAGAAGGCAACACTGGCAGGCAGACAGACTGAAATACCACTTCATTCCTTGCTGTCAGCTCAAGAACAGCCACATCGCCCCACTGAGCACATTTTGTAACACAGCCTGCAGCCCTCCTGTGAAAAAAACCCCAATGGCTGGATATTTTAAAGTGGGCATTTGTGCTAATTATTCCTTTCCCTTGCCATAGGTCCAGTAATTAAAAAATGTCCCAGGAGAACTACAGCATTCTTTTCTCTCTGCCACTGAGCAGCAGCATGAGCTATCAATGACATGAAGATTCCACAGTACTGTGCAACTGGCCCAAGTGCCTGCCTACCTCATCTGTCACATCAGAATGTTTTAGGCATCGACATTTCCGTGTTTCCAGGAGAATATCTTAGTGATTATGACTTCTTACGGCACTACTTTGCATGGAAAAGTTTTTTTGGTTTTTTGGGTTTTTTTAGGAGAAATCAGCTTTCTTGGATAAAATGAAAGAAAAAAAAGAAAAAAAGGACAGTGAGGGCAAAGGAAGAGGGGACTGACATGAAAGAACAGAGATGAGTCTGATGATCAAAACTTGAATTAGCTGCACCTCTATAAGGCTGAGAAGCTGGTCATTGTTTACAATATAAACATAATATTAGAATAAGGCTATCAATAATGGACAGCCGCTGGGAGGTAAAACCTAGCATGGCTGGCATTTTCCAAAGAATTATGGCACCTTGGAGTCCAATTTCCACAGTACTCCAGCCTGTAATCTTGTTGATAAATCACTTCCCACATGTAGGACTTGATGCTAAACATTGAGAAAAATCCACATTTTACTGCCAGCTCCAAGTGCAAGGGGAAGAACAAAGCACTCTGCAAAAACTGTTATGAAACTGGAAACTGGAAGCAGTTCAGGGCTGCGTGAAAATGAAGTGCAGCAAGGAGCCCAGCACTTTAGTCCTTTTCCTGGCAGCTGACACCATTTTTGCCAAAGATTGAAAGTGGCTCTATGCAGTGCTGATTGTTTGAAAAAGAGATGCAGGACAGGAGCCACACAATCCCTCTCAGCAGCATCATATTCTGGTGGCACTGGGAGAAAGACACCACTGCTCTTGGTGTGATGTTGAAGGGGAGGTGAAAGATAGGGCATTGCAGAAGGCTCCATCCAGACACGGGCACCACAAGGGCCCTTTGGCAATACAGAAGCAGCTCATGGTGTTTGGGATCTGGTAGGCACAGGGACGACTGACTAAGAGGTCTAAGGATGGTAAGGTAATGGTGATGCTGTCTGAGGCACCAGCATTGCACCCTTGAACTTTAGGAAAGTGAATATCCATTTTTTAATTGTACATTTTGTTTGTTAGTACCTCTCAAGCTCATGTGCACTTGAGGCTGGGGGAAATGAGGATGTATCTGTTCTCCACATCATAGGTCTACCTTCCTGCAGGCCTCCAAAGGGATAATGCAATCCTGCAAGATCTGTAAACATCAACAGAATACTTCCCTCTTCATTTAAGCAAAGGGATGGATACACCCTCATGAAGGAATTCCACCAATCTCCTTCTGCTGAAACCTAGCACAAGCAAGCCCAGTGACAGTGATAAAAACTGGGGCCATGCTTCCCTATATGGGGCATAATGCAACATTAATTCTGGTTTTTAAAGAGGCGACCTAATAACTTCAGTCAGGAATTTACAAAAATTGAACTGAGGCCACTGACCCAAGACACATCAATTTGGAAGCTGGAACAGAGATAAACAGAACCTATTACATGGCAGCAGCGTTTAACTATAGCAAGAGTGCTGATATCTGACATCTGGGTCTTGGATCAGTAGCTACAGATACCATAAAACCACCGTGTGCAATTAGACACAATCTGTGATGTGCATTTTATAATAAGGCCAGCAGTACCACAGCATGGTTACTGACTTCATTCACAAACTACAAGCACAATTTTTCCAGGTCGCAGTTAAGCTCATTTTTAGCAACAGCAAAAAATATTCTTGTTTCCTGACAGGTATTTACAGTCTTCCTGAGGTCTTGTTAATTAGTCAGATTTTGCTTATGACATTAGCCTTGGGGACCGGGGTAGTGATGAACCACAGAAAAAAGTAAGGAAAAAAATCCTGTTCCAGAAAAGCAAAACCCACAAATCTGATCATGTTCCATTTTTTCATTAGTATGCAAAACTAAAACACATTCTAAATTTTTACAGAAACACAATAGCTGGTTCTGCTATCTTCATTTAAAACAGCCTAACCCCCACTATGTTAGTGGCAAGTACAGCTTTTCTTTTCTTTTTTTTTCCATATGAGTTGCAAACATAAAAAATTAGATCTGACCCTTCCTTCCCCAAAACCATTATCAAAATCACATGCAAAACTGATCCTCCTGGAAGCCCAATTTACTTGAAGCACCTTCGCTCCACTTGGCTAAGGAAGGAGCAATAATCCGTGTGCTGGTCTCTGCTTATAAGCCATTTCTAAGAAACAAATACCTTAATCTTAGCAACAACAGGGTTTGGTATTTCCAACCAGAAGCTTTTAACAGAGAAACCTTTTAGGAAAAGTTAAAACCTAAGCAATCAACTTTTCAAAGCCTCTTTTGTGGAGTGAACAAGCCCTGCTTCAAGCCAGAGGAGCCCAGACATGCACAGCTCTCAGTGACTTCACCCCAGATGCCACCCAGTTGTCCATCACAAGCACTGAACACAGCAGTACCAAGGAGACCACAGCCCTTGAGAGCCAAGCTCCCACGGCCTTGCCTGCAAGAGCAGCACCTTCCCACAAGCCTGTTTGGATCAGCGAAGAATGGAAGCAACCTCGTGCCTTAAAGCATGCATTTGTTTGGGATTTGTAATGCCTGTCTTTCGTAAGACCTGGCACTGCAGTCACTTCAGTCCTGTGTTGAGCTTGGATTTTGGACTTAAACCCATCAGTACTAATATGCCAAAATTTCTGATGGGGAAGGGAATTCGTGAAAGCCTTGACTGTAAGAAGCCCTGACTGCTCCAGCCTGTCAGCCCCATCCTAGGGCTGTGACAAGGGCACTGGCACCACCCAAGGTAACAGACAGGGTGCTGTTCACCATGGACAGAGTACACACACAGCCCTACAACAAACAAACAGCTGGGGCAAAATCAGGGAAGCAGTTTGGGGGTCATTTGTTCAGGTGACCCAGTACATCTGCAAGGATAAGGAAAGTTATTTTCTCAGGCATCCACAGACAAAGACATTTTCCAGGCAGAAAAGTGTTTCTGCCTTTGAAGTCCAGGAGATTCAGAACTTAAGTATTTAGACAAGAGCCTTGAGGATTTCCTTTCTCTTCACAGAGTTTCAAACTGAGCAGAAGATTTTATCTAGTTCTTACTGAATCAGACTCCAGGATGGAATTGAAAGAAGCTGTAAATTATACTCACTGGATCTGGTAGGAATTATTAATAAGGAGATTTATTGTGACCTGTGAGAATCATAGAATCATAATTTGGCCTGAAAGAGACTTGAAGAGGTCATCTAATTCAGTTGCAAAAAAATGTCTTCTTAGATCAGGTTGTTCTGGGATGGATCCAGATGAGTCTTTAATGCTTTCAAAGACAAAGACTAAACAACATCTCTAGGAAAATTGTTTTAGTATTTGACCACTCCCTTGGTAAAAAAACAAACACAAACAAAACAAACCAAAACCACTAACCCCCCCCACACCTTTAATATTTAAAATGGAATTTTCCAGATTTCAGTGTGTGTCTGTTGGCTCTGTCACTGTCCTTCTGCAGGGGAGCCCAGAACTAAAGCAGCACTCAGATGCAATCTCATAAGTGTTGAACAGAGGGGAAAGATCACTTTGCTGGACCTGCTGGCTACACTTTTATTAATACAGCCCAAGATACAGTCTGCCTTGGAAGAACATGCTTGAAATCTGGCTATTATATGGCTTTAATTAGTCTGTACTGGAAACCTAGAACTGGCAGTGTTTCTCCACTGCACTTATAAAAGAAAGTGCAAGAGACTGTGACTCAGGCCACAAATTGTTCAGAGTTCCTCATGGATGAAGAGTGAAATGAAAAAAAAAACCAAATCAAAACCAAAAACAAACAAAAAGCCCAAACCAAATCAAAAAACAAAACCCAAAAAGCCAACAAAAACCCGCATTCACTAGACTGGTGAGTCTTGCTGAATTTCATCAATACACAAAATTATTCTGTGTGGTACAGACACGAAGGCACGTCTTTAAAGGATCCAAAATCTGACTAATTTGTCATTTTTTCTGTTGTAACCAAGCTACAGTTCATTAATCTATCCCAAAGTCATCACCTTCATGTGGATTTTACTGTCACTTTGAACAAGGAAATGGCACAGACTGTAGGAATTGTTTTGCCTGATCTATTCTATAGCAGCAAAATAACACTGTCGTCTTTCTGATTACTCTTAGGATCAGTAGATTGTAAGTGTTAAAAAGAGAGGACATCCAGTAGAATTAGACCATTGAGTCAGTGTATCCTTGAAAGAGCACAGTGCACACAACTTAATTTTTCTTCCCTTGAAGTAATTTGGAATTTTCCCCTCAAGTTAACCATGGGTTGGATTTACTTCATAGCAACAAACGAGGGACCTGTCAGGTGAAAAATGAGAATCTGAATCTTCCATAGAGGAGTGTTTTTGTATTGCTTATTCTGATACAAAAGTGCACTGAAAAATGGCTTTGCATTGAAATCACTTTGAATTTAAGGCCGTAGAGATTTAAGCTGATCGTTGCAGACATTTGCTGTAGTGAGTGTTTTGGTCCCTTGGCATGGTGGCCTTGCTGCCTTCCAAAAAACAGTGTTTCTATCTTCTCCCGCAGATGATTTATCTTTACTCACAGCTTTGCTCATGCTGTTATTTCCTTCATGTGGAACCACAAAACACTTGAATCAGAGCAAGAGAACACCATGTTGCACAGAAAAAGCCAAGAAAAGGGATTTGGTGTCGAGCTGACAACTTTAACCTATACAGAGGCTGTCTGAGATGAAGCACTGCCTGTAAGCATGAGCATCAAGCCCAGTCTGCAGCTGGTATCACATGTGAGGATGGAAAGCATCATCAAACTGCTTGGAGTGCTGCTGAGCTGAGAGTTCAGAGCCCTGCCCTGAGCCTCCTCCTGTGCTCTGATAGACGGCAGAGGGGGATGGATTCGGATGGCCAAGGGGCTTCCCTGCAGCAGCTGATGTGATCTGTCAGGCTCCAGCCTAAAAGACAGCTCAGGGAAGGAAAGAGGGAGGAAAGGAGGGAAAGGAATAAAAAAGGGAATGAAATAACAATGAACAGCACATTGCTCATGCTGTCCTCTTTCCCCAGTTGGAATCAACCCACGTAACCAGGCGGGAGAACATCTGTCTCCAGAAAGACAAACACATAGGGCTGTCACTTCAAACAAGTATGAAAGTCACTATTACTAACACACATCATTATCCAGAGACCACTTTATAAATCCAACCCAGCACTGCCATCCAGCAGGCCAGAAGCTTCCTTGACAGTAGATTCTACTAGGAATATGGTTTTCATCTAACTAGTTCACAGGATTGAAGGAATAACCATCTGCTCCTTGCTCTCCTCCCACAGGCACTATCAGAAAGGGCTTAGTGGAAGACAAGGATAATACTGGTGCTTTCTTAAGGAGAAGCAGAACAGAATTTCCTCACACTTATGCACCTTCTACAAAGGGGCAGCAACTGTTTAACACAGCAGACGCTGTAGCTGCTATTTGTCTACAAGTTGAGGAGGTTGTCTCAAGGTGTTCATTTAACTAAGGCAGAAAATGGTTCTTGGTAGCAGGCAGTAATGAATGAATCCACAGGAGTCACTCCAGCCTGCCTGGGCTTGGCTGGTCCCTTGCAGCCTGCAACAACTCAGCAGCATCATTAGTGACTTACGGGAGAAGAATGCTTGCAGCTGACTGAAAACCACCTCGCTGGAAGGTGTTTGGTGTGTGTGCTGCAGGGAATTTCCTGCATGTTGTTTCCAGAGGCAGGCTCGGGTAAGGAGTCAGGGACCACCCTGAGTACTGTGAACATTAGCAGGCTGATTCAAATTTGGATACTCCTGCTCCTTGGAAAAACGTGCCACCTACCTAGCAATCTCTCTCTCTGCCTCCATGGGCCTTGTTAGCAGGCACTAAGCACCTCAGGACCTCAATGGTTTTATTAATCATTGAAGCATTTCAGTGCAACAAGTAGGAGTAGCTGCTATTCACAAATGGAGACCAGAGCCCTGAAAGCATTGATCTTGCCATTTCATTTCATCAGAAGTCCAAATTCATTGCTAAAGTACACTTGGTGCTCTCAAGGGTGTCTTCCTGCTTCCATCGAGCTTTGCTGTGCCTCAGTCTGATGAGGGTGTGTGTAAAACTGCCTCAGACTGATGCAAACTGCAGCCCATGAGCTTCCCCCAGCTCTGCCTCCACACTCATTCCCCAGAGCAGATCCTTCAGCTGCCTGTTCCCTCCTTGTCTGGCTCAGCAAATCCCCCTTCCACAGGGATACCCATAACACTCCTGGGGCTGATGCAGGTTCATTCTGTGCATCTGTGGTGAGGGCTGTGGGAGATAAGCAATGTGTCAGGAGCCTTCTGAGAGACCTGCATGGAGGGCAAGCTGTGCACCAGCCCTTTCCCACCCTCTACACACACACTGTGAGCCAGGTTAGCCCAAGGCCCAACGCTAGCCCAAGGCCTGCCAAGGTGCAGGTGGCTGTGCACAACCCCACAGCTTCTACCCCTGCAGCACTGCAGCCTCAGCAACTGAGACTAGCCAGGGCTTGAGTCCTGCCCTGCTGGATTTGGAACAGGTCCAGCAGAAAGCCCTAAACATCACCTTCACAGATGGCTTGAGGTTTTGCATCTCTGCTGCTCTCCATTGGCTAGGGAAGAAAAAACATTAACCTGTTTCTCAGTCTAATGGGTGAATGACAAGGTGGATTCTCTGCTCAGCTATTGCTCCTGTGGATCTGCAGCTGTGGGGAGCAGCCATGGCCAGTGTTTCTGGGTCGAGTTAGCAAGCATCCAGAGCTGGGCTGAAGAGAGCAGACCTCACATTCCCAGGTGTGTTACCACCTGTGTGTGGCCACCTGGTCTGACCTCACCAGCCTCACATTCTGGCACAGACACCACCCACAGGAGACTTTGCTTGGTGTTCCCTCTGTTTCACCCCATTTAAATGGGAGCATAAGCTCACAGTCATAGAATCACAGAATGGTTTGGGTTGGACTATAAAGTTACAACCCCCTGCCATGGGCAGGGACACCTTGCACTAGATCAGGCTGCTTGAAGTCCCATCTAGTCTGCCCTGAACACCTCCAGGGATAGGGCAACCACGGTTTCTCTGAGTTACCTGCAGTCACATCACAGATTTGCTGGAAAAAGTGATGTGTTTACCTCATATTAGTACTTTCATGTTTTATCAGCAGTATAGCAACAGCCAAAGAAAAGACTCCTTCCCTTTACTAATGGCTTAGGTACTGCACACCAGGAGCAATCGTCAGAAGCCTCTTCCATCACAAGTCCCACCCCTTCCCAACTGCAAGGACACGCTGTGCTACCAAGGCAGCCAGCAGCCCTGTGACGTGCTAAAAAACACATCACAGGAGGAGCTTCCAGGGCAGAAGCTCAGCATGAGACAGATGAGAGATACAAGGGACGAGTAGTTCTCATGCTGGAAAGATGTGTGTGCTGTACTTCCTTCCTTGTTAAGTTATGTTTGAAATATAGTAGCTATTTTCTGGTAAAAAAAAAAAGGACTATATTTTAATTAAGCTTTTCCTGCTGCTCAAGTTGGGTTGATAGCAATTCCTATGAATCCAGGCCCCTACTGACATATGAATTACTTCATTTTCATTTGCTGAAATGCACCAATTAAAAACTCACAGTGGAAGAGCTTCTGAGATACAGCTTGGATGTCTCAGTTAAAAACTCTGTAGCCTTGGCAATCTCAGCAATTTATTTTGCCACAGATCACATTTAGTCACAAATTACAGTGTTGCAAGTAGATAACAGAGCCATAAGCTTCCAGCAAGAGTTTTATTAAAAACCAGAATTTGCTCTCTGATGTTGGTCTCTCTTCTATCTGCAGTTTGTCTAACTTTCGTTTCTTGACTATACAGTATGCCATGCTACACTATAAGGAATAGCAAAGATCATACGTGTAGAAGCACACAGATGTCAGTCTCTCATTGATGTAACAAAAGATTTATAGGCTAAATGCAGATAAAGCCTTCCTGACACCAGAGGCTCATTATCTGTCTTTTATATGTCAAGTATCATGAGACTCAAGGTTCAGAAATACCAACATTCTCGCGATATTTTTCAACATTTTGAGGTGCATAAATTTTCTGGTTCTCAAAATTCCAGATATTTCTCCTGGAGACATGAGCAGAACCACTGAGTAGTGCCAGCATATTTCCCACAGAAGCCCAAACTCATGCCACAACCTCTTGCTTCTGCATTGGTGAGGCCTGGCCCAGCAGAGGTATCGGTATGGCAGGGCTCTAACACAACAGAAACCAAGGGGAGCTGATATCCGATAGCATCTGGGTTACACCAGTCATGCAGGATATGTGAGACCCAGAAGTCCAATCTCTTCCAGGGTAGACATGATGAAAATTCACCCATGACAACATCCTAAAACCAAAACTTTCAGATCTTTCTGGTGGGTCTGTCTGAATGATTCCTGATGAAGATACTGCATGATTGTGAGACATCTGAATATTCATTAGAGAGGACCTCAAAGCACTCTCATCCCCTTCCTGCATCTGATCTAAGAGATGTTATCATTCTTTTCTTTTTTTTTTTTCAGACAGATTGAATGGGTATGTAATGAGCCCATACAAAGCTGAACAGCTTCAGTGGGACAGAGAAAGCAAGACTTTCTCAAAAAGAGCTTCTTACAGTCTGGTGGCTTTCAGTACCCTCCTGGGAGATATCAGTTCAAGTACCTTCAGTGAGATAAGAGACTTCAACCTTGGTCATTCATATCCCAAGGAAGCAATCTTAAATATTAATGTTTTTTATTAACTGACGTGGCACCATTTGCTCTTGTGTGTGAGAAAATCCAGCCTCATTAAAGCACTTAACCTTGGGAGAGTATTAGACAGTGTAACACAAGTGAAAGGAAACACCATATTCCAACAGCTATCAGGACAATAACTCTCTGTCCCATTCCCCACCAGCTACCCCTGGCATGCCAGGTTTGATGAATCTCATTTTAGGTGGCATTCCTGCCTTTACAGGACTTTGGTGCCTGACTCAGAGATGCAGCTTCCACTGGAGGACAAAGTGGTCACAAAAGAAATGTTGCAATTTAGAATCCAAATGTCCTTGGAGCACTTAGCTATGGCTATCATGGAAGAGCAGCATCCATCAAGTGACTCTCAGGTCATACACTTCCCTCAATTAAAGGCATGATTGATTTCTACAGAACTCCATGGAAGAACTTCCATGGACTTTACTAGGAAGTGGTTTATTTCTCCAGTGCCCCTAATTCCACCATGGTGTTTAAGCACTCTGGTTCACTAGGTGTATGATGTAGAGTGCTTACACGCCAAATGGAGCATAGTTTATCTCAGTTCTCATAAAACTCTACTGCAAAAAAGAAATGGAAGCTATTAAATAATTCAAGGGTGTCATAGCCATGTCACAGTGGCTGAATACCTGTGAAACACAATGTGCTTACAGAATATGACACTAAACCTTGTCTTACTCAGAAGCACTGCTAAGAAAAAATATAAACACATAGCAAGATTTTTTTTCTCACCCTGGATATCTTTTAAAAACAATAATAATGTGACCACAGCATTTCATATCCAAGTAAGGATGAACTGTGATTTCAAATCAACATCACCTTTTCAATCTCTGAATGTAAAATATGTGTAAGGTTGCAATTGGAGCAACAAGATGATATACTGTTGGGATAACAAAGTAACAGTTATATCTAATTTACAAAATTAGCTTTAAGTTTAAAGCAACCACAACTAGCACTACAAAGGTCCCTGGACCATAGCTGCTACACAGAATAATAGAAGTAATTTGCTCCATAGATGGCCCACAGACTCTAAGCCAAGAGGTGCAGAGGTCCCCCTGTACACATCAATGGACAATATGGCCAAGCTGCCTTGGCTTCCCAGAGAGCCCTCCAGCATGGCAGGTATTCTTGCCTTGAAAGGGGCTATCAAAGTTTCAGGCATATCAAGTACCATATGAGCCATATTGAGACCCACCAGAATGGTATTTTTATGTCGGGAACCTGTATGTGTTGCTGCATTCAACAATAGATTGAGAGCATATGGATGTGAAATTCAGCTGTGAAAATGTTGGAGGGCTCTGTAGAGCTGAGCGAGACAGATCTCATGTAGATTCAACCCTGCTTCCTTGCAGTCTTTGTGGGGATTTAGAAAAGGGAGCTGCTGGAATGAACCCTCTCCAGAAGCAAAGCTGTGTTTCGTCTGGGGTGGAACTTTCTCTCCAAAATGGAATTTACAAAGAAGAACTACTTCTGCAATCTGAACAAGCAAGTCCTGGAACCTGGGAGTGACCCCAGGGAGGTACTGCATTTAACAGCGTGGGCTTCCTTGTTGACTTCAGCACGTGCTCAATCATGGCTGTGTCTGTGGTGTCCACGTGTTCCCTCTGTGATGTGCACAAAGCTCAGTACCTCAAAACTGGGTAACAAATGCCAGGACACTGAGCAAGGACTCACCTGAGGCCCCTCCAACAGCAAGGTCAGAGACGTGCCTTCAACTCTGCCCTGCTGCAGTCTGGGGTCCCAGCTCAGGACCTGTGCAACCGTTCCTGCCTCCCCTTGATATCCAAAGGCTGCATTATCTTTAGCAGACGAGCATCAAAGTCCACTTTTTTTTTTCCCAAACACTGTACAAAAGGTCAATTCTCTCTCTAAAAGCACAGTCACTGAGGCAGCATGCACTGTCACCAGCCACCCACCACCCTGCCACCCATGTGCCTGCAGAGCTTAGCTGCTTTGAGGCTTAGAGGTCAAGCATGAAGAAGCTTGAAGCATCATAATTTTAGGCACTAGTCCAAGTGATATATAGGCGCTGTAAATTCTTCCTGGATTTTCCACTCAATTCCTTACCTACGTGTGCAGTAAGCCATTTTGGATGTGGTTTGTGATAAAAAAATACTCACCAATGGTTTCTTACCCTAGAAAGCAGCTGATTGAACAGACAATATGGATTCCATGGAGCAGTCATGGCAATGAAATTCAAAGAGATCAAAGAGATTAAAGCAGCTGACAAGGTGCAGAAAATTAAGCACTGGGATGAATTGAAGCAGACAAGAAGAAGAGAAAACACAATAGAGAGCTGCAGATCTTTGTGGATGTGCACGACCACATGAGTGACTGCCTGGGCCATACAGAGTTTCCACTCATGCACAGACACATCTTTCCATACATTGCAGCAGATTAAAAAAGGAACTTGGCCGTGAACACAGGGCTGCCAAACATTTTAGCGAAGAAGTGTAACTGCTCCAGAGATAGTCAGACACAGTGCTGAGACAAAGCTTCCAATGGAAATGGGAGAACATAAAAAAATCACTGCTATGTTCGGTTTAGCTCCTCCTTTTAGGATACTCTCACTTTTACACATGCCCATCTTTAATTAGTGAAGCGATTTCACAATGCTCTGACTATGAAGCAGGGCCCTCTTTTGTATAACAGCAGCTATAGAGGAGAGGAACTGCAGAGGGAAACAGGCAATGCCCACAAATCACATTACATACAATACATTTTGGACATTTGCTCAACTAGCCTTGATGTAACCCCATCACTAGAATGCATCTAGTTTGGTTGGATGTGAGAGAAACATGTGCACTGCTTGAAAACACACTGGGATGCAAACCAAAGTGCATGTGTGTCAGGGCTGGGTGTTTGGGAGATTCATTTCAAAAATGTTCCCATGGACATAGCCACCAGCTGAATCCAAAACACAAAGGTCCTGATCTAGCTGTCTGTCACTGCTGCAATTGCTTGCAATGCCCCACCATCCCAAGCAGTGTTCATCTCCTCAGCCCCAGATACAGCAATTCTTCCCACACCAAAGGGCAGGTCTGCATGTGAAACCACAGAGATGTTGGATCTGATGGAAACTGTATTCTTTGAGACTGTGGGCAGTGCCCAGGGCCCTGGTAACACTACAATTGTTCCTTCATTTGCCACTATTTAGCGCATCCTCAGAACAGCAGCGTTGCAGTTGGGCTTATAAATTACAAGACAACAGACAAAGGGAATAAATGAGACAAAATTAAAGACATTACTCCTACCTCCAATAAATTATCTCTGTAGTCTTTTTTAACAGCGTGAATTTGTGTATGTTAAAATAATATTAAAAATAAACCCACCTAGCACACTAACTAGGCATTAATGAAAAAGCTAAATATTGTTTTGTGTTCTCCAAAACACAGAAAGCAAAATATTCCCACCAGATCTCATAATGCTTTTCCAGGGGAGAAAGAATCATAATCTTCTATATTGAAAAAAGAGACTGAGCTCTTGGAGTCGGAAAGAAAATAAATTAATAAACCTAATTACACACTCCGTGCATGGAGGAATCGAAGGCGCAAAGTCAGCCCAGGAGAACCGGGTGCTTTGATTGTGTTCACTTCACAACTTCCCTGTCACTGTGCGCGGCCCCAGGGAGGCACCTCCCGGCGCTCCCGCGGGGGCTGCGCGGGGCGGGCGCTTCCCCCGGGGCATCTCCGCGCCTCTGCGCGGGGCACCGCGGCGCTCGCACGGCCACGCACCGAGGCTCCGCTTCGCCTCTCGGCGCCGTCCCGGGCAAACTCCGGCTGCGGAGCCTCCCCCCGAGCACACCGGCGGGCTGGGCTGCCGTGGCACCGCTCCCTTAAAGGCGCCGC
>VZTZ01001661.1:880755-1396179 GCA_013400955.1 Drymodes brunneopygia
CCGGCGCTCGCAGCCCCTCTAACAGGTGGCTCGGTGCCTGCCCGCTCCCCCGCGGCTCCCGCGCCTCTCCTCCTTCTCCTCGCCGCCGCCTAACAGGTGGTGGTGCCGCCGCACCTTCCTCCGTACAGGTAGGGAAGGGTCGTGTTCCCCCTTCCCCCCGTCCCCGACGGCCCCCCGCAGCCCCGGGGCTCGGCCAGGGACTGCGCTGAGCGGGGAGAGCC
Organism: Drymodes brunneopygia; assembly: GCA_013400955.1. Lineage (NCBI taxonomy): Eukaryota > Metazoa > Chordata > Aves > Passeriformes > Petroicidae > Drymodes > Drymodes brunneopygia. The sequence goes on from VZTZ01001661.1 coordinate 880,977, forward strand.
GGGGCGCCTGTGGAGGGGGAAGCCGCGCTTGTGCCCGCGCTGCTTCTCTGGGAGCCGCTCACCCGCGCCCGCCCTCATGGCCCCGCCGTGTGTCTGTCGTTGCAGCGGGCATGGGGAACCAGGTGGAGAAGCTGACCCATCTCAACTACAAGGAAGTTCCCACGGCCGACCCGACAGGTATGGACAGAGATGAAGGGCCCAGGATCGGGGTCTCCTACATCTTTTCGAATGACGATGATGAGCTGGAGCAGCAGCAGGATTCGGTGCATGACCTGGGGGGTGAGAACCCTGCCCTGCAGCCCTACGATCCCCAGCTGCACGAGGTGGAGTGCTCAGTCTATTACCGGGATGAGTGTATTTACCAGAAGAGCTTTTCAGAGGAGGACACGCAGCTAGAGGAGGGCGATGAAGGAGGTGGGGGGCATCTGAGTACCTACACCCCGGAGAACCTGCTAAATAGGTGTAAACCAGGTGACCTGGTGGAGTTCGTGTGCCAAGCCCAGTATCCACACTGGGTGGTCTATGTCGGGGATTTTCAAGTTGTGCACCTGCATCGGCTGGAGGTGGTGAACAGCTTCCTCACCGACGCCAGCCAGGGCAGACGGGGCCGCATCGCCAACCAGCTGTACCGCTACAAACCCCTGAGCCCGGCCGTGGTGGTGCGCAATGCCCTGGAGCAGGTGGGTTGCAAGGATCGGGACCTGAGCTGGAGAAACTCTGAGTGTTTTGCTGCCTGGTGCCGATACGGCAAGCGAGAGTTTAAAATCGGCGGGGAGCTGCGCATAGGCAAGCAGCCCTACCGATTGCAGATCCGGCTGGGGGACAAGCGCAGCCACACGCTGGAGTTTCAGAGCCTGGAGGATCTGATTATGGAGAAGAGGAGAAATGACCAGATTGGTAGGGCTGCTGTGATCCAGGAGCTCTCCAGCCACCTGCAGGCTGCAGAGGAAGAGGAGGAGGAAGACCATCATCATCCAGGTGCTCGGACTGCTGTGGAGTAGCAGCCTCAGTACCACCATTCTGCTTAGCCTGGGTGATGGGGATTAAAACTGAAGGCTGCGAAATTGAGCTGTTATAAGCCCTTTGGGCTGCTTCGGTGCAGCTTCATTCCAATCACATGTGAAAGGAAGGGGGAAAGCTGATTAAGTGTCTGCGCTGTAGTGCTTAACTCCTTCAGTGCTTGATGATAAAACCCCTGACTTATTTGTAGAGGATGAAACTCAGGGCAATTCTACCCCTTTTCTCTCTCACTTCTTTCCCTTCCTCCCTGCCATGTTCGCACATAGCCTTTTCCTCAACCATCTGCCAGTAGGCCTGACCCTACAAGATGCTAAATGCCTTTGACATCTACTTATCAGCAGAAGTTAATAGTATTTAATACCATTAAGAAGTAGCCAACAACTTCCAGGACATGACCATGTAGCTCTGAGCATGAGGCTATTGTTTTCCCTTTTCTGCTACTGTTTCTCTTCAGGTGTGGCTTCTGTTGGTATTGCAAGGAGCTGCCTCTCACCTGGTTCAAGGCTTTGTGGGTTTGGTAACCAGTCCACCAGAAGGTGTAAGGCAGAAATCTCCACTGATTTTCATGAAATGGGTTTGATGTGCCTGGTGCCTTCTTAATTGATAGGAAGTTGCAGGTGGGCTGAGGGACCTTCTCCTTTGCCATCAGCATGTGGCTTTGGGGACAGAAGATGTATTTGTTTGGTCCCCCAGGTTTGCTACCCCAGTTATACTCCACACACTGGTGTGTGTTGGGACTCCTATAGGCAGATGCTGAACTGTGTCAGGCTTGTTACAGGCTGCCTTGGCTTCTCCTAAAGCACATGGTAGAGCTGCTGATTATGCCTGTAGTACACAGAGGCAGCAGAAGCAGGTTGCTTATGTGTAAGAGTATGTCTTGAGTAAGCTGTCCCTCGAGAGGTGACCTCTTGGCTGAGTGCTTCTGGCTGTGAGCATGCCACAGGTGAACAGAGCTGTGGTGGAAGGTGATGGAAGGGAGCACAGGCTGGAAGATATTACAGGCAGGGGTAGCTTGGGTGTTCTGAAAGAGTTTCCTCTTCCTTAGGGATTTCATGTTTCCTTTTTTTTTTTTTTTGCTAGTTTCTGTGGTATGCAGCTGAGCTATAGCATTAGAGGAGAGGACATGCCTCCAAAGTTATGCAAGTCCCTCAGGAGGGGGAGTGCAGTGCTGCCTGCCCTGAATATTCCCTGAACTTTTATTCAGCTGTTGAACTGATCTCTCACACAAGCAGCACTGTCAGATCTTTGTCCTGGGGTCTGGGGTGTGTGAACAAGCACTGATTTGGAGGCAGTTTCTAATTCAAAATTCCTTCCCCTTAAAAGACAATATGATTATGTGAACTTGAAGATAAGCTTGAGTTCATTTAAATAATGGAAACTAGCAGTGTGATGTAAACTTGAAGCATAATTAATATGGTCTTCCCCGCAGTTGTTTACAGTTATACCACAAATAGCAAAGTACTCCATGTCCTTTCTGCCCCCGTGACTGGAGCAAAGTTTGTCGTTTAAGAACAGGTAGATACAAACTTTTGATCAGTGAAGATTATGTGAAACAACTTTGCCAATTTGAGCCAAGTAGATTGTGGTGTGATGTTTTCTGCCTAAAACATACAAGCTAGGATTTGGCCTGTGAAACACCCAAATCCAGGGGAGAGTTTAACACCAAGCTCCCTTAGAATGCTATAGCTCAGGTGCCTGCACTAAGTGTTGTTTTTTTCACCAATATGCAATTGAGTTATACTCAGGTTACAGTGGTTGTCGAGCAGATGTCTAACCTTGTTTTGAAAGTTTATCTACCCATGTCTGACTGTGATAGGGTTAATATGCTGATGTCTGCATACAGGTTTAATACAACTACTAGTAACTACTAAAAGCTGAAATGATCACTGAGACAGTCTGAAAAAGAGTGAAGGAGAGTCTCTCTGTTGTACTTCTGACTGATATGAGACAACAGATTATCTAGACCATGAGCAAATGTCTAGCTGTGGTTTCTTTCATACTGAAACCTTGTACATAACAAAGTTTATTTCACTGTGTAATATAGCGATGTAAAATAATATTTTCCTAGAGATATTTTTGGAAGTTTAAAAAAACCCTTCATAACCTTGCATTTGAAAGTAAGTTGTTATGCATGTTATTTTCCAGTCCTCTGAATGGGTTTATTTTTCATTCATGATCTAAAGTATATTCTAGGTCATAAAGTATAGAAACTGCTATAAATGTCAAATATTATGTATCTACAGGGTACTAAACAGTAAACTAGTTGTGAAAATATTTTTCCCTTGTGTCTGAAACATCAGAACTATGACACTTAGCCATTTCTCTCCTTCTGAGATATCCTAAGTAGTCTGGCTTTCTTTTTCCTATTTCTTTTTCTATTTTTTTTAATTTTTTTGTTTTGTTTTAATTAAAAAAAGGACCAAATCTGCTTGGGAATGGAGAGCAAAGCTTCTTTGACCAACTGAAATCTTGTCTTGTGCTGGTCTTGGTGCTTCTCTGTACCGGTCATGCCTTTTGGGATAAATTCCCCCACAGGAACAGGGCTTTAGCAAAGAATTCCAGAGCTTGCAGTGCTTTGCTAGGACAGAGAGTGAAGGGGGAGCTTGCCTCACAGCAGAGTCTGGCATGCATTCTGCTGTGTTATAAAACCTCTGTGCTCCTCTGACACCTGGGATACAGGTGTTTGATATTTGGAATCTTAAAATTTCCCTGCAAGCTGTGCTTGGGAATTTATTGTCCCCTGACATTCCATTATGTGTAAAAGTAGAAGAGGGAGGGAAGCTTGGCTTTTTTTTTGTTGTTATATTTTTTTTTTGTTTTGTTTTGTCTGAAAGTGGGCTACCCCCATACAGGGATTTCTTATTCCGGCAGATAAAGATGCAACTGTTGAATCTTTAACAGGCAGGTCCTTTTCCCCTCCCTGTTGATTAGGCAGTGTTATTTAATAGGTGCTACTAAACACCACTGCATACATTTCTAAGCAGTCTGGTTTTAAAGCCATGGACCTCTAATGACCTGGATGTGAGAGCAGAAATTGCTGTAGTAGCACATCACAACTGCTTGGTTTCTTGTCTTTGCTGTACTTTGCTCAGTCACTGTCTGCAGAGTAAGCCTGATTTTAGATAAAAAGATCTCTCAGTTAAACGGACTCCTTTTTGTATGTGTCTGCTTCAGGACTTTTACATAGATCACAAAAGAGAGGGGAAAGGAATAGATAAAGTGCTCTTTTATGCATCTGCTTTAACACAGAGAAATGCAGGTGTGATCCTTCTGCAGAGCTTGTGCTTCAGCAAAGGTCTTAAGCCTACATTGAGTTTAAACTTTTAAGTAGACCTTACCTATTTGAGGCCACTTGAGAATCAGTAAGTCTATTCCTGTGCTTGAAATTAAGTGTATATTTACATTTCTTTATGAATGAGGGTCTGGAATTTCAATGTGAGGTCTCTGGTGGGAGCGTGGAGAATCTGAGGTTGCATAATCAACAGGGGAGAACAAGTAGTGCAGTGAAAGCTGTTTCTCAAAGGGCCTCTTGTCCAAACAGAGCTCGTGGAACCCAGCCCAAATTTCGGCCTCAGTTTCCCCCTGGAAACCCAGGAGCTGCACTGATTTTTGGTGCGAGGTGTGTTACACAGCAGTTGTAAACTAAGCTGGTGATCTGCTGCAGACTTCTCCAGTGTCTTTGTCTTGTCATGCTTGAACTTTCCCTTGTGTTTTTAACATTTGAAGTTAATATAATTTGTTTTAAAAGCCCTTTGATTGTGCAAACACTTAATCATCTATATGAATTTAGTCATTTGTGCATATATACTGCTGTGAATATCAATATGCACATGGTGAAGGCCGGCAAGGCTGAGCCCCAGATGTGTAAATGTAGCTCCAGCTAGGAAATGTAGATGAGCAGTCTTATTTCCCTGGAGTATTGGTGTGTTTGATGCAAATAATGCCTTGGAAAAGATGTTGTAGTAAAACCTACAATTATCTGTTGACTAAGTAATTTTAAAAACACAATTTAGACATTCACCTTCCATGGCAGTGAACAAAGACATAAACTGAAGACTATTTTGTTATCCCTGATTCTGTGTGAATGCAAGGTATTGATTACAGCAATTCTAGAGCTCCTCTGGCCAATGTGGTAGGCAGTTTTAGAGTAGGCAGGGAAAATTCCCAAAGGCTACTTCAAAAACTGTATTTTCTTACTTGGAAAAATATATTCTTCAGACTGAAGGACCCTAGACTATGGAAGTAAACTTTAAGTTGTTTTGTATAAATGAAACCATAGGCAAACTCCTTTTGTTCTTTTGATTTCACTATTCCACTCAGTACTATAATTGGTGATATTGTGTGATTAATCTGTTTCAGATTTTGAATGTAATGGTGGTTTTCTCTCCTCCTTTGGTTAAGTTTTGCCAAAGGCCTGTCCTTGGGTATGTGAAGTGTGTTGTCAAGTGGTTTCCCACCTGTGCTTTTCTGACAATTAACAGCACCAACCATAAAGCTAACAGCCATGTAGGAACAAATATTTTTTGAAAGCAAAATTTTAATTTTGTATAAGAGATCAGAGACTAGTAACTAAGTAGAGGTAGGAAATACATTGTTTCCAACAGCAGTTTCTATTTGTAAGAAATCTACTGTTAATTGAGTATGCTTGACTACTCTTAAAAATCAGTGTGCAGTGATAATGCCAGGAGTATTGTATCATGGGCTTAGACTTTCAGATTAGGCTTTTTCTTTAACTGTGAATAGGAAGAAATCAGGGTGATTTTGAACACCAGTGGTTTAGATGGTTCAAATTCCTTTGCATTAATACTGGATTAGAAGCTTTCTTTAAATGCACACTTGAAATTCCTGACATTGTAACACTTCATGAAATCATCCACAATAAGGAATGTAATCACAAATATGATTTTTTTCCACCATGAGCATTTTCTGTAAGCTGTCTTTTGTCAGTAAATGTTGAATTGTTAGTGCAAATATCTTCTTTTCCTGAGAAAGAAGTACACATCATTGATTGTACCATTTCCTTCAAAATGAAGGGCATTGCATAGTAACTCAAAAGAAATAAAAGATTTATAGTATCTTTTACAACTTTTCTTCCTTTTCTTTGTTTTTTTGAGTGGCATGTTTTTCTCCAGATTTTTGAAAAAAGTCATAATTTCTCATGATGGATGCATCAGACACAAAACAATATTTTCACTGCCTTCACACATCAGATCAAAACTAACTCTTTGGTTGTGTTCTTGCTACAAAGAGAGAGGAAGAATAATATCTATACAAGGCCAGACCATCAGATGCTTAATAGGTGATAGCTGTATTAAATCCAATGAGGATCTGGCCCATAATTTAATTTTTAAGTGGAAAATTAATTCAGCAGCAGATCATATAGTATTAGCTGGCACTGGGGCTTGTCTTGTCTGCCAGCAACTGCTAAAGGAACAGATGTAGCATCTGCTAGAGGGAGAAACCAGAGAACAGAACTCACAGGGAGTTTATGGGGAAATCTGTACAACTGTTCAGTTTGTGTGGTGTTTTGTCTCATGGCAGATCCACGGCTGGTGTGGGATCATTGTTCCACCCACACCAGGCTTAGGGATATTTCCTAATCAAGGTGACAAGGGTTATGTGTTGTGGTGAAATAGTACACCCATAGGGTAAACATTCTTAATTCGTTAAAGCCTTCCACCGGTTGCATGTTCACAATGCAAAAACAGTGATACAACCAACAAAGTACTTGTCCTCAAGATCCTGACTACAAGGAGCTGTTTGAATCTCACACAAAAGGACTGAGTCAGCTCCAGCAAGAATTCTTTGAGTGAAACCATCCTGAGAAAATCTAGTTGTAACAAGACGAGACTTCTGCTGAAAGTATCAGTGGAGATTTAGCTCTTTTGTGGGTGGCAGCTGTCTGTGACTGCTGTCTTATAGGTGTGAGAAAGTGAGACAAATTTTTATATCAGAGACAGCAGCTTTCAAGGCTCAGAGCTGCAGGTGTGAATCCACCATAACATCGAATTTGTAGCTCTGGTATGGATTTAGGTGACTTTGAACAAGATGTATGAGGCACCCAGCTGTGCTCTGTGTGACTGCAAGCGTGCCTGAATTTTCAGGTGTCTGATACTAGATTCAAAAACCTGAAGAACCAAAAATGTGATTTGGGTGACTGGATCAATATGTGAAAATCCCTGCTCAGTTATCACCTAGCACTGGAGGCCAATGAACTCTGAAGCTTCATGGTTTGACCTGTTTTTTTTGTGCATGTGTGTTTATTTAGTCACCATAGTGTTTTCATAATCTTGAGATTCTGGGCCTTTTTTTTCACCCTGAAGGTTCTCCAGCTACATAAAACAAAGCAGTCCATGAGTTCTCTCACAGCCTGTGCTCATAGGGAGGGAGAGCCTGCTTGCTGTATCCCCCTCCCAGCGGCTGCTTCCAGAATGTGTGTGACATCAGATACCAAAAAGAAGCATCTTGAAAAGGACATTTGCATTGCCCTTTTATGTCAGAACACACCTGAGCTAGAAGTAGGGTAATATAAAATGCATGTACAGGGATGTGGACTCTGACAAGGTCACTGCACTCCTGGCTGGTTGCTCTGAGCCAATGTGGACTTACACAGAGAGGTTTTCTCTTCAGTTTCCTCTTCAATGCACTGTGGATCACTTCTAGTACAACATTCATGGATGTCCTCACCCCACAAAAATCTGGAAGTGATGGGAACATTGAATCCCCATCAGCCCCAGGCAGAAGAAGAAATCAGTTTTCAGTCTTCATCCATCCTGAAATTCTGCTCAGTTCTCTAGGGTATAAAGTCTGTATAAAGTCTTACTGCCTACTACCAACACCTCCATTGTCATTGTTAAGGAAGAAGCCTGAGTTTCAACTTGAGAGTGGTTGCCTTGTGCTTTTTTCCAAAGAGCTCTGTGTGAGGCAGTGCCTCATGGCCAAGGGCCAGGCGCCCAAGGACTAGAGGGGAAAGGAAGGGAAGAGGTAACAGCAGACTGGCAGAATCACAGCAAATCCATTGGGGTGGAAGGGACCTCTGGAGATCCTCTTACCTACCCCTTTGCTCAAGGCACATGCAACTACAGCAGGTTCCTCAGGGCTGAATCCAGTCCTATTTTTCATAACTCCAATTATGGAGACTGAGGACCTCTTCAAGCAACCTTTCACTGCTTGTGTGGTGAAGCTTTTCTGTTTTTGAGTTTTGTCAAGGACCCCTTGATCATCCATAATATTTTTTCTTGGCTTCTTGCACACTGAAATGGACTATTCTGTGTTTTCCAATCCAATAAGCAGAGACTGCCTATCTCTCCTTCAGCTGGAGGGTCAGGCTCCCTTTGTATCCAGGAGAGCATCCAGTCAACCTCCTTTGCATCATCTGTGTAGCTCCACAGCGTGCTGCCCTCCTGCTGCAGCTCCTTCCCTTGGTCACAGAGGTGCTTCATCAGCACAGACCTGCAGAAAAGGAGCTCCAGGAGATCCCTGCAGCCTGAGATTGCACAGCTGAGTCCTCCCTGTGGCGAGGGCCCCAACTCTCCAGTTGCTCTCTCACTCTTACTGAGCAAGAGAAGAAGATGGAAAAACTTGTGGGTTGAGATTAAGACAGGGACATCAGTGACCCATGACTGTCACAGGAAAACCAGACACATAATGGGGAAAATTACATGTATTGCCAATTAAAATAGGTTTGAATGGTGAGAAAGAAAGAAAAAAATTAAAACAAACCCTTCCTCCCTTTCCTCTGTAACACCAAAGGCCTTAGGAGTGGAGATGGGCTGTGGTGGGTCCCTCCCAGCCCCTTCTGGCTGCTCCTCCCTCCTTCCCCTTCTCCCTGTCCTGGCACAGGCCCTTCCCTGGGCTACAGGGGTGTCTCTGCTCCAGCAGGGTCTCTCTGGCTCTGCTTGAAGGGGGCCTCTGCTCTGGGCCTGCAGCCCCTCCTGCCCTCCTCCTCCTCCAGACCCCCTCTTTGGGGCCCCTCTGTGGCTCCTGCCTCTTTGAATGCCAGGGGCACATCATCACTATTGCTGAGCATCTCTGTTGCTCTCACTGGAGTTCCTGGCCCCTTCTGGGCAAGTGACTGCCCGTGTCAGCCACAACACTCTGCTGGCTGTGTGCCAGAACCATTGGTTTCTCCCAAACACCAGATCCAAAGTCCAGTGGAAATGAGGAACTTGAAGCACTCTTTGGTCAGGAAGATCTGGCAGAGCTTGTTGGAAGGGTCTGGAGCTTGCTAGAAACCCATGTCAAATGATCAATGAGGGTCATTTGTGTCACTCCAGGTCACTGAGAACTGTGGTCAGTCCCTGTGTTGAAACCAGAATTTGTTGCTTGCATTAAGTTAGTCAGCAGAAATTAACTGGGACTGTTAAGAACTGAGGACCACATAAAAGTCTATGCTCTCCAATTTTTCCTTTCTCCTGAGTTTCTTCCATCCTGTCCTATTCAGAAGAATCATTCTGGGACAAGCCCTATTCTTTGTACAGTAGTTAGTGTGATGAGGTCTCAAGGTGTTTACAAAGTATTAATTAACTGAATCACCAGAGGGCAGAGGAAATGAAATGAATATGTTCTGGACCATGAAATAGATGACTCACATCCATGGAAAAGGTTTAATTGAGCAAAACAGGTACGCAAGTGTACCTGGCTCACCACAGAAATTGTACAGGTGAAGACGAGCCGAGAGAGAGAAAAGGACCCTGACAGCACACAGAGAAATGTGTGCAGTGCTTATGTAAATTGTGTCTGTGGAAAACAGGTCTCTATACACAACTCATACAGCTCCAAGAAGGCAGCTGGCTGCACTCTCCTTTAACAAAGCTTTCATTAGAGCTGTTGCTCATGTCCAGCAGGGAAGAGGTGCTCTGCTGGGAGCCTCAGCACTGCACACAGTGAGGAACACATCCCTGATGCCCAAAAGTGTTACTCCTTTCATGCTGTTGTTTTGTCTTTGTATTTTCTATGTTTTTGTTCCTTTTTTGTCAAGAAAGCAATGCACCCTTGAAAGGGATGTGGAGAAGAGGGAAATATTCAGTAGTGGGGCAGACTGGTGTGCACACTTAGCCGTGGTGTTCTCTGCTACAACCTGTCCCCTGGAGCTGGGCTCTGCAGCTCTCACTGCAAACTGAAGAAATGAGATACCTACACCCATGCTTACAGGTAAATGGGCAGCTCACTCAGCTGTGATTTCCTGGCAAGTGGTCTCAGATCGCTGCTCTGCCTAATCCAGAGCATGGTCTTGGACATTAAACTTGAGCAAATGCTCTAAGCAGTGCTTAGGCCAGACCCATTTGCATTCTCTGGATCCTATCAAAGCAGAAGAGCACTACCAGCAGGAAACAAGAAACCTCGTGCAAGTTTTGCAGTTACACTGTTCTCTGGAGAAGTGGGACACCAAGGCTTCAGTTCTTTCAGCAATTCAGGATGGCAGTGACAGGTCTCATCTCTTCCATGTGATAAACACAGCAGCACAGCACTAAGCAAGCAAAAGAGACAAAATGCCATGGTGGACTGTTCAATGTCAGGCTCAAAGTGTGTCTGCAGTATCTGCTTGAGGTATGTTTTCAGGAGGCAGAAGTGCCCACAGATGCACACATGCATGCAAGGTGAAGTTTGGAGGTGTTGGGCCAGATCTTCTCAGCCCATGAAGTCAAGGATTCCATCTTAAATGTCAGTGGACAAAAATTTGTTGGTTTTACTATTATTATAACGAATTACAGATATGATTGAAAGAGACATCCAACTATGAAAAAGTAGTTTCTGATTACACCCAAGGATAAAATAGTTTATTTTTTCCACACACAGCTCTGAATTTCCCCCCCTGAAACAGGCCCTAAAACAGGTTTTAGGGCTGTTTACAGCCCTTGCATGTCCAGATGCATCTCAGATCCCCAAGTCTAATGAGTTCCCATCACAAGGATTAATTATACAACAAAGCACAGGAAAGAAAGCTGTTAAATCATAAATTAAGTTATTAAAATATTACTTCAGAAATTCAACAGCAGCTTATAGCCTGTGGGAAGTAAGTCTTCAGGGAAAAAGACCATTTGCAGGTGAGGTGGCACGTGAAGTACCTTATCATATTCATGGGGAGGAGGTGCTGACCCCTGCGGAGCAGCTGCAATTATAATGAGTCTCTTATCCAGTTATCCCAATCCATTTGTGATGGAAGCTGAGGAGCTTAGTAAAATAAGATGCTAGAAGGATGTAAATAATGAGGTGGTACATGGCTGTGCTTTGGAACTGAGCCACTAAAGCAAGATAATGGCAAAGGAACAAGCTTAACTTACATTGTGTTATTCCTGTGGGAAAGGGGGTGGGAGGACAATGCCACATGGAAAGCTGATTCCTCAACTTGTAGTGAGTAACATAACTCTGTAGCCCTGCTTGTCTTTGTTCAGAGCTGGAACAAGCAGAGTTGCATTATTGCAGAGGTCTAGCCCTAGGTGTGAGGCAGGATTCCTGCTGAATGTGCTCTCAAAGTCTAAACATACAAAGGCCATTTCTGGCTTCACATAACTAAACCCATGCTGAGAAAGAGAAGAAGCTGCTGAATGCCTGGGCCTAGATTCATCAAAGAATGAATTAATCAATTTCCCACTGAAAAGGATTTGAACTTATGCATGACTGCTGTGATAGTCTGAGACTACCAGGGTATACATTATTTTATGGTGGTTTCTTGTTACTATGCAAGGCATAACTCATATTTCTAATTAAACATTTTAATGTAACACAGCATGTATTTGTCTCATGGTACTAAAAACTCAAGTTGGGGTTTTAAGAAAAGAGCAGTGATTTTTTAAACCCCCAGCACCAATGCTTTTCAACACGACTGTGCTCTGCCCTTACCCTCTGCTGCAAAACCTGTGGCAAGAATTCCTAACAGGAACATCAGTCAATTGTACAGCAGTGTGTGTTGTGATGGGTTTGCTCAAATATCTTTCACTGAGATAAAGGAGTTTCAAAGAAAAATGACACTATTGTGAATTTTCCCTATTTTGTAACTATACGGCCAGATTTACAGATTGCTGAAATGCTTTATTGTTTTGATTAAAGAACAAAGAATTAAGTAAACTTCTCTGCTGATTTTAATGGAGAAAAATAGTTACTGGTAATTTCATTCCTTTTTAAAGTACGTTATGCTGCTAACTGGCCTGGCCTCCCACAAGCTAAATCTATAGCCCAGCAAAATAAAAAAGAAGACTTTCCATTGAGACATGATCAAGGATGTATTATGTGTACCTGATCACTGGTGAACTGCAGAGAAAAGAGTGAAATTTTTTTGTAAATGAGATGGCAGCTAATGCCTTATAACTACTCTGTGCAATATTGTGTGGCATTCCCCTTGTGACAAATTGAGTTCATGAGAGCACTGAGCTCCTTGCTAACTGAAAAACTGAGGTTTTTTGAAGTCTCTGGTGTGCCTGTCAGCTCCTCCCTGACCGTGGTAAAAAGGGACATCCCTTCACAGCCTGCATTAGAAACCAGATATTCCGTGCAGTCACATCTGCAGACCATAGTGCCTGGCATAATGACTGCAACACAGTTCCAGTTGTCCCACAATGCGCCATAATGAAGAGTGAAGAGCTGGAGCTGGGAGGCAGCCCTGGCCACCTCTTTTTAAGGGGTCTGCTTAGAAAGGGAAAGTATTCCTTTAGTTCCCATCCAAAGTGCTCCCAGATACCAAATTAAAATAAACCCTCTGTTCTCAGTTCAGTTAGGGCTTTTCCTGGATTCATGGCTAATTGTTCTGACCAGCAGTTTTCCTCAGGGAATCGTTATTAGGTCTCTCTTACCCTCTTTTTTCAGTCACTTCCTCTCCACTGAGCTGATGGTTTCTGCAGCTTGAAAAGATCTATCCACCCTCTTTGCTTTTGCTCAGCAGCTTCCCCTTCTCTCAGGGCAGCAGCAGGATTAACTCACCACTCAGTATCTCTGACAGAGCTGTTGGAACAGTAGCATTGTTGTGGGAATAAAGGCATTATAAAAAGAACCATTCTTTAAATAATACAGAGATTATCAGAATGTCTCACTCTATACACCTTTAACAATTTCTGCATGTAGACTGAGAACATTTCCTTGCTGTTCTCTAGGGTTTTTTCACCCCAAAGAGTCTTGAATATGTAGCACACAGTCCCTCTTCTGAGTCAAGCTGGTCTTGCTATAAAGTTTCTACTCCTCTCCCTGCCACCTTCTTCAACCACTTCAAAACAGGATATCTGCTCTGTGAGTGAAGTTTTTGAGGTATAGGAGACTGCAGTTCCTTTAGGGAATGTACTTCCTTGCCTGACCCATTTAACCGGGAACACAACTGATAGCAGAACCTGTAGGAGATATATTGATTCATAACACTTATGAGCAGTCTGTCAATGCTGAAGATGCCCAGAGCATCTGTCCCTTCACCATCTGATAGACCTTGAATAATAAATGGCATTGCAGCTGCCACAGGTGGTCCCATGATGAATATTTTTAGCCTGATTTCTTAGAGGTGTGAGCCTAAGCAGCTGAGGAGCTGTGCTGTTGTTTGTGTGCTCTACCTGGGATACCAGCTCTCCTTTTGGGAGAGGGCTAGGTGAGGAATCACCACCCAGCACAGGCACCAACATTGCTCACTGCACAACTGAGAAGTCTCAGCCTCACAGAGTTCCAGGTTCCTCTGCACAGACACCACTCCTTGGGTGTGAGGATCTGTGCCAGCATCCCACCCCTGCACCCTTCCTGTGTGAAATACTCGATGCTCTTTAGCTGCTGCTTCACATTCCTGGAACAGGCTGTGGTTTAGGTGACCATAAAAACACTTTAAGAGTTCTTTTTTCTTTCCTCTTCTCACAAGAAATTGTCACTGAGATTACAAACACCTTTCAAAGATAACGTGCCTAAATATGCCACACAGAAACAACAGCTGATAACATTGCAAAGCAGATGTGCTGTCTGTGTCAAGATCTTCAAAGCACAGGATGTTCTTTCTTGGCCTTTTGGACTGCTTTGCTCCAGAGACTGTAAAGGGTTGAAAGAAGTTCTCTGAAAGCTTTTGATGCCCTGATAAATAACCACTTATTGTCTATCAGTAGCTGAGGTATATCAATGTATTAATCTTACGAACACTACTTTTGGCCTTGTAGCATGTAACTTTACATTGCACTAAGAACTAAGACTTTTCTAATACAAATCAAGAAGTTCACTGAATTTGGTCATTTCTGTTGCAGGATAGCATTTTGTGAGCCTCATGTTAGGCAGGCAAATGATGCACCTGGTATGACAGGGTTTCCTATCTATGAAGAAAGACAGACTGCTCTTAGAATTAATCCCATCACCCAAATGAGAAACCCTCAAAGGCAGCCTGTCTTTAGAAGCTTCAATGAGAAACAACACCTAATTTGCTGAACTTCACATTCCTACCCAAATAAAACTTATTGCTCACGTGTGGTGACTCCTTCCTTGGGAGAATTTTTATGATTCTAATAGGGTGTCATTTAATTAAATAAAATCTATTTAGAAGATCATAAGCAAACTGCAAAAAGCAAAGACAACAGATGGGGAAATGACAAGGTTCATTAATAAATTTTACCAGGGCTGGATCTTTCTCTCTCTGCCATGTAATGAGATCAGAGACCTCCATATTCTCTTCTGAATCAGAGATTAGTGCATACAAATGGCCTATGTGTCTTCTAGGTGATTTCTGTTTTCTATTACCACCATGCTTTCCCAAAACCAGAATGGAACAATTCTAGCTTGTCTGCTAATTAAGTGTAAAGTTGTCTTAACTTCTTTATTACACAAATTTTAGTGTGCTCATTGAATGGGATATAATTTGCTTCCCCTTGCTTCTGATCTTACCAGATTTTGCTATATTTGTACTGTAATCTTTTCCACTCCTCTACAGATGAGAAGGAAAGGCCCAGACTATTGCTTATAAAAAACATCAGTTTGTCAAGCATTTTGTGCATCCTCTGGGATTAGAGGTGCTATGAAATTGTATCATTATCATTGCCTGCTGCATTACTGAACCACCAGCCAGGGCCTGAGAGAATATGCATGCATGTTTGTGCAATGACATTTTTAAACCACCCTTTGCCTTTTCATTTCTTTACTTCCTGCATACTAATCTAGCCCCAAAGTATTCCAGCCTAGTGCCCAGAACCAGAATTTCCTTCTCTGTTTTAAACAAAGATTTTTTCAGGTATTTGAGCTATTTCACCCAAGCCCATTATTTACAGATGGGAGAACTGTTGCTTTTTGCTTAGACACATTTACAGCTTCTGAAGAGAGAGGCAGACTTGCAGACTGCTGTGAAGTGATTTGGGTTTCAACCTTTGTCTCCACAGCATGCCTTTGAAAAACAGGCCACTTGTAGACACAGAATTCGTCTCTGCAAACACTGGAACGTGCACATAAAGATAAATTGCAGCAGCAGAGCCATGCCAGCATAGAGGCCTTACTTAAAAATGTGTTTAGGCCTGGAAGCACTTCTTTTTTGACAAATTCAGGTTTTCCACTTTGTTACAGCAAAACAAGTTTTAGAGCTAAGTAAGCCCCGAGCTGACGGGAAACTTGTAAACCTGTTAGGGAGGGAAGTGCACTTGAAAGAACCCTGATGCTCTGCGGAAGTTCCTGCTTCTTTGTAAGCCTCTTTGTAAGCCTACACCCCAAAAATGCTTCTGAATCAAGAGTCTGAAAATGAACGATCAAGTGATAAAGCCTCATCTCAGTGTTTGCTGTTGCTCCAGCTCTGCCTCTCCAGGGGATTCTCCCTGTTGGTCCCTGGGGACTGCACAGAGAGCTGGCACTGAAGGAACACTGTCGACACTTGCAGCTCCTGACAGGGTGTGACTGTGCTTTTGGACACAGCCCTAAACAAACAGTGGTGTCAAACTTTTCAGTGCTGCAAGGGAAGTCACCATGACGCAGCTAGTCATGCTAGGCTGGGCTAGGAAGGATTAACTCTTCCCAAGGCAAGGCATTTTCCTCTTCCCTGTCATTCAAATCTGAGCAGAGGGCTCATTCACCCACTTCTCATTCTACCTTTCCTCTTCCATTAGCTTGGTAACCAGAGAGGCAAAGGCTTCAGTGAGTTGACAATATGTGGTTGTGGAGAGTGTGAGAGGTTTCAAATCCCTCATGCACTTGGGCAAAAGTACAAAGGTTAAAGCACTGCAAACTGAGCAAATTGAGGAAACGTGGTCCCAACAGCCTGCCAGCTCTGCTGATGTCCTATATATTTCCTGCAGGCTAATGTTGTGGTGGGCTGGAATGTTGTTTTGAAGGTGCAAACTGGGTGATTGTTTACGTTGTATCATGAAATGTAATTCTAGAGAGAATTTCATAATTTTGTATGAAACTTTTGGTTCATATTTTTAAACTACAATGTTATATGTAGCTTCTGAAAAACAAGATGTGTAATGCAAATAAGTGGTGTGTAATGTTAGAGTGGGAAATTGAGATCTTGAATGGAAAAAAAAGAGTTTGGGTGTTTTCACACAAACATGTTTTGAATTTGTGGATGGTTTTGCCTGTTTTTTTCAAGAAGGGAAATTACAGTAATTTCCTGCCAATTTACTGCCACTCGTACGACCATTATTATAGGATACTGCAGTTAGTGTTTTGTGGCTTAATAAAGAAGTCCACCTACAAATGAGGCAAAATAGATATTGTAGATTTGAAAGTGTTATGTTAGCAAAAATGTTTTGCAAATTTGAGAAAAGGGCAGAGAAACTGAATTTCAAGAATTTAATTTGCCATTCATTGGTCTTTATTCTCTTTTGGCTGCAAATGAGACATCCTACTGTGATGCATGAAAAGAAACAGAGATAGAGAATATGAGTCATTATTCCTGATATATAAAAGCAAAATGAATGAAATTTGTGATCTGGACTTTGATCTCAAGCAGCCATTTTTGCTTTAGATAAGTTTTCAAAAGTCTGTTATCATTTAAGGCTAGTGATAACTAGAACAAACTGTTTACTTAGCAAGCAGAGCCTGTTTGAAGCAACACTGAGAGGGATTTCTGTTCCGGCACTAATGCACACTTCAGTATCTCTGATGGAGAAACAAAAATACAGCACAGCCAAAGACAGGGGTATGTTCTTATAGAGGCCAAATGGAAGCTATTGCTACAGGAAAGGGCATGTGGAAGATATGATTATTTATTTCATCTCTCTGAGTCAAAGATCCTATATCGATGTGAACTAAATCCAGTGCAATCTTGAAATTAAGGTTTTCTTCTTTCCAGTTTCTTGCAGAAGGATAGTCTGCGAATTGGAAAGTGGAATGGGGAGCAAATAAGATGCAGGTCTGTACACAGAACTAAAATTTGGCTTGAGGAAGCATCAGTCTTGTCCAGTGGCTGCGTGGAAGTATCATCATGGATTATGTGAGCAGCATTGTGCCATTCGTACACAGAAAGTTGATGCGAGATCAAGGAGCAATTCCAACACTCAGATTTGGAAGAAATTGGACCTTTTCAGTTAAACATTAGCAGCTATACAATTCAACACAATTTACTTGGCTAAAACTACACAGAACTGAAACACTCATCAATAGGTATTTTCACAAACATACCAGGTTTTGAATAACAAGATGAGTGCTATAAATAAGGAACAGGAGTGTTAAATTCTTTCTTCTGCCTCTTGCACTGAACTGCTGTGACTGTTGGTAGCCCTGAGAGATTCTACCTTGAGACTAGGAAAGGGGGCAACACCTTTGTTTTCAAAAAGTCATTAAATGAAATTATGTTTCTCCTGTTCTTTTAAGATGTACTACTACAACAGTTTTATCAGCAGGTAGACACTGTCATTGATTTAAGCAATGTTTTATCAATACAATTTTTCTGTATTAAATAACAACAGCCTTTGGCAGAACTGGGCAAATGTTCCTCCTTCTTGAAGAAGCAGTCATCTGAGATGCAGGCTTTAAATTCAGAGGTAAAAATGTCAACAATTCATGAAGTAGAAAGAATATTGAGAAGGTGCCCTGTTGTGTACTCACTATACCTATTGTGGAAAGACAAACCATCTTCTGCATTTGGGGCTTGCCAAAGTATGCAAAAACGAGTCTGGACTGGCTGGAGTTGGAAGGAGGTTTGGCTGGTGTGAATTCACTTGTTTGGCTCAGCCTTGCAGCACTAAACTATTTTTATGTAGAAATTATGAAGTGTTCTGCATGGACCTCAGACTAACCGGTCCCACAGACTAAGACCAGCAATATGTTAAACAATAAGTTTTAAAGGCAGAATTGAACTGGAACAGTTTGAAACATAAGCAACAGAGAGAGTATAAAATACATTGCTTTTCAAAGCAGAATAGGTTCCCTAAATTTTTGTTTATTCAGGTCTTTCTGCTAACAAAAAACCTTTTAAATTCAGGAGAAACGTCTTTATTCTTGCACAGAAGCTCTGTGTTTGTGTCTGAGAATGCAAAATGAAAGTGATTGGGCACTGATTGGTAATAAAGGTGAAAATCCACAGTTCGTTTTCCCTGCCCACAGTGGAAGAAAGAACAAAGCAAACAATCAGAATTAAAAGCCAAGTTAATTAAATTCCAAACACCTTTCAGTGTAATAAATTACCTCAGAATTAGTGGCAAAAGCTAGGAAATTTATTACTAAAAATAGCTTTTTTTCAGCCTCCGTAGATTTTCTCAGTACTTAGCAAAGAGAGGCAAACACATCCAGAGGGCATTTTGGATCTTAGGAGAACTGAATTATTTGCTCATATGTACTCAATCTCCTTCCTTTTGTCTCTGTAGATATATATGTGTACACAGACACACAGTCACACACACACAAGGAAAGACTTATATGTGTATATTCACATCTGTGTGAGCGTATAGGTTGCACACACATTTTTGTGTGCATGTGCTGACAGTCTCCTGCAAGCTGCACTCTGAATCCAAGTCTGTCACCCACACTTACATTGGATAAATCAAATCATGGAAGTTTGACAGAGCAAATTATGATTCTGCTCTTTCACTGTTTTTATGACTATGCTGCATGAAGGAATTTCATCTGACTTACGCTGATTTGCTGTGTATTAGAAAAAGGCTTTGAAAATAAACCACATCAGATGATATCACAGAATCATGGAATCACAGAATATTCTGGCTTGGAAGGGACCCAAAACGATCATCTTATAATAATATTTATATGGTTTTAAATAGAAGCTGGTAGTTAAGTAGTTAACACATGGTTCAGCAAACTAAATATCACACCTGGGAGATATGTAGTCACATCTTAAGCTCATGGAAAAGATCCCAAGACCCCAGCCCTCCACAGACCAGTTGAGGGACTGGTCAGCCTCAACTTGATCAGCATTTGGGTTTCCCTACATGTTCCTGTGGGATCATTTTGTCTCAGGTTTTTTTCTGCTATTCCCTTAGACCAGGCAGATCCCTTCCTTCCAGCCTGGGCTGTGCCCTTGTTCCTCTCTGACCCAGAGATGGCATTTCAGCTGTTTTGAGCATGGTGGAGGAACAAAACCCTGCTGATACTAATGTAAAATGCATGAGCATTACTGAGCCTCATGCACCCTGCACCGTGCTCAGGAAAGAAGGCTTAACCTCCCACATGCAGGGGAACAATATTTTGACTCTTGTTTGCAGGTCACTACAAGGCTTACAACGGAAAGTAAATATATATCCTACTCCAGTCACAGACAGGCTTGGGCTGGAGCTGTTCCATCTCAATCAGATAAATACAAAACATTCTACCTTTTAGTAACAATAGGGTTTCATAGTGTGACTGCTATCATTGAGTTTCACCATCCTTTAAGATTACTAAATATAACCAGAGATAAACAGGTAAACTCTGTTTCTGCAGTCTTTGCCTGCAGAAGAAATACCAAGAACATCAGGAGTGCCAGGCTTATCTTATTGCAAATAGTTGTCCAGTTACCTAATGCAGCTCACAGGCTTTAAGGGAATTCCTTAAATTGTGATGGCTGAGAGTCTTGAGTAATAAGCACTGAAGCTGCACATGTTATCCCTATACAAGTGGCTAATATTACATTAGAGTGGTTCCTGTGTTCTCTCGCCTTCTAGCTGAAAATTCAAAGCAGGTTGGCTAAAGGAGAGCACCAAAATTTGGGTGTCACACAGGCCCCTGGAGTGTCAGCTCCACATCCTGATCATAGTTCCTAGTTTCCATGTGGCAGCCAGTGACTTTTTAGCAGCACTGGCCAAAATCAACTCCCTCATCTTTCCATGCAAGGGAGACTGCTGGGCCTCGGAGATTCTGTCCAGTCCTCCATTCAGAGTCAGGAGCAAGGAGTAAATATCGGAATGTGGGTAGATACTATTGCCTCTAATGGTAGCTGCAGCTCTCCTCATTCTTTTAATACACTCCTACAGAAGGAGATGGCTCGAGTTATTAATTATTTGCTTTGTTTTACTTCAGGATAAGACTGTATCTGCTGTGGAAATCTGTAGAGACCACAACAATTTTCACCCTGGTGTGTATAACTTAGACTTACACTCTAGTAGCTATGGTTAAATGTTAGAAGAGCCATCACTGTTATTACCACTGAGTGGAGCTGGTTACTTCCAGTGTCCATAAACAAAATAGGATTCTAGTCATGGGAAAACAATAGATACAACTTATTTTTCCTGCTTCTATGCTGCCTATTATGTCATCCTCCTCAATATGAACTTTCAACTCAGGTTATTTTATCATGCCAAAACTTTGATGCCTGAGGGAAAAAAGAGCATTTAGCTTGTTAAGGATTCTGTTCAGGCATAGAGGTGACCTCTAGCTACAATATAAACAGCCAGGTCACAGACTGGAGTAGATTCTTCTCTGTAACTCCTCAGAAATCAGGAGGTGCTGAAAAAACAGCCAAAACAAACTGCATAGGTGGTAAAGCTCTAAGAATATAAAGGTTGACTGAGCATATCTAAGCTGAGATGGCTTGATGAATACATCATGAGCTGATAGGCAAGTGGCTTATCTCTGTGTCACTAGTGAGTTACTTCTGTGTTAACTCCTTTACTCCATCAAGATGGTTTCATATGTTTCCCTCAGTCTTTATTAATGTTTCAAACTGATTACTGGAGTATTTCAGTTTTTCCAAACCTGAGCCACTTTCACTCTATTGATATTAATTTAGTTTTGTAGCCCATTAGAATCTTTGCAGTGTTGATGAATGTTTTTTCTTCTCCCCCTGTGGGTGGATCAGTTTCTAGGAAGCACGGAGATATTTAGTCCAGCACAAAAACAGGATATGGCATGCACTGATGCTCAGTGGCTTTACTACAACAAATCTAGTAGTGGATGTGGTGAACTGGACATCTGTTCTGAGATGTCCCAGCAAGGCAGCAGAGAGGGGAGGTCATAACAAGCCAAACCCCCCTCCCCCAAAAAGTGAGCACTCACCAACCGTTCTGAGATGGCCTTTCTTGTGCTCCTTCATCCTCCTTTCCTAGCTGCTCATAACCTGCTGTATCACTTATCAGCCCATCTCAGAACTTGTCTTTCCTCTTGATTTAGACTTCAGTTCTTGATTCTTCCACCCACGCCTGTGTTAATTTGCCTCCCTCATGTTGAACAGAGAGCAGATCAAGGGCTGTCATTCTGCTCAGCTTAATCTCCAAGCAGAAAATGTACAAAAACAACCATTTCAGAAACTCAGTGATTAGTCAGCGGAACCACTGTCTTGGTAACGGCCAGGGAGAGCACACCCCTGTCACTGCACCCACACATGACAGTGACAGTCACCTCAAACACACCCTGTAAGCCAAGAGACTTCCCAGCCCCCAAGGTAAAGTTTGGGTTCTGGCAGCCTCAAAATGGCTGCAATTTTCTCAGCAGCATGTCAAACAGCACCACACAAAGAAGGGCTGCTAAGCTGGAGCTGTACCTGTAGCAGGCTGTGGTGAATGTGCTGTGCTGGGCATCCTTAAACTTGGTGCCCCACTGTCACCTCCTCCACATCCATTTGTCACCTGGGAGGTACCATGAATGTCCTTGCACACAGCAAATGCTGAAGAATCCTGGTAGTCCAAGTCCCTGCTTGCTTAGTGGGGATGGTTAGCAGTACCACAGTGCATTTTGTCATGTATTCTGTGTTGTAGCTGATATCCTCCAGTAGATATGGGCAGTGGAATATTTGGTAGAGCTGCCAACGGTTTCAGGAAGGGAGCTGAAGAGCCCATTGTATTCAACATGAAAAGCCTTGCAAAAATCCTGGCAAGGTAAGGGATTAAATTGAATGAGGTGTCCTGCCACAGATGTTTTTGAGGCACTGAATGACTGCTCAGTGCATGTACTGGCATGGAAAAGTGCACAGCTTTATTGTACAATCAAGCATCAGCATCATCAACCTCTCTCTTTAAAGAACACATTTGGGTTGAATCCTCATGAGGGACTTTTGTGCCTTTCTCTTAAATAATGCACAACTTTGTAGCTTGTGCAGTCTCTAGGAAACACTGGCAACCTGCAGTCAGGAGAGGCGAGGGATTCTTTGGAGACAGCTGTTTTCACACATTTTCTGCTCCTGTTCATGTTCCCAGTTCAGCTGTAGGGGAAGCAGATACTGTAATTGATATTATATATACATTGCATAGTGCGCATGTATGCATACGCACACCCTCACTCTGAAGACACTTTTGTGTGCATACACACACAATGTAATATATTCACACATTTCTTGTCAGCACTGAACTTCTTCTGGAGAAGAGTCTTTGCTGAATTTGTTTCTCTGTTCTGTCAATTTTAAAATAAAAGTGCTGTTCCATAAAATCACCTGGACACTCATACCTCATCTATCAGCTCTCCTTTTCAAGTGTCAGGAACCTGACAACTCAATGAATGTAGGATACATAGGATATGTAGGGTTTTCTATAGCTCTTTTATGTATGAATGTATCTTTACATATAAAGTGACAGATCTCCAGTTGATATATTGATTAATAAACCAATACTGCTCCGCAGATGCCACTGAATCCCTCTTGATTTATATCTGTAGAGCATCTGGTCTGTGATATATTATGATGTACACAAGCCACAATATTATGGTGCAGCATTACTTAACCTTTTAGGTAGAACTTAATAAAGAGACAGTGGCAAAACAGAATAAAAAATGCTGGACACTAAAAAAAGATTAGCCTAAGTCTAGCCTACTATAAATTCTGTATATGAGCAGCAGTGCTTTTTCTTTTCTTTTTTTTTTTATTTTTCATTTTACTAGTATTTCTGTCATTCAGTCTAAAGATGATTTACTTACCTTGATCCAAAGCAGAACTTCAGAGTGAAAAGAAAATAACAGATATTTCACATTTCTCAAACTGGATCCATTGTTTAAAAGAAATCCTCATGTTGTATATCCAGCACTCACTGTGACCAGTGATGGATGAATACACTGTTTGTTACTCATACGGGCAGAGATTAAATATTATCTATTTTGAATTCAGTCACAGTAATTTGAGGAATGAAATTCTGTGTGGGAACAGAAGATAACACTTCACGAACACGTTGATTATAAAGAAGAAAGACAGTGAAACATAGCAGCAGTCTGAAAGCATACAGAAGTTCAGAAGGTTAAAAAGGTTGAGCCACTATTTTCTCACAAATAAGATCATAGATAAAGATAAACAGAAAGCAATTTTCTCACTATCTGTGGCAGTAAATGTTAACGCCCTATGAAGTACCTTGTTGGAATCTCAGAAACCAGGAACCACACGTCAACAAGACTTGTAAAAGTTCTCAGCAGAGCACTGCATGGCCAAAGCTGGGCAGCATTGAGGATACCTTCAAATTTCATAATAAAATGAGGAAGTTAAACAGAAGACTAATACCACAGCTAAAAATCAATATGAATAAGTACTTTGAAATGATTTGGAGACTGTGCTTCAATGCAGCTGTACTGTGTTAGTGATCAAAGGTTTTATGTGACAAATGGAAACAGAACTTGACCAAAACATGCTGTCTGTAATGCCAGAAGCAGCAGTCAGAATTCAGGGACACACAAAGTGACTCAATAAACAAAGTAAAACATAAAACCGCCTCTGAAGACCATGAGTCATGCCCCAGGTTTTTCTGTCTCTAGTGTAAGGGTTCATTTTATATGAACTTGTACGTGTGAATTATCTACAAGTGTCACATCATTGTCAAGAGCAGGACCTTAGGTGGTAGATGTCAACTGGCATCTGCCCTCAGGGTGGTCTCTGCCTTCAGATAACACAGGGAAGGAGAAAAGGTAATTTTTTGTTTTGAGGACGAAAGGCAGATGAGCCAATGTACCCAAATTGTAAATAAAAGCAACCACAACCAACAAAGTAGTGGTGAAACTAATTAGTTCTAATAGAGGCTCTAAATGTGCTGCTTTTCACTCATCAGTAACCATTCCTACCAGCAGCACCAGGCTGAACCAGGCATCTACAGAGATGGGCTTGCTCCTAACCAGGTGGATGTTATTCATGTGACTGCATTGGTATCCATCCCACCTCAAAAGAAAAGGCAAAATTATACTGTATCAGTTAATGGTGTCATCAGGAAAACAAACTCAGCGGAAAAGAAAGAAACCAATTTACAAGCCTTTTCCATGCACTAAGCCTGGAAAGCTCATGAGTAGAGCAACTCAAGACCCTTCACCTCTCTGAGAATTATAAAAGTAGAAGCCTACAAATCTGATAGGCATGGTAGTCCTCATGTTGAAGGTTTCTTGGAAATGCAAGATAAATGCCAAAAGTTCTGTAAATGTAGTGTAGTGTATGTGATAACTGAGGAGAAGGAGCCTGTCTGTGCAAATGCTAAGTGGGGTTCATACACCCTGAAATTTTGCAGTAAACCAGGAAAGATTCATTAAAATTTTACTTAGGTTGAGATCAACCTCATCTCAGACAGACAGGATCCTGTGCACTTCTCAGCACTGGAGATGTCTCCCCTCAGGCACCACAGGTTCAACAAGGGGTCAAAGTCACATGCATCACTGCCCCACTCCTATCACATCAAAGCTACTTATATTAAATTATCACCATAGATTCATCAGCATCTGAAGGAGTATTTTCTCTGACATAGATACACAAGACAAGTTTAAACCAATCCCTACAAAACTGGAGCAGGTATACATAGGTGAGTGCATGAAATCATGTCAATCATTCTATTAAATGAATACCTGGAAGATTTCCAGAACACCAATCTCTGAAAAAAAAATGGTTCACACTTTTATGGTAACCAGGCATCACTGATAGCTGGGAGAAGAAAACAAAACCCTATCAAACAAATAACACAAACTCTTACCTGCAGGGAAGCAGAGTTATCTGTAGAGCTCAGGCAAAATGGGCAGACACGAGAAAAATATGCCTTTGTGTTTGAAATGGGGAGAAAAGGTGATAGTTTTAGCAACCTCCACAACCCATGCAAGCTCAGACAGACCTTTGCTGCTGGAGACCTACCACAGTACTTGTCACAAGCAGTCTGTGAGCATAAAGACTTTCTGAGCAACATGGTACATTCACATTTCCCAGCAGCTTCCTAGAGCAGAAAATGATTAGTGAAACCCTGGCAACAAAGCTCGTTCATTAGCTGTGGTCCTTCCAAAATACAGAGCAGGAATTACAACAGAAGCAACCACAGCCCAAGTGCTGATGATGTAATAGAAAGTAAAACTTAATTAGTATTTAGTCATGCTGGTGAGAAGGGAAAATGCTGTGGAAGCAAAGTCCCAACTTTCTTTTTTCAGTGGATTTTGTAGTTTAATGATGCAGAAGCTGCATGTAAAAAGAGCTGGGCTCATCTTTCAGATCGTGTCTCTAGACAAAACCTCCTAGAGACCATTCTTACTGGTCCTAGTGAGCAGAGTAAGTGATAATACAGATTTTATATCCATACACCTAATTCCCCCTCTCCAAGCCCCTGCCTTCAGCACAAGATGTTTGAGCCCACAAGAGCTGCTCTGTGCTGGCCCCAAACCATTGCCAGGGCAATCTGTGAGCAGCCACACACTGGTGTGGGCCAGCACCACACTAAGGATTGTGCTATCCATGGAACAGAACGGGCCTCTGTGGCCCTGTGCCATGGCACTGCTTTGTCTGTGAGCATCCAGGCAGCTTTAGAGCCCCCTCAGGCTGTGAACGCATTCCAGGGAAATCAGGCTGGGGTTCATTCGCGGCGAGGTATCTGAGCCTTTTGTGTGATGAATAGGAGCCAGTGCCAGAGGACTGAAAGGAGCACGGAGTGCCTTCAGAGCAACATCCCATGGGCGTGGAGAGCTGACCCTCATTGCAAGAGTGCACCTGGGTTCTACACTGGGAGGTCAGTAAAGTGGTCAGCAGGCTTATCAAAGTTTTGCACCTGTTTAGTGTAGCAGGGCCTCGCCCCTTTTTACTTCCTGCTTTTAATTTGATAGAAATTACACAAACACATCCATATCCACACACACTTGCCATGCTTAGTGATGCAGCTAAGTAATTCAGCATATTCTGGTGTGTTACACTGGAATGCAGAGACCTTTTCAGAAGGCTCTATTTAAAAACTCTCTGAACAAGGATACATACAGCAACACACCAGCATTAGTCCTGCAAACATTTAAGTCACATGCATTTCTTTGATGGTATATTTCTGCAAAAAATTATGAAATTTGTTTCAGCTAATCAGATGCCATAAAATTTAGGATAACTATGTCTGGTATTTTATACAAACACTGACAACATCTGGATGAGAAAGGAACTGGTTAAAAGGAAAATGATTTTTTTTGTTTGATCAGAAGATGGGCAGTTGCCTGAATCAGATGCAACGATATATTTGTCTCTGTAGGACTGATTTTTGCTCTGGGCAAAGATTTCATTTGATTTAAATCCTTGATTGAGGGAATCTGCAATAGATACTGCAAATGGAAGTATCAATGTTTATTACAGTTTCTGCAGCCTCAATTCAGCACTGCTGGAGGGGGGAGCTGAATCAGTCTCTAACTACAGTGTCAAGTCCTTCTTTACAGAAAAAAAAACCCACAAAAATTATACTTTTGTGTGATTATTGACATCATAAGTGGATTTCCAATTTAAGTAAGCTATCTAGGAATGTACAGAACAAAAAATGTTGTAATATGCAGCAAGCATAACAGAAAACATATTTTAGATAACTGGGATGATAAGATCCAGTTTCCTAGGGTGCCATTTGGGCCAATTCACTGCAAACAGGATGGCTCCAGTTGCTTGTTCAGAGAGTACCTGACTCATGTGCCATTGCTTGGATGACTTTCAGCTTATTTGCAAGCCAAGGTTGCATGAACACAGAGCATTTCACTTCAGTCACTGTTTCTTTTAGGAGCTGTTCTGTTCCTGGAAATGGAAAGGACTCCATTTAATGATTAACCATCAAAATAGATTCCCTCTTTATAATCTCCTAGGGAAACGGGAGATCACTTTGACCAGTATGCTTTCAGAACAACTCATTTCAAAAAAAGAGAACAGAATAGCCAGTGTCTCTAATATAGCTATAGGAAATGCAAACTGGAAAAAAGCCTCTGTTATGTTAGAAACCCTTCTGTCCTCTGTATCTCAGGGTGTATCACTACCTACAAAAAAGCAGCTCTCTGCCTCCAGCAATTCCCTTCATAGCTCTTCTAGTACTGGGAAACCAGGCTTGGTGAGATTGGTTTTCTTCCTCTAGGACATTTTGATATAGAAGTGTTGTTTTATGCATCTTTATTTCAATAAATAAAGTTGATCGTTGCTGTGTTTGCTTTTCTGGTTTCAGTATTTTTACTGTGTGTAACAGATGGAGCTGCTAGCAACACAGAGAGATAAGGTTGCTTAACGTTTCCCATGCTAAGTCTCTGTTTTCAGTTGCTTATATCTCATTTTATCCACTTGGGCTACAGCATTTCATGCTTGCTTCTTGCCTCGGATTGATTTTTCCTCCCTGGTTTTCAGTACATTATTCTGTTACTTCTGAAAATGCAAAAAACAAAACTTGAAAGAAAAAAAAATAACAAGCCACACACCCCCCTTTAAATAAACATATTTTCTAACGTTAATTTCTTTTGTGTAAGGTCTTTTTATTTGGAGCAAGAGTGTTGCGTTTGGGTAGGAAGGTTGTGGTGGGGGGAGTTGAATTAGCAGATTCATGGCTTCTAATCCATGAGCTAATCTCACTAACAATAAAACCACTGTGAACAAAGTATGAACCTTCCTGTATAGAACTGGCTTTTGAACTCTGTGTTTTTAGAAACACTAGTTTAAAGACTTAAAAACTTGGAGCTAATACAATCACAGCAGAAGCAAACCAGAAACTTTCATATCCTGCCTCTTTAGCTAGAATATAGTCACACACACAAAGAACCATGGAGCAGATCACAGCCTTATCTTTTGAAGATATGCAGCCATGACCCAAAGATTTTAGGCAAAATGCTACTACCACCAAAATAGTTGGAATATTTTCCTGATGACTTTGCTGGGAAAAGCGTTGTTTCCTTGGTGAAGCTCTCTGAAACCTTACATTTTAAATAACGTTATGCAGCTCAGACTGCTCCTACGCAGAAAATACAGCTTTTACCTTCCATGCTTCCACATCCTCTGCACACATGCCACTGCAGCAGCAGCTCCTGCTCTTTCCTCAGCCATTTCCAGGCTCAGACAAGCACTTGGATGTTAGAGGACTACTCTCTGCAGGGGCAGCTCTTTTCCACATTGTTCATCTGAACACCTTTAATACTGCTGGTGTGAAAACCTCTGGGGCTGGCAGTGCTTTATCCCTGACCAGCAAGTGCTGTGCCAGTGCCCAGGACATCAGCTATAAATGATATATATTTCTCTTGGAAATTAAGATCCCCTCAGGGAACGGTAGGTTTAATAATGCCTTAAAAAAAAATACACTAATCAATTAAGATTTGTCAAGTAATTACTCTAAGAATTGGTCTACACAACTGAAATTATTCAATTAAAATAATTAGCCTTACACTTTGTGTGTCTGGATAATTATATAAACATTTACCATGCATATTTTCAAGCCAAACTTCAGTAGCTTCCATACAGAAACTCCCTTAGTGTAAGAGATTGTACCACAAATTACAGAGTTCACATGTTTAATATATGTCAATATATTTTCAAGGACATTTACATAATATATGCTAATGTATTGAAGAGTCTTAGCTCTTGCAAATTCTAATCCCATCCTTAACATCTAAGTCATACACAGCAATATGTGATGTGGGTGTTGTTTTGTTTTTTGTTTTTTTTTTTAATTTTAACTGACCAGCTCCTCCTCCAGTTTAACTAAATTAGTGAGGCTGCTGAAATCTGCTCCACAGAGGATCCTGCTCTGAGACTGCTGGGGCACTGGAGCAAAGGCAGGATGCAGCTTGGTTATTAAATGAATTGGTTCATTGGAGACCTGGTAAAGTTAGAAATCCACAGTCCTTGCTGCTTGCATTTACCTTCAGTTAGCAACCAAGGTGTTGGTCTTAGCCTATAAAATCTTGGGTGATTTGGGCTTGGTCAGGAGGGATTGTGTTGCTCTCCTCATGACAAATAGCTGGAGTAATGCCTGGAGATCAAGCAAAATGCACAAGATTAATTATATTATATGAACTGAAAGGGATATTGGCCTCCAGGCAGACTACCATGCTTCCAAGCTCTCATATTCCAGGAATTTCTAGAAAATGCAGTGTGTTAGCACATACATTTTTCACTTCTTTAGAGCTAGGGTTTTGGAGTTTGAGGTTTGACTTTCTAGCAATGAGCCAGCCTTCAACAGCAAAGTCACAGCACAATGTCACAGAATCGTGGAACTATGGATTAGAATAAAAAAAGAAATAAACAACCTCCATTTCAGGTCCAGTATTTAGAGTCCAATAGAAACATCTCACCTTATCTTCACTTTAAATCTCATTCAGGGAGTCAAAACTGTGTAAACAAGCCAGTCCAAATGCTCCCAATGCACTTACAATTCTCAGTGCATCATAGCCAAACCCCAACGTCACTTTGAGACCTTTGTGCATTTTCTGCTATTGCTCTGGCTCAGCTGGTCTCTGTGATGGGAAAACTATTAGGCAATTAAGTAATATCAAGTAGAATGAAAATGCTCTAAATTTAAACTTCAAAATATCCCTTAGACTTTTCCCAAATGCCGCTGGGGTTCCCACTGAAAACATCACAGTCCCTGCAGTAACCTGTCACCACTGATTATTGTCATGGCACTGAACACACAGAATTAATCTGTGGCATGCAGCAGGGAAGAGAGTTCCAGTGCAAGCCCTTTCCCAGGTTGCAGCCTTTCAGGGACAGCTGCTCCTGCTAGGACTCTCCATTGCCACAGTTCCTACAGGAAATATCCTCCTGCTATGGCGTGGGGCCCTGCCTGGGCTCCAGGGTCTCTGTAGGAACCAGTTGAGGCCATCCCTGCTGTACTCCAAAGCCACTGCAGAACCCTTTCTCAGTCAGGGGAGGAGTGCAGCTGCTCATGGAAAAGGCTCTTGCACCTGGATCCTGCTCCATGGGAAAGCTGGGATGAGAGACTCATGGCTGGGGACATTTGTACTTGGGTCCCACAGCTCCTGCCCTCTCCTGCAGGCAGCAAGGAGCTGCAGCTGGAGGGTGAGTGGGAACCAACAACCTCAGAGAGAGGGGGGAAACATTAGGAAGCACCAAGAACAAGGAAATAATCCTAAAGTGTGGCAGCAGTTACAGGCTGCAGAAATGCCACAAATCAGTGCATTTCTATGATTTCTTTACACCAAACTGGGCTCAGTTACATACACAGGGCCAGTCATGACTTATATATTTCCAGCTTACTCAGCATCAGTCACAGATTCCTTATTACACAAAGTAATTTTCCTTATCCTATCTGCCACAGATGATAAAACTAAACAAATGGATGAATATAATTCATTCACTGGTTTATGAACCTGGAGTCCCACAGAGACAGTAGGATATGGCAGTCCAAACTGCAGTGCTGCTAAAACTGAGGTACAAAATGCAGCACAAGATCAGAGTGTACCAGCTTACAAGAATTTATTCCAGGAAACCAAATGTGCTCTGGGATTGATGTTGTTTCACTTCTTTCTGGGTTTGTTATACTTACTGTAAAACATTTGCCTATAAACATCAAACATCAAAATAGGCACCATGACTTCAAGGCAATACATGGACTCGGGATAGAAATGGGTTGGGTTTACTTAGGACTTTGAAATGTTTTGAGGTGTTAAGGTCAATGGTCTCTTTTAATGGAAAAGCCTGGTTAGCCCCTTTGGACACTGTAATAGTGCAATAGATATATACACAAGAGTATTTCCACTCATCACTGTATTGTTCCATCTGCTTTGGGCTGCACTGCTTATGTAAAAAGGCAATCCAAAAATATCAGGTGGGCTGCAGATTTGCTGTCCAGTTGAGATCATTGTTAGCTCGGTGTGAACTTTGCACAAAAGCAGTGACAGCAAAGACAGCTGAGTGACACTGATGTGGCTCAGTTTGGGAATTTTTACATTAAAAAAAAAAAAAAAAAAGCTAAAGAAGAGTGAGTATCCCCCAGTGCTCAGACAGAAATCTCACAATGCAGGAAAGGGAGCTCATTGGATAATTCTCTTGAGGACATTGGGAATACCCAGACTGACACTGAGGACATTTGCAAATGCAAGTTAATGCCTTTCAGGATTAGTTTTTAAACACACAATGATGCAAATGTTTATTTATCCGCAGAGTGGCAGATTGTTAGTATTGCCTATGCCAAAATATGCTTTGGCTGCAATCCAATGACAAAGCCTTGTCTGAGAGATACTGATCAGTCTGGGGAGCTGAAGTGACACAGAAGAGATTTAAAAATCAAGGGGGCTTGTTCTCTGAGGCATACACAAAGTATTCATTAACTTTTATCAGCACGTAATTCTCTCCATCCTGTCTCCTACACTGCAACCAGATGGAAAATATTTTGGGGCAACAGATACACTAGCTACCCTGCCTCTGGCAAAAGGGTTCAAAACTTCCTGACAGTTTTGTTTGAGTACTTGTATACTTTCTGTGCACAGATTTAGGGTCTAGGAAGCAGTTCAGAGTGTTCCTCTTTAATTGCACAGTTTCAAATGCAGCACAGCACCCTCACCTGCACATATGGATTTTACACCATTACTCCTGCGTTTTTCCTGCAAAAATAAGGTGGTGTTGTGACACTACAACTCCCCTGCCATGCTGAGAGCAAGGGCTCCCCAGGCTGGAGCACCTCACATTCTGCCTAGCCAAGCCCAGGGGAAATGCAATTGATGCCCAGCACAGATCATTATCCACCTCTGCCTCAGCTGCCTCCATCTGCCTCAGCTTTCAAGGCTGGTTTTAATAATTTTGCAAGTTACAGTGAGACTTGCTTCATTATGCTTTTATTTGGTGATCTATAATGGTCTCTAATTAAACCTAACACTGCTGCAGATACAGTTGGAAAAGGCTCTACCACCCCTTCACGCTCTGGAGTCTTGAAAGAGTGCAAGTCTGCAATTTTCTTGGTTTGATCTCCACAAGTGTGACACAGAATTTATCGTTCATCACCAAGACTGAATTAACATCATACATTCCCCAAAGGTGCCATGCACAGATTTCTTATTTGAGTTTTGCCATTGCTTGAAAGACCAAGAGATTTCCCCATGGGCTGAGGAGCAGTTAAGCAGCTGATGGCAGACTGGAGAGTGGGGAGGAGTAGAGTGGCATGGCAGAAAAATCTCATGGATGTAAAGAAACTTTTGCTGTTATCATGCATTTAGACTTAGCATCTTTGGTTATTCAAATTCCACTTTAAAAAGTTATCAAGCCTTCTTTACTAGGAATCACCTACTTACAAGGCCTCAAGCTATTAGCTTTGTTACCATGTTATCATAATGGAAAACACCAACCAAAAAAATGTATGTAGATATTAATGAGGAACATAATACTGAAAAATGACAAAGCTTACTTAAGGTTATCAAATGCATGAAATTAGTTAGTGTTATCTGTCCAAAATTACTGTTAATCATGAAACTCCACATTCTCATTGCTAACTAAGCTGTCCCTAATCCTCATACTGCAATAGAAAGAATGTTGGAGGAGTCTAAATTCAGCTGCTGGAGATTAGACAGAGTAGAGAGGACTGGTGTGCACAGAAAGCTCTCTATACGTAGCTTCATCATTAAAATTTCCCTAGCATGAGCAGAAAAGTTATTAAATTCCCAATAAAAAATGTTTAAATGTCATTAAAAAGT
Source organism: Drymodes brunneopygia (assembly GCA_013400955.1). Lineage (NCBI taxonomy): Eukaryota > Metazoa > Chordata > Aves > Passeriformes > Petroicidae > Drymodes > Drymodes brunneopygia. The sequence continues at coordinate 914,136 of VZTZ01001661.1, forward strand.
TTCAGTTCTATCATAATTCTCCTTAATGGTAAAAATTTCAGTGCTGGTTCTCAGTCCCAAAATTGCATTTTGAAAGAACCCTGTGCTTTAAGTCTCAAATTGCCTAATTACCATATTTATTGCTGGATTCTGTTTTCTAATCCCTGATGACTTTGTCAGATATATTTATGTTCCCTTCATTTTACTCTCTTGCAAGAAGGACATACAGGAGTCAGTGAGGATGGCATGTTGCAACCTGAGTTGGATAGGTGGCTGTTATCACACCATATTAATACCTATTTAGCTACACAACATTAAAGACACTGCAAATTACATAGTCCTGTGTATGAAAAAACATAGCAGTTACATTCTCCTTAAAATTTATCCATGTTATACTCGCAGGATGGTTATTATAATTGATATAAATTAAACCTCAAGAGTAAACCATTCAGTCTCATGTTGACAGCACCAAACCCCATTTTATTTCAATTGAAGATTTGAAGAACAATTCTTCTGCTCCTCAGCTCCCTTTAATTAAAGCATTGCCACGAAAAATGTAATTCAAGGGAAGAGGCAGGATAAAATATTAATAAAAGCAAGTATCCAGGCAGTCCAAAAGTAGTAAAATCTTTAAAATGTTCAAAGAAAGGCTCTAGTTTTATTTGACTCCAATAAATTTAGGAAGGGAAGAAAAAGACATGGAATTAATTCCTTGTTGTTTAAATTAAGGTTTCATTAAACCACAGTTGTCTTTTAAAAAGGAGTTTATAAAATCACCATGATATTATTACGCATTTATTGTCCTTTCATATTTAATCAGCAACCACCACTCAGCCAAATTTTCTTAGCTTTTAACCTTGTCAGCTCCATGCCCAGTCTGTCAGGCTAGATGTTTTTCCTATCTTGGAACTAATTGTTGAAATTCTGGTATATCTTCCCATCACATGTTGGTGATACATTTCAAGACTGTAGAATTTCTGCAAATTAAAAATGTTAGAAAGGTCAGCAGCAAACCTAAATCAAATGTGTCTTGTTTCAGCTTCACCCTCATTATATTAAAACCATAAAACATTAGCTGTACCATTAAAAAAAAAAGAGAGAAAAATTGAAATCTAAATATTGAAATATTAAGTATCATTTTGGCAGTTTTAAACTACCGCTTTGAAGCAGAACACTATTTAAAAATGACCCTCCCTCTTGAGAAATGCAGGGATTTGTGGGCTTAAGAAGATCTGTCAAGAGACCTACAAACCGATCTGGCTGTTAAAAGCTATCCTATTGCTATCACAAATTAACAGATTTTGCAGATGGTCATGAAATTAGTGGTCATTACAAGCTACTCCATGCTGGCAGTGACACTTAGCAAAGAATAAAATTAATAAAAAGAAAATAAGATCCATCACTTATTCATGTTCACACACTAATTCTCCAAATGTGAAGGAAGATAAAATCTACTGCTCTCATTGCAATCAACAGATTTGATGCTGAAGAAAAGAGCAGATCTCTCATACTTAGGTTTCATGTCTAACTCTTATTTCAGCATAGACAAATCTTAAACCAGAAGCAGAGTCAAACTGTGGTATTTTAATATGATATATTAATGGATTACACAATATTCAGAATTTGGGGGTTTGTGGAGCAGAAGAACAATTTGTGGTGGAGGGTCTATGCTGTCCTCAGTGCTGACAGTGATCAGAATAAAGTGGTTAACTTCTTTTTTGTTTAAAGTTTTATATGAAGAGATCTGTACTTCTAATAATTACTGAATAGGAAAACACATGCCAGAGAATACTTTCTAAAAATAATAGAAAATGAATGACAAAGTATGAACAGTAAGAACATAAAAAAATTTCTGCTGCATCTTAGAGGGTGTTTTTTCTTACATTCTCTTCCAGCAGAAATCTGCTTCATGCCACCATTTAAATTTCTTCAAATTTTAATCACATGTATGTGAAAATGATAATATTTTTTCAAATAAACTGAATGCTGTGGGTACTTTTTAAAAATGTTCTTCAAGCATAGTTATAGAATCCAAAAATGTAAAGGACGTAGGATCTTATTGTGCAAAAAACAAAAAAGAAGCTCATTATTTTGGTTGGACCTTAAATAAAAATATTTGAATGCATTTTATCCAGAATACAATGATATGAATCACATATCACTTTTAGCAGACCAAATCTCCTCCTGAGTCTCACAGAGGGTAAAATGAATGAGTTCAAGCAAAACTTGAACTTCTTGTTTCATTTATCAGGAAAATAACTAGCACAAAGGCAGAAGGTAGTTCCTTCTGGAAAGGACAATCCCCAGGAAAATAAGAAATCAGTCAGTTGTTCTAGTTACAAGCACCTTTTTGGTGTCAAGCATTTTAGGCATTTACTGCTTCTTGGGTTTTCTTGCAAGTGGGCTGTGTCCATGGATAGTCACTAATTTTGGGAGCTGTGCTTAATGCATGACTTCACTGTGTGCTACCTGCCTGCTTAGCCTAGGGAAATAAATACAAGCTTTTGTCCAGAAAACAAAACTTATTAAAATGGCTAGTGTATAAAACTAGATCATTTTACACTGTGCTAAGAAATTTGAGGGGATTTATCTTTATACCAGCTTGAAAAGGCAGGCAGACCAAAAACTGGGGACAGCTTCAGCAAATCATATAAAATTCTGCCTGAGGACAATTTGGTGCAGAGCCAGCAATCAAGAATTGGGATGTCCTGGCTCTCCTGTCAGTGAAGCTCCCACAGCTTTTTTATGTGCAAAGAGGGGTAATTCTACCCCCCCAAATTAACTCTAACTATGGCTTCACTTTCTTGGGAATCTCAGCTAAAATCCAATTCTCAATCCACTGATGTTTTCAAATTGTCAGAACTTAGGTGAAATTGTACATTCACTACGTTTTCATTTAACAGGCAATGCTTTTCATCTTGGATGTAGTTAATTTCAGTGGGATCATCTTGGTGTCAGTCTTATGGGTTCCTTTCCTACCTCATGGAGGAACTGGATGTTGTCCAAAGAAGGACAATGATGTTGGTGAAGGGTCTAGAAAATAATTGTCATGAGAAGAGGCTGAGGGAACTGAGGTTGTTTAATCTGGACAAGAGAAGGCATGGGAGGATCTTATCACTGTCTACAACTCCCTGAAAGGAGGTTGTATCCAGCTGGGGGTCAGTCTCCTCTGCCATGTCTCAAGTGAAAGGACAAGAGAAAATGACCTTAAAGTTGTACCAGGGGAGGTTCAGATCAGATATTAGAATCTTTTTTTTCACTGGAACAATGGTCAGACATTGGAACAAGTTACCCAGGGAGGTGGTTAGAGTCCCTGTCTCTGGAAGTGTTGAAGTGGAGTTTGGATATGATACTTGGAGTTAGGGGTGGTTATAGTGGTGCTGGGTAGATGGTTGGACAAGATTATTTTGAAGGTTTCTTTCAACCTCAGTGATTCTGTGATTCTGTAATCCATATGGGCCTTGGAGGATGCAAATAAGAGCAGCTTGCAAAGCAGATTGAAAACAGGATGAAGGCTCTCTGAAGTGAGTTATTAGAATAAGAAAACTGGCCTAGATGGTCAAGGAAAAAAGCAAAAACTACATGTTGCTGTTAAAAAAGAGGTCATAGAAGCTACACAAACAATAACTGAAATGATTAAAGCTATAAATAAATCTAGAGAGAAAAAAAAATTGTAATCATGATAGCACACAGCCAATTTGTAGTCATCTGATGTTAGATGCCTAAGGCAGGACATAAGTCTCAGGAGGCTCCCTATGTGGTCAATGAAGAGAGAGAGCAATTCAGTCAAGTACTCAATTTACGTGCCTAAATAAGCCTGGAAAGGCAAGGCAAGAGCTCCTCTTCCTCCCCTGATTGCTCACAGAGTGAAGAGGAAAAAGCTTTCAGATTTAAACATCTCAGCTGGTTGTTTCATGTCATGCAGCAAAGATCCCCCAAGGACCTGAACTGCTGTAAGGGTCCGGCAACAGCATAAATGATACAAGGATGTATGAAACAACCTTTCCCCAGAGCATGCACAGCCAAGGCAGCAGCCAGAGCAGAGAAAAAAAAGGACATAATGGAGGTGGGAGAACAGACGCCGTGATTCCAGCAGGTACAAACACCTGGCATGGTTTCATGAGTCGCTGCTGCTCTGTGCCCCATTGCAAGAAAGAGTGCTTGAATTAAAGGTGTTTTGTCACTGACAGGTCCTTGTTTGTATGTCAAGGCAAGCAAAGGTGAGTTTCCTTTGGTGAGGTTCCAAAAAACTCCACCTCCTATTCAATTAGCTAACAAAAACCTGAACAGAGGACTGGGTGGATTTTTTAATTCCATTATATTCCCCTTTCAGTGGCTAGGGAGATACCTTAATGCCTCAGAGGGAAAAGGTCCCACTGTCTGTGACAGAGCATACAATTGAACTGAACTGACTGAAATCAGGGAAATCTCTCACTTCTCAGAGTGTGGGCATTAATCTTAATACCCTTTGCTTATGAAGGAAGCAATTTCCTTTGTAAGAAGCCCATGTAAGTAGAAAAAGGTACCACAAAGATGAAGTTTTGGGCCCCTCACTACAAGAAGGAGAGGCTGGAGCATGTCCAGGGAAGGGCAATGGAGCTGGGGAGAGAGCACAAGTCCTATGAGGAGCAGCTGAGGGAGCTGGGGATGTTTAGCCTGGAGAAAAGGAGGCTCAAGGGGGACCTTATCACTCTCTACAACCCCCTGAAAAGAGGGTGAAGCCAGGTGGGGGTCTGTCTATTCTCCAAGGTACAAGAGGAAAGAACCTCAGGTTGCACCAGGAGATGTTTAGATGGGATATTAGGAAAACTTATCGTGGATAAGGTTACCAAGCACTGCAACAGGCTGCTTAAGGCAATGGTTGAGTCACCATCCCTGGAGGTGTTAACAAGATGTGAAGATGTGGCACTTAAGGGCACTTAAGGGCAGTTTAGTGATGGACCTGGCAGCCCTAAGATAACAGTTGGACTTCATGATCTTAAAGGTTTTATTCCACCCCAAATGATTTAATTATTCTAAAGACCAGGCTTTCAAAGAAGTGGTTTTAAAGAAATAATATCATTGAGGATGCCAACCCAGATGATGCCATCTCCAAAAGAATCTAAAACTCACAAATCTAGAACAAGCAGTTCCTCACAAATTTAAATCTATCAACTATCCCACACTAATAGAATTTATGGCACAAACTCAAGACTCAGTAGCCTAAAATAAAAATCTTCATGTTTTCAGAATTTTCTTTTTATTACTTAACCCACAGAGAACTGTTGTCTCAAGAAACACTAATCAAAACAATAACACAGATTTTTCCAAGACTTAATCTGAAATAACTACACGACATCAGATATAAACAGAGTACTTTCATATCCATATATCTACCCATACACTTCTTTAGTGCTCACATTTTGCCATAAGTTACTTTTCAGGATATTAAAATGTCTCTTATTTTCAGCCTTCTGCTGAGTCAAAACATTTAGGCCTTCTTAAAGTCAAAAGTTTGATACTTACTTTTGCTATTGATATTTAATCTTCACAGCAACACTATATAAAGACCATGCTGAGACTCATGCTTTCACCTAGAGGGTTAACTGTACCTCAAAACCCAGCAGACAATAATCATAAGAAGCCCAAGTCCTTGCAATAAACACTTCATTTTTACAGTCATAACCTACAGCTGATTTTGAAACACAGACTGTAAGACACAGAGAAAAAGAATAAATGATCATTTTACACATTCCCACAATTACAGATTTTTTTTTAAAAAAATCATAATTCACACTGTTATGCCATGCAAATAAGAAATATTATAAAAAATATTAGTGAACAAAGCATAATTAGATGACAGCCAATTTGAACATGGTTTTAGTCTCATCAAATTAAGCAGGTTAATTAGGTAACTATTGAGGTATCCTGTAACTTTTGCAGAATTTTTCGGTCTCTCACCTATTCCTGGCACTATGCTGAACATAATGGTCTTAATGTTTGGACTACAGAGAAAGGAGGGGTAATAAACCATATCACAGTTTATTACAACGATTACCTGTCAGTCTGAACATCAAGAATCACAGAATCATAGAATGGTTCAGGTTGGAAGGGACTTTAAAAATCATCTCGTTCCAGCCCCCTGCCATGGTCACAGACATCTTCTACTAGACCAGGTTGCTCAGAGCCCCATCCAGGCTGGCCTTGAACAATTCCAGGGACGGAGCAGCCACAACTTCTCTGGGCAACCACTTCCAGTGTCTCACCACCCTTACAGCACAGATTTTTTTCTAATATCTAATCTAAACCGGCTCTTTTAGTTTGAAGCCATTCCCCCTTGTCCTGTCACTGCATGCCCTTGTAAAGAAGACATCCAATTGCTAAATAAGCATATTTCTCAGCATGGCAGTAGATGAATAATGCATTCAATGGTCAGTAAAGGGATAATCATATTTCAGCTTCTTTGCTGCTCCTTCCTGCCCTAGCATCATTCCTCAGGCTGTGCCTATGCAAGACCTTTTGGTCCAAGAGTGAATCACACTGAGGAACTGATCTGTCTGGAAAACAAACCAAGGAAAATTAGTTTCAGCATTCAGCTGGCATAGTTCCTTAAAATGGCTCACAGCACAACTGTGCAAAGATTCACTTTAGCACAGTGTAAGAACAAGAAGGCTCAAGCAACAGACAGAAATTGCAGATGGTAGTTTAAGCAGCCTTTCTTCCCAAGTTCTTTGGCTCTATTTTCCCTTTGAAAATATTCCCAAAGTGCATACAAATTTTGGACACTTTTTCTATTGGACACTATGATTTGATCTCAAGCAATTAGTTCCTTCACTTTCACGGATTTCAAGTCCCAGGAGATGCCTCCTAGTGCACCATTTTAAATAAGGTCAACTCGTTGTCTAGACAGGATACCGAGAGCAGGGCCTTTGCCTTTTGTTCTATAAACCTACTTACATCTTTTATGGATTGATGATCAGCAAGGGGGTTGAGGGTTTTAATTATCCTCTGAATCCCAGACAGCAAAAATGTGCTAACTTTTGAAGCATATTCCTTTACATATGACTTTATTTAATTTGTGCATTTGCGTTTAAATTTGTCATTATGTAAATTCCCTTGATATCTTAAGCAGAATAAGCTCTACTATGCTTAGCTTTAAACTGTTTTGTGAGACTCAAAAAATGGAATAATCATAAAAGAATATCCACAAGAATGTTTCTGATGGAGGGGTAGCCAATACAGGCTTTGTTTTTAAATAACCAGCCACTAATACACAGTCATAATTTCTCTCTGATCTCATGAGCTGCTGTCTTTGATATATAGCTGCAGAACACCAATAAAACCCCCACCAATCATCATTTAAGAGAAAAAGCCAAGGTACAACATGAAAGAATATAATTTTCCATGCATAATATAGCCTTGTATTGCTTTGATGAGTTGCTTGTTCAGGGGAAGTCTCTGTTAACTCAGGGTGTTTCTTCTCACTGAACTGGAAAACAGAATGACAATGTGGAAATACAATTGCACGATAACTTTTTTCTCAGTAGGTAAAGCTGAAGTATATGCAGTTCACTGAAAGTGGTGAACTAACTGTACCCTTACAGCCCAGCTTATATTCAAACCTTTTACTTGAATAAAGACTGTAATAGCTGTCTTACAAACTTAAGGCCTGATTTTGTAAGACTTGATTTCTTGGAGCAGAGATTGCTCTTCTGAAGCCCTGGGTGGTGCTGGACCTACATCCAGAGTTCCACTGTGTTGGGCAGGGGGCCAGTGCCTGGCCCCATTGAGAGTCCATGCAGGATGCAGGGCTTGCAGACCCTTTTCTGAATTATTCCTGGGTGGTATTTTTCTCTAGGATTAATCCCTTGATTCCAGGTCTCACAATTTATTGCCATTCCTTGGGTTTATTTCAAGCCCTGGTACAGCACCTCTCCTCAGGAAAAAGAGCAGGGCTGAGCCTGTGATAACTCAGCTTAGCAAGCCAAAATGCTGTCTGCTTAGAGGAAAAGCATTCTCTTTGGAAAACACATAACAAACCAACAAAAAATATCTTTAAATCCAAGACAATTTGCCAATATTGCTTCAAAGCTTCTTCCAAGACCTTCCAAGGAGCAAGACACAGTGTCTTGTTCTGGACAGGACCATCTTTTGGTACCATTTTTTGCTAGTTCTTTTGAACCAGAACAAACCAGGATATGGTTCCTCTCATGGTGCAAATCTCCAGTGGGATTATAACCAGCACAGGGAACTGGCAAGAAATATCTTCCACTGTCTTTTATGCCCAATGGATCTCTCCAACAATTCTATTTGAAACATATATTAACAATCTAAAAAGCTATCTAGTTCAAAAACTTATCTGAAAATCCCAGGTTTTCAAACTTTTGCTCCTCTTACTAGATCTGTTCATGTAATTTAAGGAAAGAGGGTCAGAGGAGTGTTTTTCCAATGTCTTGTAAGAATATTCTGGCACAACAGTTAGAGCAGCAATTAAACCAACAGTATTTATAAGTACACACTGCAAAGTGCTTTATTGAAAGAATTGGGTTTTGGATGACTTTATAGGACATGATATTTGCCTGTGATGGGAATTTGGCAAAGGCAAAACACACATATATGTGAAAACTTCCAAATTAAGCCCTCTCAGAATGCAGTAGTGAAAAATATTTCTAGACAACAGACTGTTGAAATCAGGAATCAAAAATATGAAGAAAGTGATTATATGTAATGTAAATTAGATGATAATTTCCATCTGGGCTAATAAGTTGGAGAATCCATTCTTCCCAAGAGGAGAACAGTGAAAGAATTGGGGCTTTTTCTTACATCACTTCTGATCCAAGCTTCCCTGAACCTACCAAACAGTCTGGAGCACAAATCTGATGAGAAGAAGCTGTGGGAGCTGGGGATGTTTAGCCTGAAGAAAAGAAGGCTCAGGAGGGCCCTTATTGCTCTCTACAACTGCCTGAAAGGAGGTTGTGGTGAGGTGAGGGTTGGTCTCATCTCCCAGGTAATGAGTGACAGGATAAGAGGAAATGGCCTCAGGTTGCTCCAGGGAAGGCTTAGGTTGGATGGTGGGAAAAAAAATTCCTTCTTGGAAATGGTTATCAAGCATTGGAACAGGTTGCCCAGGAAAGGGATGGAGTGATCATCACTGGAGGTATTCAAAAACCTATGGATGTGGCATCTGGGGACATGGTTCAGTGGTGGAGTTGGCAGTGCTGGGTGAATGGTTGGATGCAACGATCTTAAAGGAATTAGCGAACTAAATGATTCTATGACTTTATGATTCTCCAGTCCAGTGGAGTTTCATAGTCTTAATACAGGCTGCAACCCCCCTAAAAAGATCCTAAAGGGGGATCAAACCTCTTTTTCTACTATAGAAATTACTCAGAAGACCACCAAGATGATACTGAGAGGCAGCCCCTTCACGCAGTATTTTCCCCAGAGCTAAAATAAGATGCCACATTATCAGTCTTTCAGTAGAGACCGATGCTACCTCTTGCTGTCTGTCTAGAGAGGTGACAGAATGATGGCAACTGCACATCCAAATGGCTGTCAGGGGAGCAATGATGCTGAGCAGGAGAGAAAATGGACAAGTTGAAAGCAATGGGAGAAGCAGAGCTGCTGGACTGGGCAAGCAGTCCTTGTAGCTACATGAGATTACACTTTAGTGGTTTTGAAGCAACACAGCAATTTACTCCCAAATTTCTATTAAAACTGTGGCTTTTAATACATAGCTTTAATAAAAAAACCAGAGTCCTATTAAAAGTAAGGCTTTAAGCTACTTCTGAGCATCTCTTCAGAGCTCAGGACTAATGCCTGTAAGATTCACTCAATTGCAATTTCTAAATCTCCTCAAATACAAGCACATAGATATAACATAAGGCTTCACTATATGCAATCGTATTCATACAGAAACAAAGCAAATAATGGTGATGAAGATGAATAAGACCACTTCTGAATATGTGAATGACTCCTTTTGAATGATCAGAATCCTGTGAAATTCTCTTTCTCTGCATCATGGGACACCAGAAATTCTTTGCCTGCAATTTTCAGGTTACAGGCAGGAGTCCTCCACTGGTAGAAGGATTTGCCCACCACAGTCTGGATATCATTTGTATTCTCACTTTATGTAGTGATTGGTAGCAGAAGCCCTATCTCCTGGAATTCTTGAGAATGATAGTCCTTGCTCACAGTGGGGAAAATGAAGTGCAGAATCCAAAAGGATCAAAATCCTAAATTCTAACCATTCAAAGAGCAACTAAAAAGAAAATCCATTTAAAACTCTCATTATTTTTGATCTGAAGAATTTCTGGGGTTTAACCATATTGGTTAACAAACTCAGAAAAACACAATGTTACAAAGCAAAAAAAACCAAGGAAAACAAGCAAGAAAACCCAAACACACAAACAGAAAACCCAAACAAAACACGATTTAGAGAAATAAACTGCATAAAAACAATTGGACATCTCGAATTTAGCTTTTAATTGACTTTAAAGATAGATTACAAGCACTTTTGTTACTGTGATGAAAAATGATACAGTACTAGAGAGTCCCCTCTGGAGCCCCAGCTTTATTCATTTCCACTCCTGTCATATTTAAGTAAGTTTAATCAAACTACCAAAACTAGATCCCAGAGCAGTAATTTCTGGGATCATCAGATTGATCCCACATTCAATAAGTGACTACATACTGATAAACTGGTTACTGACCTTGGGTTAACCCTCTGAAGTTGTTAAACCTTGGGCTTCTATTCACGGTCTACCACGATGAAGGTTTTGTGACCCTCATCCTCCTGGCTTTTTTCCTGCCATTGAGAAGGCACAATTAGGTAAATAACCCTGCCAGCAGGCAGAATGGAGCAACAGCCTTTGGTTTTGCTTCCCATCTGCAGCAGAGGGAGGACAGTGTTTTTCAGGGGTAGCTGGCATCTGTTCCTGAGGCCCAGTGACTTGGAATAGAAACTGAGCAAAACTGAGAGAATATTGCCTTTCAAAGTCCTATTTTGCAGAGTTTTTCCTTGCATCTAAGTGGAATAATTCAGATTTAAACTTCATTCTATTTATGTCTACAAAGTAACTAAACAGTCAGGAAGCATCAAATCACTGAACAAATTGTTCTCTGTCAGCAAAGGAGGAACTCACCCTGCACAGGGAAAAAAATGTTTTTGTCTAACTTGTAACACCCTTGCCCTGGGTTCAAGGAGGGAAAGTTGTCCCTAAGCCACCAGGACCCATACTGGGAAGCTCACACAGCTACCAGGTATAGGGCAGCTACTACCTTATAGCCTGAAAGGAAGTCTCACTGTACCAGACACAACCACATTGTGAGTATAGAGAATGCAGAAATAGCTGCACTTTCTTTGGAACCCATAATAGAGATTATTAATTAATTAATTAATAATCTAAGTCTGCTGACACTTTTCATCCATCCGAATGTGATGTGCCTTGGAGTCTGTGCCCATTCTCCCCTCTCACTGGTGAACTCATCCACCAAGACCTGGCTCTGACTCTTACTCCACCTCCTGTCTGCTGCCAGATGCACACCAGATGGTGACTTTTCATTCCGTACATGAGGAGTGCTGCTTTTTGGGAAAGGGGATGACTTTCTGGCTGGTTTTGGAAAGCCAAAGCACAATGCAGTTCTGGATACTGACAGTTTTGCTAGCCACTAAAACCCATAACACAAATCATAACTCTGAGACTGGCTGTGATGGGTCTGACATCCATCCCCAGAGAGTGACTGTGAGGCCACATGAATGGCTACATAGCTACAGAAACCTCCACAGTGCTTGAGAAGTCTATTAGTGGCAAATGTGTACAAATTGGCAGCTCCTACCAGATTTTCCAGCCTGTTAGATGAACAAGCTTGTTAGGGAAAATTTACTCTAAATATGTAAAACCTGATGGTTTGAAACTGAGATGTTTTCTGGAACAGTTCATTAGCCTGTTATAATTGTACCATGATTCACTGTTTGGGCATCTTCCATATCTCAAGTGCTGTCTAAGCTACCAGCAGAGCTTCTGACAGGAGCTAGCCAGAATGTCACCCTCACATGAACATTGGAGCAGTTGTGCTTCCATCAGGCAGACAAAGATTTCCTAGAAGAATCCCTTGCTTCCTGCAAGATTGAAAACATCTGGTGAAGAAATACAGTATACCTGCTACACCCCTCTCCCTGACCCCTTCCTAATTGTTATAGGCATTTTCCCAATCTCATCATTACCACTGTTTTCGAAAACTCAGCCATCATCACTCCAGAGGGCAGGACTGCCCTGGGATCCACACAATCCATGTGGGGAAGTGGGACACAAAGAAAGGGTGCCTCTAGGAAGACTTGAGACCTACCAAAGAAGGGAGAGTAAACCCAAGTCGTGGTTTAGTGACCCTCTCATTAGGTAAATTTCCTAATAAACCATTTCAGTCCTGTTGTTCCCAATTCTTTTCACAGCATCTGGAGCCATTGTCATTAACTTTTTTTGTTAAGGGATGGAGCACAATAGTACATTGAGCTATGTATTGTGCTTTCAGAGGCATTTTATCACATTCAACATTGCCTTTTCCGCCCATTTCCATTGCAATCAGATTTCAGTAGATGTTGAGGATTATTAGAAGAGACACCAAACCTTGCAAGTATGTGCCAGATCAGAACACCAGCTTCAAACATTGCATGGCATTGTCTCTAAGTGGGTCAGTTCATAAAGTATCATCTGTTCAAATGATACCTATGCTGCAGTAAGAAAAAGGGGAAAATGCAGCAGTAATTGAAAATGATCTGATTTTTAAAGTCTTGCACCTGGTGCATGTTCGAAGAGCATTTCAGTGTTCCATTAATAATGCTTCTAGGACACAGGAAATTTGAAAAATGTTGCTCCTAAAGATTATGATCAGAAGTTAAAAGAAAAGAGAAATAGAGGGGTTTTGAAGAAAATTCTGTGTCTGGGTCTTGTGGCATTATTATTTGCACATTTCCTTTCCTTTATTTTTGCAGAGAACGGGATTTTGGGTGCATCCCTACCTCAAACGCCTGTTCAGCATGCTAATGAGACAAGAAATATAATGAGATAAAGAATATGTTGTGCAATAGCAAAGCTTAAACTATTGCTCCATTTCCGTGTATTCTTAAATAACCGACATTCTAATTCAGCAGAAGAATATTTTACTGACCTCTCCACTTATTTCTAGTTCACTGGTGTGTCTAGAGCTGTCTTGTCACTTTGTAACTCATTTTTGTTTTAGCCTAAGTCACTGCTCAGAAGCAACAAGCCCTGCTGGAATGTCAGGCACAAACTCTGCTCTGGAGGCACTGAAATGAACCCCACAGGCACTGGGGAGCTGGGAAAGGGGCAGAAACTTGTGCAGAGGAAGTGACCCATGAGACAAAGCGAGATGTGCTCCTGCAGCCTGCATCAGCTGAAGCCCTGGCAGGCAGCGTTTCATCGCTGCTGGGACTCTCAGTGCTGGAGCCTGGAGGTTGCAGAGGTTGCACCACATGGCCAAGTCTGCTACTGAGAACACAGGATGCTATTTTCTGCCCAAGCACAATGGGAATTAATGTTTTTCTTGGTGCATCTCTCTGAGTGTTTTATAACCACTGGTCTCAAAATGAGGTAGGCTGTAAGAGATGAGGCCAGATTCCCTAGAGATCGAAAGAAATAGAAGAAATTCTTCAAGTTCCTTTCACTTTACAGAAGTCTAGTTTTCCCTCTGGGCCCTGAGAAGAAAAAAACCCACTTTGTTAAATTAAAAAGTAGTTCAAGTCTCCTACTTAGTGGTCTCTTCTAGAAAGAAGTGAGAAAATTTTATATTGACTTCAGACACGGAAAAACTTTCTTTCACTCCACACTTTGTGTGCTCTTTTACTGCTCTTGGACCCACTCAATGATGCTATGAGCAAACTGAGTCATGTCTTCATGATGCTAATGTGTCTTTGTGTCTTCCTGGGCAACACTTTTTACACTGATAAACTCTCCAGATCTCGTGATCTTTGCCTGATACTTCAGAAGTTACTCTTTAAAAAAGAAACAACACTTTATTGCTTGTGTTCGTGGCCAAGAAGAATCTAAGGCACTGTCACACACTTTGTTAATAATTTTTTTTTTCTTAAACATTCCTGGTTGCAGAGTTTTCAGTCAATAGGAGCATTGGTTTGATTCCACTATGGTGGAGCTGAAACAAATAACCTGGAAAAGATTCAGAAGCCTACTCCAGAATTTTTTTGTCCTCTGGTAGCACATTAGGTTTGGATAAACTAACAAACAAACAATATTTTAATATGTTTGATATCTTTTGGAGTCAACTACAACAGATTGTCCAGGACTGCATCCAGCCAGGTTTTGACTGAAACTCAACAACCTCTCTGGGCAACCCGTTTCAGTGTTTGACCAACATCATAATAAAAAATTATGGTTATGTTTAAAAGCAATTTCCCACATATCAGCTCCTGCCTTTTGCCTGTTGCCCTTTCGATAAACATAACCAAGAAGCATATGACTCTGTCTTCTTTGCTGCCCTGTTATTTGGTCCAGACTTCACCAGTTTATCTATGAATGTTGTGGGAGCCAATATAATCTTAGCATAAAACAATATCAGTTTTGTCAGATTTGATTTCCCCTTCATAAATTCTTGCTGACTACTCACTGTAACCTTCCTGTCACTGATAGGTTTAGGAATGCTTTCCTGGGTTATTTGTTCCAACACCTTCTCAGGGATCACAGTGAGGCTAACCAGCCCAGAGTTTCTCAGATCCTCCTTCTTGCCCCTTGTGAGGATAGGGAGTGACTTTTTTTTTCAGTATATCTAAACTGGCCATTCTACCTCTCTGAGGAGTCCATGGGAACAAGCAGGCACTTCTAGGGCATTATATAGCACAAGTTCATTTGATATTTTCTTCATTTTAATGAAGAAAGGTGTAGGACAAATGTCTACTCTTACTGACTGTAAAGGAAGGGCAGATGACTCGGTCACAAGTGGATGCCTATATATACACACCTATATCTGGCTCAATAAATCCAAAGAACTTAAAGAACTCTCGACTTTGCCATCAAGGACAAACAGGTGATGATAATAAAGTTCATTTTCCCCCACAAACAAAAGCCTTCCCCTGCAGCAGAGTCATACACTAGTCAGGACAGTTAGATGGATGAAACAATATATTTGATGGCAAAGGGACTTTCTATTTCTTTCCAATTGAACAATTCTTCTTCAGATGGAACAAACTGCAGTCTACAGCCAGGTCCTCTTCTAATTTACCCTGTTTTGCTGAAATCCATGAAGTGCTGTGGCAGATTGGCAAGCCTTGCAAGATGATCTGCTTGCTACTATTGAGCAGTGAATGTCATGTGTTAAAGTAGCACAAGCACCAGTCAAATTGGAGAGTGTTTGGTTTTCTTCCCCACATTTTTTATCTATTATGAGTGATCACAGAAAGAAGCAAGAAATATTAGCAGTGAAGTTTTACCTGGAAAGTAGCAACAGTGTCTTTGGATACTTAGGGGTATCCTTTAAATGACAGTAGGTCACTGCCTTTTGTGTTATAGTCCCTTTGACTACAGTAAAGAGTGCTGTCTTTCACTTTTATTTCAGGATACATAGCCTGTCTTCCAGTTTCTAAAATTCAGCCTTTCATTTCTCCATGTTAAAAAAAGCAACAAAACACACAACCAATCAAAAGGGACACAGAGAAACATAATGAAAATGGCTATGAGAGAAATTCAGCCTGGAGGGTTGATTCTTCCCTCTATAACAGGTTGCTTCCCAACCCAGATTTCCTTGCCTAGCAGCAGCCTTTAAATTCTGTTTCTGTCTCTCCTGATATCTGGTGGAATCTGGATCCAAGGCCAGGTCTGTGTGTTGCACCCACAGCTCCATTCATGGCTGCCTGCCCTGCAGTGGATCAAGCAGCTCCTGCAAGAGACCTGTTGAGCAGAGATTCAGGAGCAATGATCCCAGGTGGGTTTGACATATGATCTCAGGGTGGTGAAAGAAAAGCATCCAGCCCCAACGTCATTCCTTTCCTCCAGAGACTTTCTGAAAGAAAATGTTGAAGAAAATTAAAAAGCAAGCAAACAAAAAATTACCAAGGGAACAAGGCACAAGAGAGGCGGGACAAAGGGGAAAAATGCTTGGAAAAACATTTCCCTCTCCTGACAAGTCTCAGTTACGTACAGAAAGCCTGTGAGAAATACTGAGCCTGTGACAGCAGAAATATCCCAAAGAGAGCAGTGTGCAGGGGGAGCACAATTAATAATAAAGCCCTGTGGAATTTGTGAAGGTTCAGCACAAAAGCTTGAAGCCGTCTTTTGAGAAGCCGAATCAGCTTTAATTACTGTACTCTGTGTTACTCTTTTAAAATGCTTTTGCAGTGAAAGTTTCTCAGTCTGAGGGAGGGCAATGCTGCTCTGCTATCATTTCCCTTCATTATTACAGCCTTCAGCACACAGTGAATGCACGCAAGGACAAGCAGATCCTCAATCTCTTTCATTTCAAGTATTATTTTTTTCCCTTTTCATTAACAGCCTTCAAGAAAAAAAAGAACTACTTAGGGCAGGGTTTTCTTTTTCTTCTCTCCTTTTCTTTTCTTTTCTTTTTGTTTTTTTTGGCAGGCTGGGTGAGGGCCTTTGCATTCACTACACCTTTTTATCTTAAAACCAGTATAATAGAGATACACATATGCTCATTACTAGTAGCTGTGCCTTCTTAATGCTTCCTATGATGGTATTTTCAGCTCATAATAGAGAGTGGATGATCCTTGCAGAACAGTAAATGTGGTGTTGATTTTTCCCTCGCTTCAGCACAACCAGTGCAGGATCTCCCCAGTTTCTAGTAGTGAGAAAAAGGGAAGAATCCACTCCCTGCCATGGCTTTCCAGAGCTTGGTTGCTGCAAAGCCTCACTCCCCAACAGTAACAGAGTTTACTTCTGCAATAAGGTAGAAAGCTCCCAGTTTCTGGACTTTAGACACTGACAGAAAGAAGTTACATTTTTTAAGATGAACTAGATATATTATTTGAGAGGACAAAAGTAAGAAGATGGGGGGGAAGCAAAGTGGGAGGAGGAATCTAAACATTCTTCAACTGCTACTAGAAATGTTAGTAATGTGCAACACAGAGGGGAAGAACACTGAGCACGAAAAACAAGCTTAGCCAAAACATGATTGCTGTTTCCTCTGTCTTGTTTGGTAGTGCCTTTTATGTGTTTTTCAGTGTACTGAAAATTTTTGATAAAAATTAGAAGTGGCTACATGTCATTATGTACCATCACATAGCAGGAGGCAAAGTTGTGTCCACATTTGCCAATGTCTTTTAAAATATGTTTAATGGGAAGAAATACAGATAGAGAATTTAATAAGATCCACACAACCCAGTAAGTCATTTCCCCAAACCTGAAAACAGTGCAAACAAATACCTCATTTGTTGGGACAAGAGCTACCAGTTCTGCTCTGAGGCCAGAAATTTCCAGCACTATCAGCTCCAGCAAATATAAGATTTGAGTTGAAGTTATTTTCTTTTTGTGCAGAAACTTAGAAGAATTCATCAGGTTTAACTGTCTCTCAAGACTTTGATAAAATCAGCAACATGAGTGCAGGGAAATAGCAGTTCTAGAATCAGAAACTGCCCCTGAATGATCCAAGTTTCTCTTGTGCCCATAGGTGATTACCTAGAAAGGTCATATTTTGCCCAGCATTCCTAGACATTGTTTCCTTGTTATGCTGTTTAGGATTATGCCCTAAATCCCACAGATGGCACTTCCTTTATTTCAGTTAAAATCAGAGAGAAAGATGGGGAGGACAGCAATTAAATTAGGGCATGATAATTACAAAGGAAGAAGTATGATTGGAGGGTCTTCAGAACCAACAGTGAGGATTAGTTTTGAGGATGACTCAAGTGCATTTCCCTTGTGTCAAATACAGCCTCATTCATCACTGTGTCTGTGCTCAATTGCAATTCCAAGGTTCAAATGCCCTCAGTGCCACCCAGCAGACAGCTCCTGCTGTGGGAGCATAATTGTTTCTTCAGTTCCCATCACTACCAAACACTTGTTCTCAAGAGTGTCTGAACACTGGATCAGATTAAGGCTAAAAACCACTTATGAAGTCATTGCCTATTCCTTTAAATAAAAAACAACAACAACAACAACAACAACAACAACAACAACAACAAAAAAAAACCAAAAAAAAACCCCCCCAAAAAAAAACAGAAAGGGAAAAATCCCAGTAGTAAAAACTGTATATTCTTAGTACACAGTAGCTTAACACCTGAGGCAATTTCTCTCACCGTGAGTTCTTTTGAAATTACATCCCACCCCACCCAATTCCACCTATGCTCCTCTCATCACCAGACAATCATTTCACAGCCATCTGCACTCTCTTCTTTCTCCTTTCTAGATCAGAACATCAAGGTTTGGCCTTTATTTGCCAATCTGACTGGAGTCAGATAAACAACCATTCCTTAATTAATATTTTCTCATTGTTTCCTTGAGGACTTCTGGAATTTCCTCAAGTCATATTCCGTCTTTGTTATTGTCTCGTTTCCTGCTCGTGCCGCCTCCCTGTCTCCTCTGCCTGCACCAGAAGAGTAAACACGGAGTAGGCTGCAGTGCAGTCACACGAGGTAGCTCCTGTTCAGTGCAAAGATCTTTTGGGAAAGCAAAGAAGGAAGTCTGGAAATAACTTATAATAAACAGCAGCGAACTGACATAAAAAAATTATGTTCTGTGGGATCCCAGATAACAAAGTTGGATTTCACCCAACTGATAACTGGAAGTCTTTAGTGAGCAGGAATCTATGACTAAGAAAGACTCGTGGAGCAAATGTGCTGCTACTGTTCAAGAAAAGCTGTCTTATCATTAGGGGAAAATGATTTTTCCCTTTTCAGCAAATCATTCTTGAAAGCACAGAAGTTATCAACAAAGTTTCATGGGTTAGCACTTCTTAACAAAGCCAGGAAATTCCAGTTGGACCCTACCTAGGAGGACTCCACTGTGTGCAGGCAGGGTAGTGTGCTGTACATTGAATAAGTTATATACATTTTTAAAGTATTTGATTCTTATTCAGTTCTCCCATGTTTAGGATGTAGACAAAAACTTAAACTCATAGTCTTCCAGATGAGAAGATTTTTAGATTAAAGATTTTCTTTTGAAATCTTTAACATATTTAGTGCAGTTTTGGTTGCTACAGACATCATAGCTTTACATTTCTGATATCAAGGTACCTTATTGGAATGGAGCTACTGAGTCAGTTTCTCCCCCCAGCCCCCTTCAGTAGGGGCTGCCCTGCTCTGATGATCCTGGTTGGTCTGCAGTTGTGGCTTTTATGTGGCTTGTCAGAGCAAACGACGAGAGCTGAAAACACAGTAAGACTCTAAGAATAAACTCTGTGTTATGGTTGAAGGGTGTTTCTTGTTATTAGGGTTGAATATGAGATCTTCCTGGGTGTAAGACTGCCCTATGGGGACCAAATTATTTCAGTTTAATGTCCCTTGCACCATTCTTTTGTGAATTCAGATTGAGTGTCAGATTCCCCTGGCTAGACTCCTCTTGCAAGAGGAACATTGGTCTCTTCTGCTGGAGTGAATTTTACCTAGTGCTGAAGCCAGGCAGCTGTGAAACATCCCTGGCAGAAGGAGCTCCTGCTGCTTTGATGAGGGAACATACTGGGTCTTCAGCTCAGCAATGGCTAAAAGGCCATAAAGAGTCTCTGAAGAGACTCAACCCTTGATTCAAGATGGGAAGGCCTATCAGCATAAGGACAAAATCATGTCTTTAAAAAGCTAAAATTATTCTGTGGTGGTAGAGCAACACAAACCCATGTATTCAGGAGCCAGTTTGTTTTGTCTTCAAATTCATCAGGGAGGGAAAATTTTGTAGATCATTTTGCTTAGTTCCACAATGCAGTGATATACCTTTGGTCCATCTCAGAGTTTCAAGCTGGCAGTAAATTGCAGCAATTCACTCCAAATTGCTTATAAGTGGCCTTTTCATGCATTTCTTTTTCTGTTTCAATTTGAAAACCATTCAGGTTAATTGAGATGCAGATCTTAACAAGTGAAAGTTTGTTAAGGACAGCATTATATACACACAGCCAAAGTGGCAAAAAACCTCACCATATCTGTCTGAGATGGAAACTCACCTTCTATCTTTCTTGTACAGAACATGATTACATTGTTAGTGTAGTTAGTCTGTTGTAAATGCTGTTTATGCCATCAGTATACCCTGCAAAAATAAATGAAGATTAAAACCTCCTAGATAAATATAAATTTTCTGAAGTTTCATCATGAAAAGATGAAGAATGACAAGTTTCAGACCCCACACAAGTGATGACTGTCAAAGTAACACAGTACAGACACAGAGAATTTATGTGACAGGATGTGCTGGGAAATTTAAGTATATGCTTAGTGCATCAGCAATATACCACAAACAGTGGCCACCAGCAGCAGCAGTGTGGTGGACTCATAAATTAAAAATAGCTGGCACACCCCTCTATTTAAATCAAGGGGAATGTTCATGAAGTGAATTCTCATCCTGAGCATGACTGGCAGAGTGTGATTTAGCATCTGTGATTTAGTGTAGGGAGCTGTGTATGCATTTTGTTGGAGTGATTTCTCCCTTGTCATTAAATTTGGCCTGCAGAGGTGGCCAAGACTGCCTGGCTTAAACTCCCACACAGAGAGGGTAGAAGAGGATGAGTGAATGGGGCTAGGATCCCACAGTATAACTGCTGGTCTGGGTTTACATGAAACACATGTAGCACCAAGGCAGAGATGCCAAATAACTGACCTGGCACTCTGGCTGAGGAGCTATCAGTGCTGCACCAGGTGGGACAATCACATCCTAGGTCTTACAGGAAAGGTGGGGAAGAGAAAATCAATAGAGAAAGGGAAGCGGGATGGAGAGAATGGGGAGGAAAAGCTAGGAGAAGGGGAGTGGGGTTTATGTCTAGGAGACATTTGCCATTCTGGGCTCGTGTGGAGGACCTGAGAAGCCACAGAAGGGGATGTGCCAGAACTCATCCTGAGCTGTCTCAGTGACAGCAGTCCCAGCAGCCAGTCCCCTCAGCCAGTGGCACAGGTAATGGCAGTGCAGGCAGCAGCACTGTGGTGCTCTGCCTGGCCACACATCAAATCTACCAGGGCACTCCCACAGAAAATTCAGCCCTACACTCAATTTCTACATGCATGTGGGCACTGAGAAACGTGAGGGGAGGCCACTGCCTCCAACAGAGCCTGGCATAAATGGCAGCAGCCAAACCACACTCAAGGAAGGATTACTTTTTGGAAGTATAATTGTCTTTGTGACTCTCCTGGCTTCAGAGAACAGTAATTTGCTGCTGGGTTATTCCTGTAACAATCAAGTGCAGTGCAGACAGATACTAGATTTAGTTGTGGACTAGCTTTAAAAATTTTCCTGTCTTTTCCCCTTACTACTCCCAGCTATCCATGCCCTTGCTCCCTGATGATGCCCTTGGTTGGCTGGCTCCTCAGCTGTGCTGCAACAATTCCTTACAGGCTGCATTCAGTGTATTCCAGAACTAAATCTGGAAGGTATTTATTTTAAATGGAGCTGGTTTTGTTATCTGGGCTTCAGAGCAGCCCTCAGAGCGCTTCAACTAGCTCAGCTGAGACAGGAACCGGGGACAGGAATAAGCAGGCAGAGGAGAGAGCTGAGGAGGGAAGGGCAGGTTCTTCAGTTGCCTCCAGAGTGGGTATGCTGTGAGAACATGGCTTTGGTAAGCTCTTCTGCATAGGCTCATGCAAAGTGGGTGCTTTTTAAGGGGTAATGATGTAAAAGATATCAATAGAGAGTCCCTCTCCAAACAGGTGTGCTGGTTGGGGGCACAGCTTCATCAAGCTTTAGAAACTGCCCTTCTGCTAAAGCCTCTGAGGCAGTGGGTGCAGCTCTGCCCAAGAAGGACTCCTGCAAAGATTGAGTCTCTGCTCCAAGCAAATCCAGGCAAGGATCACTCGCTCCCTGCTGCTGAGGGTTTTCCTACTCCCAGCACCATGTGCTCACTGCTTCAAGCAAGTTCAGAGCACATGATCTACCTGCTGCTGTGTGCATGCCATCCACAGCAGTGTTGGCAGAAGAACTGAACTGATCACATATAAAATTTTGTCTCATGTTAAGAAAAGGAAATGAATTAAGCATTGAAAATCTGATATCAAGATGCCAGGACAGGAAACCTTGTCACAGTTTCCTGGAAGGGTCTGTCATACAGCTCATGTATATTTTTCCCATTAACACTCAATTACAGTGCATTTTTCTAGTTCAGACATTGTTCTTAAACTGTCATATCAAGGGTACTTGAGGTGCTAACCACAGAGTAGAACCAAAAGAATCAGGATTAAAACAAAAGAAAAATACCTATACTATATAATTTATGTTTACATTTTATGTAATATATATAATGCCTCCAGCATCTCTCATGGGGAGAAAGACCCAATACACATATTATTTCACTGTATATAAGATCTCTTTTTAAAAATTATTATTTTTATTGCAGAAGGATGTACAGTAGAGTGAATTTGATACATTCTTTCATTGAATTTTAACATGAAATCTGTTGAGATATATCAACAGATATATCTGGCATTGCTCCTAGCCAGGTGCATCATACAATGTGTGAGCAGTAATCTCATCTGGCATTATGTGTTTTTTTCAATAAATCAAGCTAAACCAGCTTATGATTGGGCTTTACATTTAAAGACTAGTTAGAACCTGCTACTATATTTATGTGGCAACCAAAATTCTTAAAGGAATGTAACTGCTGAAGTGCCTTACAACCATATGTTAAATACCTGTTGGGTACATTGAGAAATTCAACTACTTAAAAAGTATGAATGCAAGAAATGAATGAATATTATAAGAATGGTCTATTATGGTCTCTAACCTAAGATCAACTGCCTCACCCAGCTTTCCTTTGGAAACAGCCAGGAACAGACATTTAATAATAGCTTTAGGCAAGTGCAAACCCAGAGTGATCCTTCCTCTCATGTGTACTTTGTTTATTCTATAAAATCTCCTTATAATTTTCCTTTGCGTCACATAGCACTTGTGATATGATTAGCTATGAAGTGACATAAGTTTCCTGCTTTATTCTTTACTCCTTTCCAAAAAATTTCTAATTTTCTGCTTGTATGTTGACCACCAGAGAACTATACAAAGTGACTCCAAGGTCTCCTTGATAGCAATAGCTAATTTAGAGCTCGTGATGGCATGTGTGTGTATTCCTATGTACTTTATCTTACATCTATCAGCACTGAATTGCATCTGCCTTTTATAGCACAGACAGTATCTTGGGAATCTAATGAATTCCTTGTACTCATCTTCAGTTTCGACTATTACAGTTAATTCCATTCCATCAATAAACAATTTAGTTTTCTTACGTTTCAGTTAAGGAGTACTCATATGATCCATTGTAATCTCACAGCTGTGAGAGGTGCAAAAGTGAAGCTGGGGGAGACATTCATTTCAATCACTCCTGCAAAATATCAGAGAACATTTTTGGCTTGCAGCTTCTGTCTTAGTATCTTGCTCCCACAACAGTAATTGAATTGTAGGTTTTCCAAATTTATCAGTATTCCCCAACATTTCACTTACTGTTCACCCACCTTGGTTAGCTGTACACAATATAGCAATATTTACTTTCTACTTGAATTATATCTCGTCTTCTTCATCCAATGCTTTCTGCCATGGTCTTGATCCTGATTTAATGGCTACTGAACTAGAAAGACCATGGAAATGGCCAATCATGTTGGAAATCTTTCATAGATTTACAGGTAGTGTAACAGGGTCCATGACACGATTATAGCCCCCATAAGAAGACTTTGTAAATCCCGTGTTTATCTTTAAAGTGAACTGGGGGAGAAATGAGCTGCTTCTGATCACTTTTATATTCTTTTCCTAGATCTGAAAAAGCCTTCTTTCAAGAGCTGTTTTTCCACTTTGCCTGCACCTGAGATCAAACACTTAGCAAGAGAGGCTGATTTACCAGTGGAGTGCGTAAGTGCGCAAAAGTGTCCACAAACATTATTTCCCCATAGAAAACAAGGAGTTAAAGAAGTGACTGGAACAATGGGGAAACTAGCACTGAAAAGTCATATGAATCCTAAAGGGAGGCTGAAATCCATCCAATTTGAAGCATATCACCACCTTGGAAGGTGCAATACTTTGCTAACTCCTTATGTTCAAAATCGTAGTATTCCTTTCATGAACAATTTGGAATTGGAAACCTGCAGCTGTTCACTGAGCTTTTTTCTAAGCAGGCTGTCAAGCCAAAAATTGAAATAGTGCTGCTTTGGACAGAAGTCACATTTTAAAATGTGGTACAAATAGCCTAGTATTTTGGTTACAGCAATATTATTATTGTCGTTGTTATCATAATTATTATAAAATAACAATAACAGCAGCAACAACATAATAATAACAATAATGATGATGATGATGATGGCAATGATAATCCTAATAATAATAATGATACTAATATGCAGGTTTCTTGTCTTCTTTCCATTGTTTCTACCATATGGGTTGAGAATGGAGCTCCCATAAGACCCTGCACTCCAACAGAAACCTGCTAGAGGTAATTTTCACTTGGAGGTGAAAGAAACATTTTAAAATTTTGTATAAACTGATATGTTCAGTCTTTTATACCGAGAAAAGCAGAGAAATTGACTGGAGCACCAGTTATGAAGCAATTGCAAAAGTTACAAGGAGCATATAAGGAATATTATAGCACTATTCATTGCAATCCAGCCAGCCTGTGTGAAGATTTCCAAGTGAAAGGGAAAGACACCAGATAGAGCACCAGCAGGGAAGAATTAAGACCTGTTTTGGGTGATAACTAAGTCTGAACAAAAAAGGCCACTAAATATCAGCCTTCACACTGAATCTTAACACACCCCAGAATGTTATCAATTCACTGTCATTGTCTTCCAATTAGGAATAAGCTGTCTGAAATCAAAACCCCGTGGTGCAGAGGAAGCTGGATTTAAATCTCCTCTTTCATTTTTGTTCATCTCCATTAATTTGCCACTTGTTAATAACAAGTGAAGAACAATCAATCTAAATAGAGTTCCAGCTACTGGCTCCCATAAAGAAGGGCGAAGGAGATTAAATCATCATTATGAACCTACAGGGGGAATGTTATACATGGAGGGAAGGAGATGCAGGAAGGGGAGGTTTATTAGAACTGTGGCAGGAAGTAATTTTTATTTTACAGCTTCTCCATTTGATGAAGCTTCGAGTGATCCTAGATCCAATTTCCTCTCTGAAACAGGGCAAATGAACTTCAAGAAATATACCATCATCAACATTACTATCATCAAGATCATCAAAATAATAAAGAACCATATTTAAGATACCTGTAAGTGCTTTATATATTGCCTTTTTTTTTTTAAGGCAGGGAATCATTAGAGGAATTTGTGCATTGAATAAAAATATTCTGCATACATGTAGAACTCAGCTGTGTTCTACTGCTGGGTAGACAACTGATAATCAGGCTTTAAGGAACATTTCCTATTGTGACCAAATAAATGCAGGTATTGTGAGGACAGACCTAGTTGCATGTCTCACTGTTTTCAGGCCAGATGAGGGTCCTTGACTTCAGGCATAGGAGATTGATCTGTTTCTTTGGACTACTCATATAATGAAGTGCCTTCTCTAATTGGAAAGAGCCTTTGCTCCACAATTTTAGTAGCCAGGGAGGCAGTTTTCCACTACAAATAATCAGTGTTTGGTCAGTCTATTGATCAGATACTGCATTTCTTGAAACCCAGAGAGAAGGAGATTTACAGATCTATTCCTAAGAGCTGCTGCAAGATCCATGCATTTTGTGCTTAACTTAGTAAAAAAAATGATTTTTCATTCTAAATATATTTAGTAAAACTTGTCCCTGTTAACTTTCCATGCTCTCCCCCCCACTGAATAGTCCTTTCTGTAAGCGTCTGACAGCCAAGTTCTTTGGGTAAAAGGCCATGTTGACAGTTGGAATCAGAATTATTGCACTGTAATAAACAGGAATATGCAACTTTACTTTAGCTGAGGATAAGGCTCAGTGATGACAGACTAGATGACAGACAAATGTTCCAGCTACTGGACTCTTTGCTTAAATAATTACAGCTCTCTTCTTTTCATTCCAACATGTGTCTTATTACTTGGACCACAGCAACAATTTGCTACCCTCTGGGATACTATTAACATACAGGAAATGCATTGCAGTTCTTCTTGTTAAAAAACATCTTTCTGGGATTTGGTAATAACAGCAGGGAAAGGACAAGGAAAAAAGTATTAATTTCTGAGTAAGCAGTTTTAAAATTGTATTAGCCATTCCCATCCCTTTCTGTCAAGATTCCAATTTACCTCCAGCTCTGTAACCACAACTGGGTGCTTAGCACTGCACTCCGTAATGTAGTTCTAAATTAGAAAAGCTCTGGAAAAAAAAAAATCCATGTTGCTTGTCCTTTAAATTCCCTGCATGCAACCAGTAGAATTCCATGAGTTCTTAAGACTTCTAGCTTCACAACATTTTCTTTCTCTATCAAGGAGGGCCAAAAATTGCTCTGTCAAACTGCCCACCCCTTCTGAGAATAAAGAGCTAAAAGGGGAATTGAGTGTAAGATCATTTACCTTCCTCATTTCTCAGGACCGGCTCCTGGATGTTCTGAAACAGCTACAGGCACCAAGGACAAGACGACTCTCTTGGATGAGAATAGAAAGTCTTTTATTTGGTCTTTAGCAAATTGTAGCTCTTCACCCAGAGTTTGTTGTGTTTTCTGGTAGAGATCTACATACTGTATTTCTTCAGGTGTCATCCACATATTAAGAAATACATCTTTAGTTCAAACACGTGAAGTAGCAGAATATCCATATCATCATTAGACCAAATCTCTGGTAGGCTGGTTATAGATATTGCAGCAAATACAGCCAGCATTGATACCTACATTTGAGGGTGTTTCCTAAATCAGAAAAAAAAGGAAAAAAATTCTATCATCTAGCAGTATGGATACTCACTGGTAAATAGAGAACGCCTGCTTTACAATATGAGCTTGCTATCTTTTGGGAAGTGGAAAAAGATACAAAGAAGAAACTGATAAAAGTCCTGTTGCATAACAATCTCCAAGCAGCTGAAGTGTTTAGGTATTCACAGAGGAGTAAGATATGCACTAATACTTTTTCAGATAAAGGAGGGATTTTGGTTTGAGAATCCCACATGCTGCCTCTGTGCCCGTACACTCTGATTTTTAAGGAAAGACCCTCTTACAACCACCAGTTTAGAAAACTATTTAAAAGCCTGAAAAGAACTGAAGAGGTTGATAATGTTCATTTACTCTCTGTAGCATATCCCACTGATATGGATTTACAGACCTAAATTTTCTCTCCTGAAGGGCATCTGCACCCCAAAACTAGTCTATGTGTTCAAATGATATTAGTATCTGGAATAGAAGATGCTATTTCTCACTAAAAATTTGGATTCCTTTGTGCCTTTAAACCTTCACAACTCTGTCAGGACTGTTTCTCTTGACTTTCCACATGTGAATGCACAAATGGAGATCAGCAGATTGCAAGATGCAAAAAGGTAGGATATTCAGGTGCCTTTATATATATCTCCCAGATGGAATAGGAAAGCAGAAATTGAAGTCAAAAGTTCTGCCCTGAACACTAACCCCCAAACCTTTTTATTAGTGACAATGCAAATACATGGTAATCCTCTAATGTCATTCCCTCTAAAATAGTGGGGCTACATCACACCAAGTAATTGGGACTCTAAGCTGGCAGCTCAGTGTCTCTCTGTCAAACATTGGATCTTATTGTTAAAGAAAATAAACTGTCAATCAGCAGAGGCTCTTCTTGGCAACAAACCTTCCCCGTAACGTGATACATTCTGTATCTAGTCAATTCTGTTGTTGAATTAAAGCAGCTGTGTGGCAGTACCAGTGTCACAGAGTCAACCTGCTCCACACTTCTGCAAAAGGCAGAAGGATACATTGCAGCAGAGCATGTAAAATGTCATTCTGCACCTCTGTCAAAGAAGCTGAGTAACTGAAATGTCACATATCTCAGGCAGGGATAGAGAAGATAAAATTGTGAATATCTCTGCTCTCACAGCTAAACATATAAACATTTTAAAGGGGACCTTTTCTAGACAGAAATATACAATTGTTTTTTTAAGGCAACCAAGACAATTACTCTAATGCACCTTAGTCTATTACTGCTGGGGCAGTCTTAGTCTATTGTGTGGGCCAGCACAAATGAACATCCCCAGATGAGCAAATTTTAGAGAGCATTGCAGTAAAAGTAGAAGACTCTTAACAGAGCCAAGAATATTTCCTTTGCTGCTAGGCCAGAAATGACACCAGTAATCATACTGCACCTCAGATATACAGGCAAAGTGAATGACATATTTATAATTGAATGAGAAAATATGGCTTAAAACCATGAACTGGGATCAGTGTCCTTAATTCCCAGTACATCAACTGGTGGCAATTTATTGAATGTGGCTTGCACTGATTAGGAAGTTATTTTAATTAAACTTATCACCTATATTTGCTCATATCCATAATCTGAGTTCCCAAGCATTATAACTACAGAAGAATACTCAGGGAGGTGCTTGAATTCTCTCCTGTGCTCTTCAACCACAGCAACACAAAGCACAGGTTTTCACTCCTTATACAATTTATTTCATGGTATGTAAAATGAAAGCTAATACTTTGATAATGACAGTTAATATTGGACCTATTTAATCTGAATCTGCCATTGCCATGTAACCATACAAACTGTGGAAGCAGACACAATACAGAATCCAGCTTGGTAGAGACAGGCACAGATACAACTGGGAACAGTGAAGACAAAAAAATTGATGTGGCCTAAAATATGCTGAAAAAAGTTAACCCAATTACATCCATTTGCACAAATTTGAGCCAACAACATGAGTTTGTACTGTATGAGAACTTAATTATATTTGGCCACCCTTTCTAATCCTCCTAAGAGGAGGACACCTTATGGAGAGACACTTCATCACCACATCACAGCCTGGGTGACACTGTGAGGATAATGGTGCAAAGTGAAAGGGTTCAATTAAATCTTCACAGAGTTCATAGGGTGTCTCAGCTGATGGGATGATGGGAAGTGAGAGAACAATGTTCATAAGTTACAGAAGGATAACCATTCTTTAAATCTTGACAGTGCCTTTAGAAGAGAGGATATACATTTAGCCTTTTACTACTTGGTGGGGTTTTATCCCTTTGCCTTTGTTTTCCTAAAGTTTGCCAGGTTCTGAAGTGTGGAAATGTGAAGGGTTGTCCTCATGGTACTTTTTTTGCCCTAAGTAGATGTAACAACCAGAAATGTGACAGTGTGATGGTTTTCCCTGTTCTGGTTTGCTGACTCCAGAAGTTCAGATGGATGAGGTCATTTATCTTCATTCAATTGCTGAAATTTGTTTCTGGCCATATAGTTATGCAGAAAGATTCTAATGGCTGTTCTCGAGGGTGCTGACCCACAGACAAACACAGACCTCAGTGGAATTCATGAATTTGCCATGCACATCTTTCAGATTCAAGCAATTAAACTCTTTCCTGATGTGAAACTGGCACAGACAAAGAATCTGCTCCCTGACACATTTAGCTGCAGACAGAGCTCGAGGAACCCTAACCAGAGCAATTCCCCTGGCTGCAAGAGCATGGGTTAGGATACTGATTTGAAAGATGTGTGCACCAGAGAAGGAAAGCCATAGCACCAGAGCTGGGATGAGAAGCAGGACAGTGTTTCTTAAGCCAAGAAGTCCCTGAAAATCCACAGACATGTGGATTTGTGAGGTAGGATATTTTGTGCTGCTGTTTATTTCTACAGAGTTTTGAAGATTTTTCCAAGAATTTACATTACTTTTCAAGACAATTATTCTTCCTAATTAAAATATTTGAACAATGACCAGTGATTCAGGTTACATTTTGCTCAGGTATAGCAATTTCTATCTCCTGCTTTATGAGAAAATAGGACTTCCATTATTCCACTCCCATGTGTTATAGGTAGTTTACAAATCCAAAAAGCTGTATGTTTCTGTAGGAGGAAACCCGTGCCCAGGGAAAGATCTGTGATTTAATAAAAAGCATTGCATACTATGTACTACTGGTTTTGAAGAGAAGATCAAATAAAATTTATGAAAAATTCTGAATATTTGAAGTGCATTTAAAGCTCAGGCAGAGTTACAGCAATAGCAGACTGCTTCTGGCCATTTGCTACACAACTGCTACCATGACTGCTGCTTCCTAAGTCTAATTCCTACATAAACAGAAATTTGCCCTGAGGTAAAAAGGCTAAAGATGCACAGTAAATCTCTCACGGTGAATATTTTCCTGCATGCCTTTTAGAAAGTTATTTCCTGTGGAATTCAGCTAACTCTAGACAGACAGAATCCTACAAATACACATGAAAAAATTCCTTATGGTCTGGCAGTATTGTTATTGAGTGACCCTGGGCAAGTTATTCAAGGCTGACTCATAAGTGTCAAGCTGGAATGGAAATGTTTGCAGGACCATACTCTGCATTTCCAGGCAGACAGATAAGCTGTCATCTTTAACTCTGAATCACTCAATTTTTACCACATAGCATTTTTAAAAAATGCTGCTCGTGTGTGCAGAATTATGAAGACAAACATTTGCACAGTGCAAAACAAAGAGAAATAATGGCATTTAACCAAATATGCATAAGAAAAGATTCTGCCCAAGACAGAATAACACACTGCTTGCAGGTACATTAGAGAAATTTTTCTCAGTCCCATTTTTTTCCTATCATAGCAGCAGTAGTTCAATACAATTTTATTCTTTCAGTGATGACCATCCTTGTCAAGAGTCCTCTGTACTGCCTTATAGGAAGGCCTCATTTCTATTTTCCCCACATAAACACCTTCATAAGCTTATCTCCAGCTTTGATGACAGAACTCTTATTCGAAATTTGCCTTACAAGTTCTTCAACAAAAAAGACATTTTCCACTTTTATTTTTATACCTTCTGAAAGCTGTTCACACCTACACATGGAACTACCTCATCCCTCCTCTCTCCAGGAAACTGCTACTATATGTTAAGTATTAGTCTCAGCTACCCAGGCTATTCTGTTCTGCACTCATTGTGCCATTTCCTCTGGGTTGCATCTTCCTCTTTGAAGAGAAGGACAGTATTTCATTTATCCTGGAAAACTCTAGTGCACACAGCACTGATATAAAGGGATATATATTTAGCCACAACCCATATATTTTGGTTTCATCTGTTCTAGTCTCTGGCACTGTTTCTTGGAGACAATGGGGTGCTCAGGGAAGTCTAAGACAAACTGGG
Source organism: Drymodes brunneopygia (assembly GCA_013400955.1). Lineage (NCBI taxonomy): Eukaryota > Metazoa > Chordata > Aves > Passeriformes > Petroicidae > Drymodes > Drymodes brunneopygia. Next base: position 945,412 of record VZTZ01001661.1, read on the forward strand.
CTCGGGGTGTGGGAAATCAGAGACATCCCCAAGTGGAGAATGAAGTGCAAAGGCAAAGAAAATGGATGGGGGAGAAGAGCCAGAGGAAGAGGGATATGCAAATGAGAAGTGGGAGGTGTCAGCATTCATGAATGCACCCTGAATTATGAGGGTGGTTATGAGATCCAGCCCCCTGCGGGGAGCTTGCATGTAGCAAACTAACAGAGAACATATCATACTATTTAATGAAAATTTTATTCAAAGTTTTCCTGTATCTCTAAATCTAGGGTAACAATCTGTCTTCACATTGCAGGTGTTTTGTAGAAATTAACGATCTGAGTAATTAATGTTTGTGCAGTATTCACATACTACAGTGATGCAGAGATGAATTAGTGATTCCATCCTCAGATCAAGGTCTGACTCACATTCAGCAAGTGCCAAGGAGCTGGGAAATGTATATTCAAGCAGCTGTCCCAGAGTCAGTGGGAACCTGTTATCCTATGCAGAGGCTGACATTGTACTGATCAGCTGGAATTTGGTCCTCTGTCAGGCGTCTTGGCTCTGGATTATTTCTAAACAGTAAAGAATAGTGCAAAAAAAAGGCACCCACTGAGTGTGTGGGATCATACTAAATATTGATTAGCTGATCATTAACAGAGCACACACTATCCAATGGAGCTTAAATTCTGTGGAAAATGTCTAAAATACATCGGTAAAGATTTGATTACTTACACTAGGGGAGTGAATTTAGGATTCTCAAAATTAAAATATAGCATTTCTTAATAGTTGGATGCATGCCCTTGAAACCTTCTGATATTTTAATTTCTATTTTAATGGGGTTTTTTTTCTCAATTGAAGAGTTTCCATGAAGCAGTTTTGTCTGACAGTATCATGTCATGAAACACAAGTTTCCTGATTAACAGCATCCTTGTAATATCATCTATCCCAAAAATGACACCTGGAAGAGACATTATCTCTAGACTGAGAGCTATCAGAGATGCTAGACAGCTGCCCAAGACACAGGCACATTAGTGTAGCAATACTAATCAAGCCAAAAGAAAGGAGACTAGAGACACATGCATTTCTACCAGCATTGTTAAACAGATTTTCAGTCCCATACACTGACTCTCACAGCAGATGGAGTCAGAAGATGCTTCTAAGAAGTATTATCCTCAATTAAACATTTTGAAACTGAACTATTTCATTTCTGAAAAATTTATACACTTTGCTTCAATATTTTTTCCAATTTAAACATTGTGAGATTTTGTATTGGAAGTCTTTTTCATTTGGGTAGCCTAAAGTTAAAAAATCAAAAAGGCATTGGAAAACAAAAGCAGGTTAAATAGCCTGAAAATAGAGATTTCCTTTGGCATAAATAGACCATTTAAACTTAGCCTTAACTATTGTCAAAACTTCTAGGTTTGTTTGGCCTGTTTGTTTCTTCCATTTTTATTTTGGCTGTAGCATATCCCAACTCTCCACAAACCTTTGTTTGGAGGCTGTCCCACTTTTGTAAGAGCTAATGCAGGCTCCTACCTGGTTTCATTCTTAGTTCCCATTTTTTAGCATGAAACTGAATAGTCTGAGTGTAGTAATACACTGAACTCAAGTTCAAGAGTCATTCCTGCTAATAACCTCTCATTTTACAGCCAGGATGTGGCTATGACAGCTCTCCATTAAGAGTCCTCCAATGTTATCCACATGCTTCACAGCCCTTGCTTCTCCTCTTTCAACCTCCTGCATCAATTTGCAGAGAAGTTCCCCTAAAATTGACCAGGAGAGAGCTGACTCATGGATCCACATCCTGAAGCACTTGGGAAATGTCTCTGCAGGCACTGTAACAGCCTGACACTCCTGCTGTCTCCTGAGTGAGACTAATGTGGTGCTTCTGCTGCCACACACATCCCCAAAAAGCAGAGGTTTGTCCCCATTTATTAACTGGTGGCAAATGACCAGTTGATTCTGTGCACTTTTGTGGTCGTGCATCACGTGGTGTAGCATTTTAGGCTACACTGTGATGTGAGAAATGCTCATTAATGCCTCAGCCTTGATGAGCAGCACTTGGGCTCAGCTCTTCTTGAGCTTGTCAGAAACACTCTCTGCTCCCAGGAGCTAGTGCTGGCTAATGAACTCCTGCATTTTTTTAAAGAACTGCCTTGAAAACATTTATTTTTTTCCTGAATGGTAAACATCCTCTTTTTCACGCTTTCAAAGAAAGTGGCCCATCCAAAGTGCAGCCAAGATGAGCCATTGTCCTGACTAAAGCCAGCTCTCTTGTGGCCTATAAACAGTGGTCCAAAGTGAGACCCTTTGAGCTCTCCTGGATGGCAGTGGCTGTGACCAGAAAAATCCCTCTGAGTGGGGCTTCCCAGGGTCAGTGAACTCTCAGGTTTGCTGTACTCAGGAGATCACTGAACAACAATGCATCCTGGACTGATCCCTTCCCTCCTCAGAGCTCAATCCTTCACCTGCTGGGAAAATACGAAGGCATCTGAAGTGAGTATTTCACTGACTTTCAAGGGGCATTTTTTACAGGTACCTGGCACTGACTATGTCTGGGTGCACACTATGCACATATGTTATGGCAAATATGGGAGAAATGCTGCTCTCTTAGATGTTTAAGCGCTAAGTTAGGCCTGTAAGCAAGTTACTGTTGTGATATAGTAAATCCTATATGAATGCTTTGCTAAAGTGAAACGTTTAAGTTAAATGCTGGTGAATGTTGTTCCTTTGCTAAATTGCTAAATTTAATTTAAGTTATAAGGGAAGTTTAAGTGCTGTTAAGTTTGAGTACTGTTAAGCACTTTAGGCCGCGTTCCTTTTTATCCTTGCCCGGTCTATCCTTTCGTCACACACACACACATAGACAGTTTTCAATTTATTTTGATTTGGCTTGATTGAGTGGATTCTGTTTGTTTCTTTTTTCCTAAGTGTGCCTTAACCATCTAGTAAGCAGTAGAGTGAACCTTGCCAATGAACTTTGTCGTGCTGTCGCTTTATATTAGATCTGGTTTTTACTGATACCATTGCTGGTGATTCTTTAAGCAATCTCAAACACTCATTCATAACAACTTCTAGTGCTGTGTTACCCATCTCGCTGCACGTGTTTGGTGTGTGAATTGCTTCTCAATCTTCTGAAATAAAGGTGTTTCATTACAGTGGAAATGTTATTCCCTGGGGATTTGCACTGACCTTCTCCATCCTGCTAACCTGCCCTGTGAACTGCGCTCTGTGACGCAGGCAGGGCTTTGAAGGAAAACCAAAACACTCATTAGTCAAAACTGCTGTACAGTGTGAAAGCACATCACACACACGTGCTCCCAACATGCAAATTTAATGGTGCTTTTCCTGGAACAAAGCCCTGTGCTGCATATAAATGAAGAGGAGGGCTGAGCCTCACATAGAGGTTTCAGATTAGCCCCTTGCTTTGGGCAAATAGTGGAAATCACCCAGATAAGGCAGTATCGAGGCCAAGATAAGAGCCTGCAGAAGATCAACCAGAACATGTATTTTACACAGATGTGTCCAGCCAAAAAAACAAGACAGCCTGTTCCAGCAGACAGATGGGGAGTTGAGTTTTTCAGCACAAGTGCCAGCCATTTAAGTCAACTCTGTAGCAGCAGCAGTGCTGAGTAAGCTAAACATACAAAATACTGATTACTTGTAGGGGAAAGAAATGGCAAAACACCAGCAAATAAACTCCACTAATATGTGGAATGACCCCACGCCTAAAGGATCTGAAGGAAATCTGCTATTCTACTGTGCCTATGCCTAGAAAATAGAGCTCTCAGGATCTGACACTGAATCCAATAAATCATAAAAGCTGGGGGAAAAACCCACACAGACAGGAGACAAGCCATCACAAACTGCAGCCCGTTCAGCTCCACATGAAATCAAGAAGTATTTCTTGCCATTCCTCAACCCATATAAGGTTTGATTCTGAAGCTGTGAGTGACATTGCACACCATTCATCTGCTGACTTTTATTAATCTCCCTTTTCAGTTGCTGCACCACACTGTCTCTGCTGCAGGCACTGGTGATGAATACAGCATCTGGGATGTACCTGCTGGACAGGACACCTCTGCAAGTCCCTTCCATTTCAAACATCCAAGATGTAATGAGCTATGGACCAACCATTCATTCAGATTTCTTCCGAAGTTGGAGAAATTTGGCTGGGCTGGGAAAAGTAAATTGGCCTGTGGGGTGATCCAAATAGCTCTAATTAGGTTCTGACACCTAAAAATAATTACCTTAAAGAGACTTCTATAGAAGAGGAGGCTTGACCCTGCAATCTGTTTAGCAGACAACAAGCAGGAAAACAGGAGTTTGCCTTGCAAAAACATGCTTTGGTGATAATAACCTCCTTCTTTTCCCCAGTGTCCATGACTATATTGTTTGAAACTTGAAACAGAAATAGAGACTTGTCCCCAACACTGCTAAGACCACAGTCATAGCCATATCACTTAGAACATTAATTTCAGATGAGGTGGGAAAAGAAAGATAAAACCTCTGTCTCATCATTAAACATTTATGGTCATGTTCCTTGAAAACCTGGCCTTTAGTGCTACTTTTGTTTGGTTGGTTAATAATGCACTTTGAAAAATAAGCATATTGTCAACATTTTGCACATTATCTAGCACACATTCCATTTATTATATTTTATAAAATAAATTCAGCCAGATCCATTTGATTACTCTTGCCCTAAATTAAACCATCAGCCTATTTTCTATAACAAGCACTGTCTTATACCATAAATTATTATTAGAATTAATTTGTGTCAAGGTTTGCCTGAATAACAAGATATGTCTTTCCTACTCAATGCTACATGACTGAAGACACATCTGAGAACGACAATTTATATTGCAGACATTTTGCATTGACATGCCACCTTCTTAAATGCTTCTCAGCTTTACTTTAATGACTTTGACTATTTCACAGTTTCTTTAAATGGGACTTTTCCCCTTCCCTTTGCTACAGATGCAGGCTGCTTCTGAGTGCTGCCAGAGCTGCCTGGTGACTTCCAGAGCTTGAGAAGTGAATTTACCGCAAGGTAACACACACTGCAGGTTTACAATAAATACACTTGTTAACAAAGGACAGGTTCTGAGCACTGAGCTATCACTTTACTGGAGCTTGAAGAAAGGAGCTACAAAAAATAAAAAGGGATTTTTCTGTTAGCAGCTGAGGTAAAAGAGGGTGTGTTGCTTTCAAAGAAGCTGCTCTAATAGAGCCTGTCAAGAAATCCTGAAGGTGGACTAGGATTTAGATAGGGAGAGCTGGACTCACAGAGGAGGGGGAACAACAGAAAGACTGGACCTTCAGAAATTTACCTTTAATGCAAGCCTAATTAGTGAATTAGTTTAGAGCAGAAAAGATACCTGGTAGACCAGCCAAGAAAGGGACCCTCCCAATGCTGGATGGAAAAGTTCAGGGCAGTATCACCACTGCCCTTGCAGCAGAGGTGGGGAGCTCCCTGCATATGCACAAAATGCTGGCAGAATTTCACTGCATGCACTGCTATTATAACTCAGCTCACTATATTTGATAGGAACTGATGGCTGAAGAAACAACTCATCAGGAGACGAGTTGAAGTAGTCCCTATCCCCCCTAGATAAACAACACAGAGAGCTGCTCTATGCCCAAAGCTGTCAGGTTGGTGTGTAATTGCCACAACCACACAGAGCTTATTCTCAGTTCTACCCTGTGGTAAATCCTTGTCAAAAAACTTTATGAAAAACAATAACATTGAGTTGAAAAAGAAATGCAGAACCTTTTTCGTTTACACAGTTCTCAAATAATAACATTCCTTTTGCTTTCCTTCTTCTCATTTTAGGCTGCTCTTTATTGTTTATCTAATAGGTTAGACTGGCATTCAGGAACAGTTTCCCTGAGTGTTTAAATTACAAAGAAACCTCTGCACAGTTACACGAGGAGCTTTTGCAGCTCTTGTGGATGGTGGGTGCACATGAGAAATGAAACAGCACTTCCCTCTGCAGGTAAACAATCCATGGCTCTTTTCTTAATTAATACTGCAGAACAGCTTATAAGAGATGCTACTAGACTGTGCTTTGCTTTGCTAATCACACTCGCTCTACTTCCCAATTGATTCATTTGGTCGTCAGAAAATCAGATATTCCAATAGTAATAGACGCTTACTAACTCTCTGAAAATGCAGGACATAATTGTAAAGAACTTTACTATAACATGATAAGCAAAAAAACCCCTAAATTTCCTGATATATTTTTTGAATAATATATATTTCTCTCATTTCAAGTTCATTTACTATCAGGTTCCTCACCATTTATTCAGTGAAGGTAGAGAGTCTCAAATCCTCTTCTTAAAAAAGAAACCTGTGGATATTAGGTACCAACATTTACTTGAATTAATTCAGTATCATGGATATGTATTCATCACACGTAACAGCCTGGTTTTCTGAGCTGAGGTAAATTAGCACAAATTTGTGAATGCTCTGACCTGCAGCATGGTGTGTTTCAGAGGCCCTCCTCTGTGTCCTCAGTTAACAATTGGGAACTTTTAACAGCTCCCAAACAAGTAGTTTAATCTGAAATTGCTACATGCTTTACTTCTGTATCTCCAGGTGATCAAGACAGCTACAGACTTGGTTTTCTTGCTCTTTTAAAGCTAGGGGCCATTGCTAGCAAGGACTAGAGAAGGCGAAGGAACTGAGAGAGAAGATAAATCTCCTTCCAGCACATAAAAGGAGTTCACACAGATTATTTTTTACATAAATTGTGATGAATGAGCCATCTGGACATTGCCATTCACTCTTCACATACACAGGAACAGATTCACAGCTAAGTTGGTTCTGGTTTAAGTAGAATCAAGTTTACCATCTTCAGCAGAGCATGCTTGACATGAGTAGTCTCCAAATCTGACTTCTTGGGAAAGGAAATTTAATTATATTGTCATAATTTGATCCCTAGAATGACGAATTAATAATGTCTCATGGCTATAATACACAAGCAATTGCTTTATACAATTGTTTTACATTTAAAGTTATATTTAAAGATTCTTTTCTGCTTTATTTAGTCTGGTTCTATTTATTTTGTTGCTGAAACTTATACACTGAATTCTAGAACTTCAAAGGACATACCTCTTACATAAGCCATGGGAAAAACCTCAAATATTATAGTAATGCAGCACTATTACCATCATAGAGTGGAAAACAAGAAATGAGTATCAGATTTATATGTAATGAACTCTCCACAGTTTAAGAAAGATTAAATACTTGGAGTGTGCTGTTGCACTCTCCAGCAAATGAAATTGCTACACCATCTGCTAAAGAGTTAACAAAACATCTCCTGTAAGACACAGCCCATACCCTTACTGAACTGTGCAGTACAAGTCTTTTTAACTTAATGGGAATTACATAAGGATTTGTAGTAGCAGGCTGTTTTCCCATCCCACACTAGCAAATATCAATTCTTCTTAACCAAAGAAAGCATAAGATCCACATTCATGATACTCAGAATACTCTATCTCATCAACAATAACATAAGAGCCAGATTCAACAGTTTAAAGACATATTTTTTAAATAGTCAACCTTTGCTTCAAACAACTGTGCTTTCATTTTCAGTGGAAAATGACATAACAGGAAAAATCTTTCAGATTAGGCCAAGAAAAGTAGCTCTCAGGAAAGGTTTCCACTGCTATATGCCTTAATCCCCTTGTTCCCTGGGATGAACAGGGAGAGCAAATATCAGCACTGCAGAATTTCATGTATCAGCTCTGCATTTATACCAGCTTTTCACAAAACTTTCTGATCTGTCTATGGAATTAAACCATTGCCACAGTAAGGCCCAGTTTCTGAAAGGTGTTGACACTTTGCCCACAGTTCCTCACTAGCATTCTCCAGCTTCTCTGTACTGAGGAAGAAAAAAAATCACAGATGACAGATAACACCATTCATAGAAATTCCATGGCATCAATGGCTATGTCCAGAAATCTCTTCCAATGCACCGAGACATGAGGGCAAACATACCACAGGCTTGGTGTCAGCCAAGCTCTTGGGCAGCTCCCAGCAAACTCTTCTGGCAGAACCAGGGATGATGATGAGCAGGTTATAGTGCTCATCATGGCAAAAAGAAGGGTCTACAACACCTTTTCCACTTACAAAATTATCTCCTGAAAGACTTAATTGCTCAGGAAGAGATTTTACCTTCCTTACATACCCACTGAAGATCTTAGCTCTTGGGGAAAGGAAAATAGAGGAAACAGCTGCAAGAAAGGTAAATGTGCATGAACACATTCTTTCTGGGGCCACAGTCTGCTGATAATACAGGGAACATTCAGAAATCAAAGAAATAGTACATGTAGACATCTGATCAATTTAAATAATTATAGACACTTTAAGGTAAACACTGATATAGTAATTTGGGTCTAATTTTCCAAATTTCAATACTGACCACTGGGCCAGCATTTCCAAAAGTGCATTTAGGTTAAGAATGCTTAATTTCCTGTTTTCACACATGGAAGGGACCCACACTGGAGCAGCTCTTGAAAAATTGCAGTCTAGGGAAGAACCCAGGTCATGAAGGAAAATACCCTGTGGGAGGGACCCCACACTAGAGCAAGGGAGGAATGAGTGGCAGTGGTGAACTACTGTCTCTGGCTGTGACCCCAATTCCCCATCCCCTGCACTGCATGGAGGGAGGAGGAAGAAGAGTCATGAATGAAATTGAGCCTAGGAGGAACAGGCATGTGGAGGGAAGGCATTTTTAGCTTTGGGTGTGGTTTTTTTTTTCCTGCTGTCCTACTATGTTATTAGTTGGCAATAATTTAAAAGTAATGTTCCTCAGGTCAGATCTGTTTTGCCTGTTACACTAAGTGGTAAGTGATCTCCCTGTCCTCATCTCAATGCATGACTTTTTTCATCATATTTTCTCCCCATACCCTGTCCTTTTGAGGAGTGACAGAGCAGTTTGGTTGCCACATTGCAGCCAGTTAAGGTCAATCCCTGACAAAAACAAAGCCCTTGTATGTGTGTATGTTTTAAGCAGAAAAATCAAAACTCTGATTGTCGTGGACCCTGTGTTCAGATGCCAGTGTTGTACCCTCAGGCTTCACCTCTGTAACAAGCCCAGTTTCCCTCACCAGTTTCCCTGTTGGCAGCCACATGAATCTTTTGCTTTCTTGTGGTTTTGTCTCCAACTCTAAGTTCATAGTCATTATAGGGTGTGAATACATTCTGTGGTGAAGTATGGTGCAGGTTTCAGCTATCATCAGTCCGGGATGCCACATCAGCACAACAGATTAGACCACTCTGTGGAGATAATAGGGAAAAAAGAGAGCAAACATCTTCCAGATATCATCATAAAGAAACAAAACATGTCACTTTTATCTGCTGCTGGAATGACTGAGGTCATTCCATCATTCCATCCTTCAACAGATGAGAGATGCTGAAGAGAGTATCATATGGTGAAAAAGGATTTTCTTATAGCAAAAGCAATCCCTAAAGCTGTAATTTTTTTTTCCCCAGGAATTTGTCAGTGACAAAAAAAAAATCAGTGATGGGATTTTTACTCATAAGGTTTCCTAAAACCTGTGAGTTTGGACACTGGTATTTGTTTTAGGAAGTACTTTAAAAAATATAAGATGAGAAGGGAAATGGTGTGACACATAGGAAGAAGCATAGTAGAAAACAAAATCAGGTATGTCACAAAGAGGTTATTCGTGGACTGAGAAAAAGAGAATAGAAAGCTAGGAGGTCAAAAGCAGTTCAGGGCTACATGAAAAGTCGGAATAGACAATTAGGAGTTCAGTCTTTGACACACAAAGGGAGAGAAGCTGGTAAAGAAATGGAAGGCAAGTAAAATAGGGAATGGAAAGAACAATAGGCACATCTGCCACACAGTGAGGAAAGATGAGCTGAAAAGACATCATCACTATAAGATAGCTGGCTGAGAGCGTCTCCACATTTTCAATTGCTCTGGATGAAAGATGAAAGTATTTTGCCACAAAGGTGTGATTAAACACTGAGGAAGCAGCTTTTCTTCTTCCAGTCAGAATGTTTTATAACAGCTCTCTCCCTCTCTGTTACCCTCTGAACTTCTCACAGGCCACAGACATCTCATATTTTTTGTACTGAATGTGTCCTAAGGTTCTTCAAGAGCTTCCAAGCACTGTTTCCTTTCACTGATGAAGAGTGGCTCACCACAGCAAGAAAATGAGACGATTTTCAAACAAATAGGACTTGAACACCAATTTGTGTTTATGAGAACAGATGAGAAAGACTAAACCATCCCATTAGCTGCCACTTAAATTAAATCTAACTTAAAGTTCACCTTAATCAGGATCTAAAATGATGGTTAGAATGCCCGCAGTGCCACCCTCCTAAGGAATTAAGCTTTGTGCTGTCTCTCCTCATTAGGGTGGTTGCCATCCTTGTGTAAACCTTTCCAATATGTCACCCAGCCCCTTTGGCAGACACAGCTCTGCACAGTGAGTGGCACACTGCTCACATTCAATGGCACCTTGAAAGCAATACGTGCCCTGAAAGCAGGGCACAAGAGAGACCAGATAGCATGAAATAAAGAAGATTACTTTCTTTGCCTACTGGTATTAAGTAGAATTGGTGTCAGCCAACTGTAGGCACTTATTGTGGAATACTTGAGTTCCTCAAAGGGGATTTTGACTGCTAAATCCTTCAACACTTATGAAAAATTATGAGTCAGAAGTAATCCAGTGCTAATATACAATTCTATTTTTTACTTTAATATAATGTATGTAAATTAAATTTGAATAAGGCCAGTTCAGCAGTGGGAAGTCAATTTATACTTCTATATTATGTTTTCCTATTGCAGCTACAGTATAGATCAAACCGGTATATCTATATCTACTATAAAAATATCTGCATGGGTGGGAATTTGAAAATGGGAGCTAAACAAAATTATTTTTTCTCCTGTATCAAGCAACATATTTTTTGTCCACTGCTTAGCATATTTCATTCTCTGAGAGCAGAAATACCCTGAATAAATGGAGATATGTTATTTGAGAAACACCATTGTCATTTACTGTTCACCTTATTTTATTGTATTTAGTGCTGCATTACCAATTCTGGTACTGAGAAGCTTTGTAAATTGAGACAGGAAATACACTGTGCTGATGTTTTAGTTGTCTTTGAGAGTGAAGCTCTGCAAGCAATAAAGGAAGGAGATAGAGGCAAAGTCAGCTCTTGCAGAGCATGCCTAATGGAGCATTTTACCTTTGTGTGTTGGGCCTCAGTCACCCAATCGTAAATGCAAATATGTACATAAATGCATATGCATGTACACACATATACACTTAATACAAACATTTGCTTATGCATGTGTGCATACATCTATGTCAGGAAACACTGGGAAGCGGTAGGCAGCTCCCTCAACATATATTTCTGGATATGATCTCAGTGACCACCCCAAACCTATCTGCAATATTGATATTGCTTTTGACAAAAGGTTGAAGAAAGTGTGTAGCAATTTATCCCACCCTGTCTTGTCACATCCACAGTGAAGGACTCTGCACGGCACAATGTCCTTTATTTGCCTGAAAAACATCATCATTCATGGCCCTGGGCTTCCTGGGCCTTGCTCTCTTTCGAGCAAGGATTGAACTAAAGCTTCAGAAGTCCCTCCCACTTCAGCAATTCTGTGCTCAAACACCACCCTCCACTTAGCATTTAGGAACGTAATGCAATCCCACAAGTCACATCAGAATTCCTTCTAGGAAGGTGGGTTGGATCACTTTTTCTGGGAAGGTAATAGGGAAAGGAGAGAAAAACATCTCAGGTTGATCAGACCTATTTCTCACTATGAAAATATATGGACCTGAGAACCCATTGTCTTCTATATATTTTATCTTTCTTGATAGAATCTGGATTTGCCTAGAACCCAGTTCTCCTTAAAAGCCCTTCACCATAGTCAGAATGAATCTGCAGTAAATTTGGTGATCAATCTTAGGATCTTAAGAGGATAAGATCCTACCTACAGAACATGTGGCAATGATAACCACTTCAATATGAGGCAGTTGAGCTAAAGAAGGGTGTTCTCAATGAGCTTTGTTGAAACATGGAGAGCTACAGTATGTGTAATAAAAAAAACCAAAACACTATCCAAGATGGATTTTGGACATGATCCATCTGACCTGAATGGCCCTGAGGATTCCATAGTATTCAATGTCAGGCTCTAGGATAAGGAACTTCAAGGTGCTTTCTTTCACTAGTACCAAAAACACATGGGATTTGTACCTTGATATGTGTGTACACATGGGAGGAGAGAGCAAGAGGCTTATCCAACTAGAACTTCCACACTACTTGATATTAATCTTTTTAACACTTCAAATAAGAATGAATACCAGACTTTTTGATGAACTTCTAAAAGCAGTGAAATGCTGTGTATAAAATTGAGTTTCAGTTGTACAGTTATATTGATTACTAAGGTCCTTGCAACCATATGGAGACCATTTCAAGCCACTGGAACATATACATATGAGATCTCAGGTAGAGGGTTTGCCTCATATGTTCAAACTGTAGACCAGATCAAACTTTCTCAAAGAATTTTGTAAGACTTAAGCTTCTCAAGTGTTGTTTAGGAAAAGGAATTCGCTTAAGAAATGGAGTTATTTCAAGCAAAACACTCAAACCTTTCATTTTAAGAAAACCAGAAAATACTACCAAGGTAAGTCTTCAGATGAAGTTCTATGCTCTGATCATCTGAACTGGCCATTTACTGAGCTGCCAGGGCTGACCTTGAGAAAACTGATAATCATTGCCAATTAAAACATGAAAGTCAATAATATTTCTGTTGAATGTTAAGGCCGTAAATGAAATCTGAACCAGAGTTCCATGATACAAATTGATGACCTAACTTCAAGTGCTTTGTTAATCCTGGAAGTCTGCAGACATCTTCCTTTTTGGCTTCTGTTAGGAGGATGTAGATACTTCCATGACATCAAGGCAGGCATGGAGGCTGCAGTGCAGTACTGGACATCCATCAGCACCCTCACAGACTGTTGAATGCACCACACTCCTGCTGAAGCTGCCTAGAGAGATGTATGAACCCCACAGTTCAGGGCATGCACTTCTCCTTGGCCAGATGGATATCATCCAGTGCAGATATCCAATCTCAACAATTGTTTTGTCACAGAATCAAATGACACATGTTATTGTTCCGGCAGGGAAAGCAAAGATACAAAAATTTGGCTTTTACAGGTGTTTGAATTAATGGCTTCAGCACTACCTTGCTGATTTTCTCATGACAAAAAGGGAAATTCTAGTTTGAAAGAAGACCTGTGATGCCCAGTTTTGAATGTAATGAAAATCATAAACATTATAAAATTACTTTATGTAACCTAGAATATTTTCCAAAAAAAAAAACCCCTTCTGTTTGACCATTACATCTTGTTACTTACAGACCCCAATAAATAGAGCTTTTTTCTGAATACTACTTCTTAAAAAAGGCATTACATGCTATGCTTCAACACACACAGAAATTAAATCTCATTATAATTACTGAAGCTTTACAAATAGAGGTGGGTACACATTCCTTGCTTCAGTGAAAAAAACCCATTAATTCAAATAACAGTTTCTATGATCACTGGACATTTCCTCTGATCAAAGAGTAGTTGTCCTGTGTGCTGGAAGTCCCCAGCAGCTCAGATGCCCACCCTGTGGCAATGCATGTTGTTCTGAGGCAATGAAGGCTAAGCCAGAGTGAAAAGCAAAAGTTGCTGTACTCCAAACAAAACATTCAATTACAACCTCAAAAGATTCACTATATCCTCAGCAAAGGAGAAGGAGGATAACTGGTTCAGTGGTTTACCCCTCCGAGGGACATGAGGCTGCAAGGGTAAGGTTTTCCTGCCCTTACTGCTGGAAGATATAATGCAGAGAGGAGCTGGAGTGACAGATACACACATCCAGTAGTTGGTCTCTCTTTCTAGGAACACTGCCGCCCCTGTGAGTAACCCAAACAAAACCATATACCTTTGTTGATCAAATTCACCCTTCACAAAGGAGTCTTCTGCACAGGTAAGAGTCGAAACACTTGGAGCTACACAATTTGTTCGTCAGTGCTGCAGATATACTCTCCCCATGATAAATAAGTGCATTCTGATTAACTTGGATTTCCATTTTGAAAATTTTTCCTTGGTTTTGCCTTGTCCCAAACAGCTGGGACAGCCTGAAAAAGCAATTTTCTTTGTGTGCTCCAGAAACCTTTCCTAAGTCTAATTTTAGATGTTACCATGTCACTTAACAGTTGATCTTTTCTTTTGGCATCTCCTCCAACCATGATCTTGTGTTCAGCCTGAAGCTCTGCTGATCCTTCCCGGGGGTAGAGGTATTATTTTCCTTTGAGTCTTTCCAACACAACTGAATGTCTCCAGGCATTTGTATATAGGGAGATTCCATTGTGAGGTAAAATTTTATTCAGTGATCTGAGTAAAATGTTTCATATCTAAAATTGAATTGACAGAATAGAACAGTCCTGACAGCTTTGAAGTCACAAACAAAATCTTTCCATCTTAAAGACTCACTCTCTGCCCCTTTTCTTACTCCTCACCACTGAGATTTAAACATCAGCACAAGCAAGTCTTTGGCATTTATTGCAGAAAGACAGTAAAAGACTTTGCAGAACCCTTAGTTTCATACCTAATGTACTCCAAATCCCTTGAAATCTTTCCATTATCATGAAGAGGATTTGGGTTAGGTCAATAATGAGTTGAATTAACAGTTATTAATTGTTTCATCACGCTGTTTTGTTCCTGCTCTGACAATGAATGTTTTACGCATGGGAAAAATCCCACAGATTGAAGTCTCGTGTAATAGGAAACAGCCACTTGATATTTTGCCTGGCTATTGTGCATGAAAATGAAAAACAGATGAACATCAGACTTGAGAGAATATGCTTGTGAGTGACCTAAAAATATAATAGTGATGTCAACAAAACAAAATAAGAGTAATAAGGCAAAGTTCTACAGGCGTGTATTTAGGTTACTGTATGCCTCCTTCAGAAGAAATGATAAGACTCCACAGAACTTTTAATTTCTGGCCGAATGACAACCAGAGTTTGAGGCAGGTCTACCTAAACAGTATGTTAATAATAAAACCAGATTTCTCCCCAGTCCTAACCTAGACCAAACTCTAAAAAGAGTAAACATTTTATTGTAATCCTGACTTGCATGTTCTTAACTGTATCCATATCATTGAAAAATATTTCACTCTGAAGGCCCAAAAAAGAGGCAGATTTTGAAAAACCTTTGTAAAACTGGTATCTGAGATTTTATGTACTATTCTAGCAAGGTCAATGGTAAGTGATTAGATTTGTTTAATGTGAACCTCATGTCATGTGACACTCAAGTGAGCTCTTTGAAGCTGAAACATTCAGAGACTATTCCCAAGATGAGTTCTGGACTTCATTTCATCTAGACATTTATTAACTTATTAATCTGCCAGGCTAAAAAGTGTGCTGCAGATGGATGTTGTGTTACAGACAGAGCTGTCACACAAGCAATTCAAAAGGAAGCTTTGGCTGTTGACAAAGAGCTAAAATGGAGAAATTACTGATTTCCCTGACAAAATATGGCTTTATTGATAGGACACAATAATATGGCACAGAGATAGATATTTCAGTCACATATGACTGGTGTCTCACATGTCAACTTAATGCCAACGATAAAGAAGGAAGAAAGAAACACCGCTGCAAAAGTGCTTAGATATGGAAAGAAAAAAATAGCTACCATTTTCTTTACAAAGATACCATCTAAAAATTCTCTAAGAATCAACTGGAAGTACCTTTTCAGGATGAGAGCAATGGAGATAAGAATATATGCTTCAATGAGTGCTTTATCAGCTGTCTTAAAGAACACTCACTTCTCCATTAGCATTACTCTTCTGCTGTGTGCTCCAGATTGCTGGAGACTAAAATTTGTTATGTCAAGTTTATGAGAATGCCACTTTTATTTCTCAATTCCAGAGTGATATTGCATGCACATGAGCTGCAGCATCTCTGGGCTAGCTCACAAAGTCAGTCTACAAACAGTGCCTACCTTTTGTATACTGCTCCCAGGTTTTTAAAGAAATTAGCTGATTCACAGCTGATAGACTTCGTAAAGCAAGTCTGTATCACACTGGGAAAATAATATAATGTCTTTTTCTGGCAGTATTTGGTACTCCAGAGTCTACATGTCACAAAAGGCATATTTTCAGAAGTGGCAACTCATTTAACACAAATAGGTAGGAGCAATACAAACCTCAAATGCTCAGCCTCTCTGTTTGGATTTAAGCGCTTAAAACTCAGTGTTTGGAAATTTGCATACCAATCTCTAATATTCATAGTTGAAAAGGTTGCTTTCTAAATATATATCAATGCAACTTCTGAAAGCTGTTCAGCCTGAGTTTATGTAAGAAGAATTCTGTGAGATCTGAGTTCCTTTTCTTCACTTCAGAAGCCTGTTTGCCCTGAAATCTAATGAAGATAATTCAACTATCAACACTGATATTTATTTAATTTTTATAAAACCCAACAAAGGATGGCGCAAAATTCTTTCTGAAAGAAGGAAAATCATGAGTATATAAAACAGGTTACTAGGAGTTCTTACTTGAGTGGGCCTCAAGGTGAGGTGATTCTGCATTCCACACAGTAGTGCCAGGAACATGCTCTGTAAGGTACTGTGTAAAACTTGCTGTTCCTCAAAGAAAAATGCCTGAGAGGTACTTCCCAGTGCAAAGCCTCTTCTATAGCACCTGATTAGGTGAATAGATACCTGTTGGTTGAGGGGAAATTTTAAGCTTGTAATATGATGGAAATGATAATTCCACTATAGAAGAAGGCGCTAACCATCTGCAGATGATGTTATGCTTCAGTCATTTGCACTTGCATTCTCCAGCTTTCTGGTTTGCCAACGGAGTTCAGTAAATTACAATTAAGATTCCCAGATTCTCCTATTTATTCCCCATGCTTCTTGCACCTGTTCAGCAGACTGACTCATTATTTTTCTTCCTCCTTTCACCTTTTTCTAATTATCAACATCTGGGTCACACTTTGGGCCTATAACAATATCAGCCTCATTTTTATCTTTTCTCACTAAGAAGTCTGTAACAAGGGGAACTTACTCCCAATTTCCTTATGCATTCTTCCTCCATACATCACCAACCTTTATTCAAGAAAACAAAGCTCCTGCTGGCAGGACCCATCCAGCAGACCACACATTTAAGTCTAGGACACATTGGTGCCTTTTGGCTGGACTGGATGGACTGAAGAAATCAACATCAAGTCTTCCACTCCTGCACTTCTGTTTTTACTGTACAGCTTCTCTGATATGTTCAGAGTCAATAAGCAGCATGTACCCATTTGTTTAAAGAACCATCCCAACCTTTCTGTAGCAACCCTAAAATTTGCAAGAAGCACCACAGAGCTTCTGAGGAAGAACATTTCCTTGTGGTTGTGGGCTCAGGTCTGCAGACAGAAGGAGAGGAAAGACATCCTTTCCTTCAGGATGATACAAGGTCAAGAGGAGAAGGAGGTATGGCTTGCTGGAGAGGCTCTCCTCATTTAAATCCTGGAAATACTTCTCTAATTAGCAGTAAAATGAAAGGGATTAACCCAATCTTTCTCCCTGGTCTGACTGGTTGATTCTGGCAGATGTAGTTTGGAACAGGGCTATAACTTTATTCTTTGAAGAGAAGTTACTGAGTTACCTTGAGTTAACTTTCTCTCAAGGAAACTTGAGGGGTAAAAATCTTCCTTCTTTTAGTTTGAAATCCTAAAACCACATTTCTGTCTGAGTGATCTGTTCACTATCTGCCTAGTGCTGGTCAAGGACACCACGTGCCCTGCAAACCTATAATCCCCAGAAAATTCAGACTGAAATTAGCATTCTGATCCTAAATTATGGCCTGTAAAATGTAAAATAAATTACCCTACACACAAGCACATAGTTGCAGCTGTGTTTCTCTATTGAAAGCAGCTGTCCTGATGAATGCACCCACTGTAAATATTTAAATGGAAGACAGCAAAATTTTTCTTCAAAATATGAGCAAACACTATCACCTTATCTCTGCAAGACACCTTGGGTGTCATCAGTGAGTTTTACATCACAGACACTAAAATAAGTAGACGAAATGTCACAGACTTCTTTCTATTATTACTATCTGTAATGTGGAGTGTGTTGTATGTGCCTTCAGTACTGACTGAGAAACTGGGGAGGTGTTTCCAAGAAGCAGATTTCTGAAGAGGGTAAAAATATTTATGTTGGGGAGAAAAAAACAAAATGAAAACAATCCTTGGTTCTTATGAGTCATCAAGTCTGCCAGTTTACCCTATGCCAGAATAAAACCCAACAAATTAAAAGACAACAAAAATAGAATGGTTTGGTGGTAAATTTGCAACAAATGAAATAAAAACAGGTTGTTCATATTGTGAATGACTAATTATTATTTTCATGCCTTGAAACTCAGAGGGAAGCAGCATTACCTGAAGAGCCACTGAGACATTCAAGCCACACAGAGAGCTGTACCCATTGGGCTCATTAAGTCTGTCAGGCATGAAAGGATGGAGGGTCTTAGTAAACATTCCAGAAACTGTGTCTGCAGCAGGTAAGACAATTTTACCAGCATCAGCTCACTTGGGCATTTTTCTTCCCTTCACTGTTTAAAGGTAGAAAAATAATAAACAAGGCAAGTAGTGATGGCTCCACAGGCAGCAGGGAAAAAGGTCTGCTGAAGGATATTAAATTATCACTGGTTGATAGAGGTGTAGATGATCCTGAACAGAATCAATTCAAGGTTTGAAATGTAACACAGGTTTGTTCCTCAGCCCCAGCTGCAAGCATTTTGCATGGTGCAAATATTTACAGTGAGGTCTTCATGAGTGGCCCATAAGAAATGAATTGTATTCAAAATTTACCAGTTAACTTAACAAAATTAGTGAAATTGGGGTTCTCCATGTATTCCATAAGGCAAAAAAAGAACTACACAGCTAAGACTTCCTTCATTTCCTTTTTTGGTGAGGATTAAGTGCAATTTCCCCTTGTTTTGGAGGGGAAAAATGTATTTTTATTGACAACCGCAGTTCCCTGGGAATTATTTGTGTGAATACATATACCTATACTCTCCACTTCTCCATCTCCTCCCCACTTCATTCTAGCTTCTCTCAAAATTATCTGTGAACTGGTTAGATCACTCTGAAAATGTTTTTTTTTTTTTTGGTGAAAAAGTATCCAAACATAGTTGCCCAATTCCCACCTGTAACATTTGGGACTCTATCATAGGCAGTGTGGATGCAGCTGGGACACTGTCACACCATGAATCCTACCTTTATACTTATATAATCTCTTTGCAAAGTGAGTTACATAATCTGTTTGCTAAGTGACCAAAACTCTAACTGAAAGCAACATTTTTGTATTTCTTTTGAATTTGGACACTGATGTCAGCACAAATCACCACAATGTTATGAAAAGTGTTCATGAATCTAGAAATAAGCTGCTGGAACATTTGATTTCACAATGAAAATTGCCACACTGTGTGCCCTGTGACTTTTCTGAAGCCTGCTATCACTTGATAAAGGATTTTCAGGGTGTGAAGGAGGCATAAAGATAAACAGAGACAGAATTAATGTTTTAAAAAATCTTTATGCTACTGTAGACCTGTATATTTATAGAGGTTCTAACTTTCTTGAACTCCAGGCTAGTATTCCTAGCAAGAATGAGGAGGAAGGAAATGATGTGTGATGAGGACAACAAATGTTATACAGTGCATGTAGCTAGAGAAGTGCTCAATCAAAAATGTCCCAGATTCCTTGCAACCCTCAGTCTGGTCCTGTCTGATTCCACTCATTTTCAGTTGAGGTTTGATTACTTTTTGTGTTTGAAGGCTGAAGATTTGAGCTCTGTCCTTTATGGTGCCTCTTCACTGTCACGTGAGTCTCACCCTCTGCCTGACACCAATAACAAATGACAGACAAAAAAGCTCTCTGCCTGGGAGACTGGACATTCTTCACTGGCCCACATTTTCACTCGGTCAAGGTTGTGCAGTTTTGGGTTGATATTCTTCAGTGGTAGAGAGGACACACTGATTTATGCCACACAGCTTTTCTTGATCAGGGCAGTGAGTGCAAAATCAGCTGCAAATCATGGAAACAAAATTGATGCTATGTTTAAGCAGTGATTAGGGATTTGGTTCAAGGTCTATGGAAAACATACAAAATACTTCATCATTTTGGATTGATCTGAATGCAAACATCTCCAAACAAACTTGTTTCATTTTTTAACTTTTTAATAATTATTATTTTGTGATCCTCTGAATTACTTCTAACAAATGAAATGCTGTGCTCTGTTAGTCTAGAAGATAAACTTATTGTAAGCTTTTGTCTATTGAGCTTTTAATTAAAAGAAACTGAATTAAGGATTGAAACTCATCAGCTGTGACTTTGTTTTTTAAAAAGCTTTACTGCTTTCACTATAAAAAATTAGCAAACAGATTTTTATGTTATCATGATCCATGAATATTCCATTGTGGTGCATACTATTTTCCAGATGTCTCCTTGAGGATGGTATCTTATTCTTATGTTTGGTTAACAGCTATAACAAACAAGAATCAATCCTTATTAAAGCTTCCTATTATTCTGCTATTAAATTAGAATTCATATGATATAAAACCTTTTAGACAAGAACCCTTCACCATTCATTTGTTTAGGACTTGCTGCTTTTCAGACATTAGTGAACAAATAAAAACAATGCTCATGAAATTGAAACACACTTTCCCTCTCCCCTTTTTTTTAGTTAATATAAACAATTCAAGGTATTAATAATATGCTTTTATCTCACTTGCTGGATTAATAGTTTCAGGTGTTACCTTCTTTTGAGGTCATATTCAGCACTGGGTGCATCACATCAGACAATGCTCATTCACAGGGTAGCAAATTTTCTTCACTTTTTCTAAGCCAGGCTTAATTCAAATTCTTTGAGACACTGCCTGGTTGTTTTTTCTGCACTGGAGTTTACTCATACTGAAAACTGAATGGCAGAGAATGTCAGCTGGACAAAATGATCATCTAGTTAAGCTCCCTGCCTTCAGCCTGAATCAGCTCCTTCAATGTCATCATTCCCACATGGTTATTCAACCATCAGTCTTAAAAGCCCTCACAAAGGGGGACTCCATCACATTCCTAGGCTGTCTCTCGTGGTACTTAAATACCTATTCAAACACTTGGCTGAATTGTTGGCATAGTCACCTTTCTTAAGACCAAATGTTTTTGCCTTTCAAATGACAACTTTAATCATTAATTATATTTGGATTATATTTGGTTATCATTAATTGTATTTGAATTATATTTTATTAACAGATTATCTACCAGCAGAAAAGCAAATGGAATATATTGCCAGATAAAACTGTCAGCAGATTAAATCCTTAAATAAGTGAGAACTAAATGTGGTCAGGATCTGGCATGATCTGGCAAGGCATAAATAAATGAAAAAGAGCATTAGAATTTCATTCAAGGAGTTAACTGGCACAAATTAATGAACCTGAAGGTAAAACAATAAAAGTTAGTGTCTTCCATCTGTCACTATAAATCAACCAAGTGAAATTCCCTTAGAGGGACACACAGGTAAAGGATATGAGAAGATCCTGTATTTTCTCTAAAGTATTATAATATGTTAAATAATTTGGTACAATGTAACACTCTTGATAATTTATGTTGACAACAAATCATGATAATGTCTGTAGCAGACCATAAGTAGGAAAATTAATTTTCTATTGCAAATAGAATTTTCTGCTGAATTATGACAAAGGAAAAATTGCTGCAATGTAATGAGATGCCTGAATGTCTGAATGATAACTGACCATATGTTTCTTCCCTAAATTACTCGGTTTAGGCAATAGTATTTCATGTTTGGGGTCAGCATTACACCTTAGATAATGAGGACTCTCAATTCATTGAAAGTTTACCAGTTTGTGTTTCCAGCTGGCTCATTTACTACATTGTTCTGCATTGTTCTTTATTCCTGCAAACAGTCATTAAAATTAAGCTTAACCTTTCGTAGAAAGAAAAAAATAACATGGGAAGCCATAGCCAAGGCTGGTCAGTCAGTGTTTCCCAATTGTATTAGTTTGAAGCACCCATTCAGCTGAATCCTTCAACAGAGTCCTAATTATAACACAGAGACCTAATTAACACAGAGACCTGCACTCTTTCATTCCTATGAATAAGCAGTGCTGATGAGTCTGGTCATATGGAATCTGTGAGGTCACTGAGCTGCAGGCATGGCCTCAAACAGCTCCTGAATCATGGTCAAAAGGCATCACAGGGCAGTGCTAAACAAAGCCACTGATCTTCAAAAGGATAATAGCATTACTAAACAAAAGGTGATGTTGTTAACAAAAACAATATTGCCAGCAAAAAAAACCCCATTTTGACCAAAACCATTATTTCCTGAGCTCAGTAAATTACAAAGATCCTCAAGGGAGAGGTTTGTGGCTCACTGCCTTAAGGAGGAAAAATTGAAAGTGTTCACCAAATTTCAGGAGACAATCATTATTTGGAGGAAAACATTTGGGAGAAAACAGAAACAAAAGGAGAAGAGTTTTCATTTCATGTGTGAGGCATGACCAGATGATAACACTGCTCTGTTTTGTTAGCACTGCTATGCTATGACACTGTAAAAAGTCCTGTTTCCTGCTCAAAGTAGGAATTTTTTAAGAATCAGCAGGGAAAGGCCTGTGTAAGAGTTTCACATATTCATAGTCTCTGTATCAATAGCTCTTGATTCATTACCACTTACTGATTCCCCTGCTTTCACTCACCAAAAATTTGGAAACTCTTGAGAAAGAGAAGATGGAGACAATTTTTTCCCATGAATATATCTTGTCCTTGGAAAGGGAGCCTTGCAGTAATTCAGAGCATTTTCCTCATTTAAACCATCTTTTTCTACTGATCTTATTTTCTGCCCAGAAGCTACAAACAGCAGAAATCACTTTATGGGTGGGAAGACATATTTTTTGAGACAAACCCCTAGAGAAGGTTTTTTTGAATGGTCTGGCTGATGGCAGCTGACCTGTTGTGTGGATAATCCCTCCTCATGGGATCAAGTCTTTGTCAGGACAGAATTTCTCTCTAGATTCCAGTGCATGACAACTTCTTTCACTCAGGGGAAAGGAAGAACTTCCCATTTGCTGTTACAGGAAAGACAGAGACACAGATCATAACTTCCAATCTCAAAATACAGGATCATCTTTGAATATGAACAAGACTTGGACGAAAAAGTGACAAAACATTATTATTGT
This sequence comes from Drymodes brunneopygia, assembly GCA_013400955.1. Taxonomy (NCBI): domain Eukaryota; kingdom Metazoa; phylum Chordata; class Aves; order Passeriformes; family Petroicidae; genus Drymodes; species Drymodes brunneopygia. The sequence goes on from VZTZ01001661.1 coordinate 968,669, forward strand.
CAAGGAGCTGAAGAAAAGGCCAAATCAAAAAGTCAAGTCCCTCTAGAAATGAAGAATTCTTTTCGTCTCTACAAACACAGGGGTCATAGCAGTTTATACCATGCTTGCATGCTGCCTGCTACAAAAAGGCTCAGATACAGCGATAATACAGAGATATATTAACCTTATTGACATAGCCTGTAACAACCAAGTAATTGCTTATTGTCCTTGTTCTGGGATAATTTAACCTAGCAATCATATTTGTGTGTGTGATGCAACGTACTTCTCTTTTAAGTGCTTTCTTAACAACTACAGATGTGAATGATAACTCACACACACCATTAAAATACATTTTGGCTGTAGTGTGGAAATGATGCTCTCACCAACGCAATCAGAGTTTAGGAGCAATATAGAAAAACTTTTACTCAGAGGTTTTATGGACAGTTTTGGTTAAGTGAAATACAATTAGTCGTATTGGACATAATTAGACCATGACTAGGGCATGGCAGCTGGCAGTCTCCTGCTCCCAAGAGATTTTGCGGGGTCTTTTATGGTTATGATTAAATAGTTAAAATTAGAAGAGCTCTTTCATCCTGTGTGTATTGTTTTGAACTAACCTCAGCTGGCAACTCACTCACCAGTTGCTCACTCAGTCCCCCAGTGGGATGGAGAAGAGAATCAGAAGGATAAAAGTGAGAAAAATTGTGGGTTGAGATAAAGACAGTTTAATAGGTAAAGCAAAAGCCACACATGCCAGCAAAGCTGAACAAGGAATTCTTTCAGCACTTCCCATGGGCAGGCAATGTTCAACCACCCCCAGGAAAGCAGGGTTCCATCACCCATAACACTGACTTGGAAGGCAAATATTATCAGTCCTGATATCTCCCTTCTTCCTTCTTCTCCTCAGTTGTTTATGCTGACCGTGACACCATATGGTGTGGGATGTCCCTTGGGTCAGTTGGGGTCAGCTGTCCTGGCTGTGTCCCCTCCCAACTCCTTGTGCAGCCCCAGCCTCCTCACTGGTGGGGTGAGGAGCAGAAAAGGCCTTGACTCCCTGTAAGTCCTGCTTGGCAGCAATAAGAACATCCTTGAATTCAAAATTATTTCTAGCACAAATCAAAAATATCACTCTGTACCAGCCACTGTGACAAAAATGAACTCTGCCCCAGTCCAAATCAGCACATGCATGAACATAGCTACATTTGAGAAAGACTTTCAATCAACCAGTTAAAGGGATAGAAAGAACAGCTCCTGGAACTAGAACAAAGCATGAATCCACATTGAATTAATGCACAATTTATTTACTGTTTTATGTTGAGGTCAAATAATCATCCTAGCAATATCCAAGGATATTAGGGTGGAATTTGCCCCTCCAGTAACAAGTCTTGAAGCAAAGGGACACACAGCCTTCTTGACTTGTAATTATTGCTGGAGGCAAAATCAGAGGCAACCACCCGCATTATATCTCTTCTAAGAACCATGCAATCACATAATATTGTCACTCTTTTCTAAATACTATTTTTCCCCTAAGTTTTGGTATAACCCTGGCATGAGGATACCTGCTTGGTGAAGTATTTGCTTGACAAGCCAAGCCCAAGGAATTAAAATATTTGTGCTCTGCTGAAAAGGGCAGTAAGAAAATATGTTTATCAGCGGTGCCACTCTGTGCAACAGTGGATCTCTCAGAAATGCCAGCTTACATTAGTTCCATAGTGCCCCTAATTCATCTGTAGCTAGCAGGTAATATTTACTGCTGGTCACAGAATTAAGTGACTGGATACTGATCTCAGATTTGGTTCACCATAACTCATAAGGGCTGACCTGACAGAGCAGACACAGTGCAGTACAAATTGAAGCACGACACTGAAAGTACAACAGTAAAACTTTAAAGGGGCATTATCAAAATTGGCGACTTTCATAAATTCTTTTGCTGTTTTTTTTTGTTTAAAATGGACCTGCCATTTCTCATATAATAGATCATTGGTTAAAACCATAATATTTGGTAACAACCAGATCACAAAGAAAGCACTCTGGAAGGTAACATGCAGGTGGCAGAGATCCCAAAGGAATTATTTCAAAGCAGAAGAATTTTGCTTATTTTTGAGGAAGGTATGGTCTCAAGAAGTCTAAATGAAAATTTATTTAATATTGAACAGGCCACAGGTCAACATTTAAAGGGATAAGGAGGTCTAACTTTCTATTCAAGGAGGCGACAAATGGCAGAACTGAAATGGTTGTATGCAAACAAAGATGCATATATTTATGTCACAAACCACTTCTGCCATGGTACTACAGACCATTTCAGCACAAGTTTGTTGACCTGATTAGTCCTCTGGCAAATATCAGAAAATTCAATGCCAAAATTCATAGTGGAATTCAAATGTAGTTTAAAAAGTGAATGGATATGATAAAGGAATAATATTCCATATATCAATATGTTATCTTTTTATGGAATAAGTTATTCCATTACTTCTGTTATAATATTTGATCAGTCTGAAGCACATAGTGTAAAGAAAGTATGTGCAAAGAGAGAAAATATGCATGCATTTATTCAGCATATCCTTTCATACCTACAGAATTTATTATTCGCATTGCCCCATTCCTTTAACTGTGATAGGTGATTTCCAAACACTGAGCTGAAGTGAGTCTTAAGAACAAGAGCACCATCATATTACAAAGAAAAACCTATGAAGGGAGGGAAAGGGATATAACATATAATATAAACCAAGAACTGGAATGCAATTGATTATTCATCCTTTTAAACTCTATACTGTATGTCATTATAAGGGATGCCTATTGATATTGATACCTCCCCTGCTTGTGCTCAGACCTAAGAGGCAGGAAGGCAGACTAAGGATGCTATCCCAAGGACCTAGAGAGTTCAGACTTGTGGGGTGATCATTAGAGCATCCTGAAAACAACTAAGGAAAGAACTGAGAATAAGAAACTTATTTTTTTTATTCTGAGTGTTGCTGTCTCCAACTCTTTATCATCTTCCTTTTAAACTCTGCTTCATTTTATCATTTTAGTGAAACAAGTTTGTTATATTGAAGAGGGCCTACACTCAATTTTTCTCATCCTCTTTATATGTGCTTGATTGTAACTAATTATCTCATATTCAGTCCTATTGAGCGTTAATAAGAAGAGAATCTCAAACCCTGTCACCTCTAAAAAGCAGAGATTTAAATCTGAAATGTTGTTTTACAGCTCAGATTCCTATTAATTGCACAATACAATGTATGCTGTCATAGTCTTATTGTTGGATAAATTCAGTGGACCTGAAAGTCAGCATAGCTATTCACAGCACACCTGGCTAGTGGCATAAAATTACTCAAAAATACATTATGTAATGGATATACAGCATGGAATAAATTAAAACAAAAAGCTAGGAAAAGTCTACTAAATTTATTTTTAAAAATCTAGTTTTCAAGGAATTTCTCTTCCCATTTTGTTTCTAAATATAAATCCCTCTGCTCACCACTAGCCTTTTCATAATCCTTATTCCACTCTGTCCCTATAATGGCTGGTGGCCTTGCCTCAGTTCAAAGGCCTTTCCCCAGCTGGAAACATTTTCTAAAATGGGGAAAAAAAGTTGTTTGATTTTAGCTGGTTTTAGAAAGGGAGGGAGGAGGAGGAAGGTGAAGGAAGAAAGGAAAAAAGAAAGAGAAAAATCCTTAATATTTCACCCATACTGAAATAATCTGGTAATTCTAAAAAGCCAGTACTTTTAACATGCTCCCTCTGCCTCAAAAGCACTGCAAGTAGTAGCTTGCCTTGAAGAGTAAATGTTGGGCTAGAAGCCAAAGAACCAGCTCAAAAAACAGAAGGTCTGTCAATGCTCAAAGAAAAATCCCAGCCCTTTACTGAACTGATAAAACACTATCCCTTTTCTTTTCCACAACCTCTGTGGAAATTCCTTTTCTGTTCCACCGTCTTCCAATTGAGCCTGGCAATTCTTCTCAGCCATTGAACTCCAATAAAGTTTGACTCTCTTTCTCTCCCTCCCCTCCTTAGTGTGTGATCTCAGCCACCTTTGTGTCTCCCATTATCAGCCCCAGCAGCATCTCTGCTGTGCTTTGACGGGCAGCACAATCAGAGCTTGTTCTCTCTGGGATGCACAATGTGCTCTGGGAGTGGACCCCCTTGCACGAGGAATTAGGCTTCAGCAACATCAAAGGGGTGCAGGGATAGCTGGCAGAGCCCACGGGCCCCATGACAGGTGTCTGCAATAACTGCTCGCCACCCAGTTGCCTTTCAAGGTTTGTGGAAAAGCAAGGAGGGATAATGAGAGTTTGCTGAAGACCCAGACAAAAGAAGGAAGAAAACAGCATTTGCTGTTGCTGAAAGGAAGCATCAGGGTACTGGGGGAATTGAGAATGAGGGTAGAGTTTGCAAGGCACAAGTTTGAAAATGCTCCAGATTACAGGGAGGCCTTAACAACAAAGCTCAAAGCAGACGGTCATCGTGAGGTGCTTTGACTGAAACTCCGCTTTTTGGCATATCTCACCTGAGGCTAACTCAGGTGTTTGGGAGTGTCTCCATCTTTAAGACACACTGTATCTTTCTGTTTGCAAATTCTCAGTATATACCTCTGACATTAAGCAGAGAGTGAAGCCTCTCTGACAGAAAGCTTAAGGTTTGAAAGCCTATGGAAATTGTCTTTCAGGGAGGTTTATTGATCTATTGGTCTACCTCTTTCAGATCAAATTTGAGAACTGTCCTCTCCCAAGATCAAACTTATCACTCTTCCCTCATTCATAACATGTTTTGATGGCAATAATCTCTGTTGCGTTAGGTCCTTCTCAGAAGTGGTCTTATATCTTCAGGGCTTGTTTCTGAGAGTGGGCAATAGGGACAAGATGCCAGATGCAAAAGGGAAGAAAATCAGGAGCAGGAGAGGCAGAGTTGGTGTTTGCTGACAACAACTGCACACAGCCCACGGTTTTCAAGGATGTTCTGAACACAACGTAGGCACAGACAGGCCTCAGCAGGACTTCTCAGATGGGGCTGGAAAGCTTCTGGGGTCAACTGAAGCTGTGCATTTGTAGCACAGAGTGCACAGTGCATACTGTAAATACAGGTGGAAGACTTAGGTCAGTGTCTCACTATCAGTGTAAACACAGCCAATGCAAAAGCCTGGAGCTCTGGCTTAAAAGTGAGGATAAGAGAGGTCTAAGTTTCCCACTTCCAGACTTTCCCTTGATCTGTGTTGCAGGTGTGACACAGCTCCTTTAATAACAGCTCCTGCAACACCATAAAATTCTAACTCAGCACATTAAGGACAGTAAAATCTGGATTAGGGTTATTTTGACACACAGTGCTGGATGTTTTAGCTGTGAGAATACTGTCACAGGTGAGGTAGAAACCTTTCAGAATGGGTGGTAATAAACCTGGTAGGGACTGAACTTAACGAGCTGTTTGTGTGAGCAGGAAAATTGTAGATGGAACAGGTTTGCATGTGTCTGTGAACCAAATGAAGAAGCAAACTATAAAACTTCCCAGAACTCTCAAAGAAATTAAAAAAAAACCCCTCCTAATGAAAAAAAAACAAACAAACGAATGAACAAAAAAATTCAAACCAAAAAACCTCAGCATTTTCAGGAAACTACAGTGTCTATACAGGAGAAACCAAACAAAAGGTGAAAGAACTGCCATTATGCAGCTGGAAAAAGTGAACTTTTATGGTATTTTTATTAAGATGATTTCTTAATAAAATGACCCCACCCAATAGTTAGGAGATACCATTGTATGCAGCTGAAAAAAATTTATTAAGACACTTATTGGGAATAAACAAAGATGCTTCTTTCTCTTACAAGAAAGGAAAGAGAAAAAAATGTACACTGCTTCACTCACCTTCCTCTTAGGAAAAAAGAAACACTTGACAAATATTTAATTATATCAACTTATCATAATCCTTCTCTCCAAATTAGGCAATGCTTGGGAAGATTTTGCTCATAAATACCTCAAGATGCCTCCAAAATCAGAGTTTACAAGACTGAAAAAAATATACAAGAAAAAAATATATTTACCTCAATTAATCTTGCAATTTTCATTAAAAACATCAAGACTCTTTTACAAGATATTCTAACCCAAACTGGTCATGACAGACTACCTTCATAATTAGTGGTTACTCTCAGAGAAAAATTCAGATAATGGCTGTTTTAGGAATAGGTGAATTTTAGGACAAGATGACCTGAGATGAGTCAGCATCTCACCTACACCTAAAGAAGGAGGCCTCAAATAACTAAACTTGCAGTTGTATCTACATTTTCCTGAACAAACTGACGCCATCCAGAAAGTCTATGGATTATGGATTAGGTGAAATTACTGGCTGGCCTTATTTCACATCCAACCATTGTGAGCTGATGGATCTTGTACTTTTGGTCTGCTCAGACAAAAACATTCGGGTTGAAGGATAAGGCATCTAGATCAGAGCTGAGCCCTCCAGTCCATCCATGCACCACCCTTTACTTAGGGCTTGAACAGGCCACAGCAATGCCATCTACAGGCATTATCCACATCATGGGTGTGCTCTGTTAGAGCCACACAGGTGAACAATTAGGTCAAAATACATTTGTCCCTTGCTTCTGTATGATAATGTTCAAATTTTGTGGTGGTAATAACCAATGGATTTTCAGTGCCCTTGTTTTCTGGGTAACAAATTCAAGAAAAGAGAGAATGGCAGAGATACCAGGGTAGATGTTGCTAAAGTATTTATAAACACAGATCATTTTATGGTCCAGATCACTACTGTTTTTCCTACAACCTCTCATATCCTTCAGAGTCAGACTGGCCAAAGTATTCACAACAAAACACAAAGAGCCCAGATTTTCAACTGCACAAACTGCATAGACAGCTTTTGAGGAGGAATAGCCATAATGTACCATTATCTCAGGAGACAGAGGGTCCCTTCTGAAAAATTATTGTGGATGCTGTAAAACTTGAAACTTGGCCAAAAGTAGTGAGGTTCATGACTTTTGCTTCACATGAAAGAATTTAGTGACATTAAGCAAGATGACTCATGGACTCAGAAGAAAGAATATCACCTTCTGAAACACCGACACCACTGAGATTGTCCTTGGAGATCTTCCCATCCAGGCAGTGATCCCAAATAACCCTGCTCCTTTTATGCAACGTGGCATCCAGGACTCAGGATGATAGACTGCAGGCCATATGCTAGATCTTTGAGTTTGCTAAAAATAGGACATTTTTCTATCCTGCTGGGGACAAGTCTGTATAAATGTGACCAAAAACCTGGCACAAATCCATAAGGCTGAGATGAACAACTGAGGTCCTTCCTCCAGGCTTATCAGGCAGACACCTAATCAAAATCCTCTAAGGACAGGAAGGGGTTTGAAGTGGCTAGCTATCTTTATTTTCTTTCAAATGTGTCCCTTTAGTCTTTGGTTGCTGTTTTGTTTTAGAGTAATATACACATTTCAACTAATATTTTCTCTGCATTCTCCTTCACTTTCTCTCCTGAACACTGCCAGCATTAGACATCGAGTCTAAAAGATTCCAAAGGGTTACAAAATGCTGGCAGAGTACCTGTGCATACAGCTGCTTCTTCCTCCCTTTGCATTACCACCTATTTCATGTTTAATAATAGCACAGAGCTGCATCTGAAATTCACTTGGAAGATATCAGAAAAACAACAATTATTTTTGAGGGACATAATCTTCCTTTTGCTGACACTCCCTAAAAGACCCATCCTGCTGAGATTCCTGGAGGGTCCTCAAACAAGGGTTGCCATGCTGCACTCTGTTTCCTGAGCACTGTTGTCACCAGTCTGTCTGCTATCTGGCCAGATTCCTACACAGCTGATGTCCCTGTCTTTGTGCTTTTGAATATGATATGGAAAGACTGTAAAACTGCCTGTGGATGGATCACAGGTCTCAACATCAAGGCCAGTTCCATCAGCTGCTCCCTCCCAGTAATTAGAAGTGGTGCTGCTGCATGGGAAGCAAACTGTCCATCAACATTTTAATGACCAAGGGGGTGTCTCACTTTTCTGGGTTTAAGATGCTCCTCTTTCCACACTGTTATCAGATTCTTGTCCTGCTCTCCATCCAGGTTTCCACTGGCATGATTGGATGGCAGCTACACAAAGAGCCCACTGGCATCCAGCACAGAGGTGGGGGTACCAACCTTTCCAGAGGAGAGAGAAGGAATGGGCAGGAGCACCAAACTGGATCAGCTGCTATCAGAAGAAGAATTTGCATCATCAGTGACTGATCTTCTTTAGGATGCAGCTCACACACCCACCACCACCTCAGTGCTCACTTGCCCTTGCTGGGGCTGTCCAGCTTAGAAAAGAGAAGGCTCCAGGAGGCTTTATAGCATTTTCCAGTACCTAAATGGACTCCAAAAGAACTGGACTTTTCACAAGGGCATGGAGTGGATAGGACAAGGAAGATTGGTTTTAAGGTAAGGGAGAGTAGGTTTGGATTAGATGTTAGGAATAAATTCTTTACTGTGAGGGTGGTGTGGCACTGGCACAGGTTGCCCAGAAAAGCTGTTGCTGCCACATCCCTGGAAGTGTTCAAGGCCAGGTTGGACGTGGCTCTGAGAAACCTTGTCTAATGGAAGGTGTCCCTGCCCATGGCAGGGGGATGGAGCTAGATGATCTTTAATGCTCCTTCCAACAAAAGCCATTCTATGATTCTATGAATCTTTAAGATTCCTCATGACTTTGGTCGTGCCAAATGTCACATCAAACTCTTTGTGTTGCCATGATTGAACCGAGGCAATAACAGGGAGAAAGAAGAGAAGGTAGGAGTGATTTTTTTTTCTTTTTTTTTTCTTTTTCTTTTTTAACCTTTCATCTTCTTTTCCTCTGAAATAACTTCGGTAATTCAAAGTGGAAAAACTCTCATGACTGCTGCAGAAGTAGACCTTTGTTTTCCATCTTGAAAAAAGACCTAACTTAAAAACCCCTGCAGATACACAAGATTAATTTTCACTACTTTGTTTCATACTATTTATAAGCAGCTCTTGCTGAGTTTTAGATTTCATGGCTCAGACTGCTGGCTGTAAATGCCTTCTGTCCACTCCTGAAGCCTGATTGATGAGTGCTCCCAGCCAAATAGCAGCCTGTATCAGCAGGCCCAGGCTTGCAGGCTGGAACATGGCTCGCAACACTTGTTTTGTATTCCTGTTTTTATACAGGAGCACACTTCAGAAAAAGCCTTGATGCATAAGCAGAGACAGCATGAAACCGTCAGCTTGGTTCCCTGTGTCCATGTTTTGCAAACCTCAGGCAGATATTAGATGAGATCAGGCAAGTAGCACTGAGGACAGAGGCATTGTCTAGAAGAGAAGGTCAAGCTGAAATCCAGTGGAGCTGTGGGAGAGTGGCAGAATTCAGGCACATGGTTCATTCACAAAGCTTGTAATGGTCTTTCTGCTCAAGGCATGTTGCTCACACATCAGCTTGTGCACTGGAAGAGGTGGGTGTCAACTGAGTGAGTTGTGCTCTGGGGTGTAAAACTTGAACATTTCTAATATGTCTGCAAGTACAATAAGACCTGGCATAATATTTCCCCAGGTCTGCACAGAATAGCTAATGTGGTAAGCAGACATCCCAGATTAAAAGACAAGGTAGTTCAGTAAAAAATCTATATGCTTCCTCTCTCTGTCTCTACCCCCAACCTGGCTTGAATCTCAGAAATTAATAAACTGAACAGGAGTTCCCAGCAGTAACTGGAAATACAAGGTGTTTTGGAAAGAGGTGTTAATTTGTACCCAGCATAAAGAAACCTGTCAATACATTGAGTGGCCTTGAGTTAAAATTTTTATACCACAGTCTAATTTATTTCCTCAGAAACAGGGCACTAAACTTGGAAAGAATGTCAATAGGAGCAACAAAAAAGGCTGAACTAAAGTTTCAGCCTGAAGGAGTGGTAAATGGAAAGAGCTGCTATGCAAAAAGCACCTGGCTCAAATGTCATGCTTGCCCTGCTTTAGCATCTAGCTCTGACTTATCCAGATGCTTAAAATGTCCCTTCCTCACTGTCATAATCATCACAGTGTCTGAGCACTCCCAAGTGCCTTATTCTATGGCACTTTTTCCCACTTTGTAGGTGGGAACAGAGACAGTAAGACTCACTCGAGATTCCAGGGACAAAGGCAAGGACTGCCCAAATACTCACTGCATGCTGGAATAAAGCAGCTCTTCCCTGAAGTGGGTACTTAAGAAGTCTCCAAGGACTCCAGTATGCAATTGTAATGCAGCATTAGTTACAGCTTAACTCTAATAGAAAATGGTTTCAAGGATTCACTGGATTATTTCTTAATATTGCCTTACCTCAATGGCCCTGATCTTCGGTGATAATTATAAAACTTATTTCCACTGGTTTCAGTGGGAGGCATTCATCTAAATAAAGCTAAATTGCTGCGTTTTTGAGCAGTGTCCTATGCCTGTGTCTCATGTCCTGCTAGGAAGATGGACATGTTTGTCTCTAATAGCACTCAGAACAAAGATGTTATGGTTAATCAAAAATCAACCTTCATTTTCAGAGTGCCTTTTGGAGTTTTTCCTCTGTGCACTGCAGTACACTTCGTCTTCTGTGAGAGCATAAATCAGTTTCAGACCCAGCAGGCAGCATCTTCACTTGAGTGGTAGCAGTAACAGAAGGGAGAAGGCAAAAGGAAGGCCAAGCAGTTCAGCTCTAAGTAGCATCATCCAAGCCAGCAAAAACTGCAGGTTTTGGTGTGTCACATGCCTCACAAAGTACTTTGTTTGGTTTCAGAGCACAAAGTCTGTATTTGTGCCAGTAAAGCAAAGCGCAGCATTTCTGATGACAGACTGTTCTCAGGGATGCAATGCAGCGTATGTCACCTTCCCTGGTTACCACAATTTTGTGGAGGATTGTGCATCCGTTCCTCACCTTGCAGGAACTGCTTAGACAGGATCAAGGTTATGATGTCTTTTGGGGTGGGGATTCCCTACATATATCACAGGAAAACACTGTATGAGTCTAGCCAGCAGGCTTGAACTGTGTGCCTCTTCTGTTAGCCACCTTCAGTCTATGTTGAGGTATTATCTAATAATTCAGATGTCAAAACAAAAATCCAAACCCAAAAATGCCAAGTGCTGCTAACACTACCTGGGCTTATAGTTGTGTTAGGTACCCAGGTATTTATTACAAAGAAGCTTATGTGTTTTTCTCCCTACATCCACCTGTGGAGAACTGTGGGGCAGACCTAGTGCACGTTTGCAAAGTCAGTTGAAACACTATTATTAATTTCGGCAATTATTCCTAAATTCCATTTACAGCAACATATTGATGCTGAAGCTCATGGGGGAAAGCACTTCTGCTGCCTGAGGAACCAGAGGGCAGGTGGGAGCTGCTCCATTCACACAGATGGCTCTATGAATGCTGATGCATGGCTGCTTTACTTACAATCCTTTTAAAAACTTGATGATGACACACATAAGGATATCAAACCATGACAGACTATTAGTAGACAATGAAAAACGGAACTTGGGGAGACCTTATAATCTGGATATACACACTGCCCACATCTCCTCTTCATATTGGAGCAAGACTTGGGTATGAACCAGACTTTTCTTCCTTACTGCTTGTTTCCCACATCCTGATTTCAATGCACAGGTGCTATCTGACAGATCCTCAATCTGAGTAGTCCTTGGAGCCCAGAGCTTTGTGCATGCTGGGTGAGGCATGCTTAGACCCACAGACACAGTCAATGAATTTAGGATTTATTCATCGGCCACTTTTACTTCTGGTAAGATGGGACAGTCTGGGGCAGAAGGGACAAGGTATCTAGGGAGGAGCTAATGCCTGCTCTAACACCTCTGCATGAGGATCTTTATCTTTGTACTGGAGTAAGAGTGAAACCAACATTCATAGTGTAGTGGTTTCAGTTTGCCAATTTAAGTGTCTGGCCAAACGCCAGCAGATTTACTAAAATTTACCTGACGTTTGCTGTGAGATGAGGATTAGGAGTAGGCAAAGCAGGCTCAAACTTTAGGGAATATAAAGAAAATAAAAAGAAAGTTTATTAATGAATCTAAGATAAAGAAAAAAACCCACCAGAACAAACTTCTCGGACCACTCCTCCTCCCTGACCTTTCCATTTCTGTCCCCTTGACAACACATAAAAAGACAACACTTCGACCTCTGGTCAGTTTACCATTGCTGAGATAGCCTTTGTCTCAGTTCCTTTAGGGAGAGAAGTTTCTTTTGCTTATACTATGGGTTTCCTGTAAGAAAATACAGTTTTTTTATGGGTCTTCAGCTTCACCACCAGCTGCCACCCGGGAGAAGAAATTCACTGGTGGTGGCCCCTTCCCCCACACCAATAGCCTCCCACAGCTACTACAGGGGGTTATGGCAGTCCATGGGGTACCCTTTTAAGGATGAGNGTGACGATCACATGGTCTCTGCCGGGCTGTTTGAAAATGTCCAAGCTGGATGGCAGACACAGTCTCTGTAGCCTGGCTCTGCGAGGCTGCCTCAGCCTGATAGGGCTGGCCGGGCCCAGGGTGGCAGGACAGGGCCCGACCCGAGCTGGATGGAGTCCGGCCTGGTCCCTGCCCAGCCCCGTCTGGTCGGCTGCGCTGGATCTGCCCCGAGCTCTGGCCGGGTTCCTCCCCCATGCCCAGGCTGCAGCTGCCCGGCCCTCCAAAACCTCCCTCCCCCATGCCCAGGCTGCAGCTGCCCAGCCCTCCAAAACCTCCCTCCCCCTTCCCCTCCCTGTGGGCGTCCAGCCTTACCGCAGAGAGAAGCAGGGAGATCCTTCTCTACCAGCAGCAGCAAGCAAAAGAGGAAGAGGATCATGGGTTCTCTGCTTATATAGGGGTTTTCTCCCCAAAGGCAGACCAAGCTCTTATTGGTGTAGCTATATATCAATCTTTAAAAAATACCTGGTTATTGGCTCTCTCTCTTAGGAAGGATGTTGTTCTACTTTCTGCAGCACAGGTCACCTCCAAGACCGACATCCCCCCAGGCCAAACAAAGACACATAGGCACATGGCTCTGATGCCAGCCAAGCTTTGCAAGAGGCACAGACATTGTATGCACATGAGAAGGCTGAAGGCACCAGGTACTGGTGACACTGGGTGAGGCAACCCAGACAGGGTTACACTCCCATGTCACCAGAGAACAGAGATGCTCCACACTGATGAGATGCAGGAGCTGGAAGTCTCAGAAAAGGAGTATAAAAATAAGGTAGTTTGTGAGGAGGGAGGGAGGGAGGAAGGAAGGAAGGAAGGAAGGAAGGATCCTATAGTGACACTCCCCTTGTCCCTCTTCCACTCTCCTTTACCCATAGAGAGATGTGATTTCAGTGGCAGCGTGGGTGACAGCTCTTGGTCTTTCCCACATGTTTCCCATGTAAGGAACATCCAGACTGGACAAAAGACATGAGACAGGCTTCTTCCAGTTGTTTCATCAGCCAGTGGGAACAAGCTGTTCACCAAAAGTAGTAAAAAACCAAAGGGGAAAAAAGCATTCAAAAGCAAAAAAAAAAAAAATGATCAGGAGATATTCTGTGGCAAAACTGCAAATGGCTACAGATGCAAATACTGTGGGAAGACTTTCAGCTTCTTGCGTACTTTTACTGGTCACTCACTGTTGTGGTGTTTTTAATAAACTATTTCTGTCTTCTTTTCTCTATTGTTAGAACTTGCTTTGTTTTATATACTCAGGAAAGAGAGCTTAAAGTTGTTGAGGACAGACTTTTAAAAAATGTCAGTTCAATGCCGTGCAGCAGTCAAAGAGGCAAATGAAGCATTTAGAATTATTAGGAAAGACACAGGGAGAGTGTTCTTTTCTTGGGTCCCTGGATAAATTCACAGTGTGACATTTCCTGGATATGGCATGCAGCCCTGCACATCTTCAGACAGCAAAGATACAAAGAAGAGCAGCAGGGATGATTTTGGGGCTGAAATATGGTGAAAGAAAGAAGTGGTAGGAAGGAAATGGCAGAAAACCATGAAGGGTCTGGGAAAGATTCAAACTAGGTTGTGTGGTAAAAGTGTCTGGCAACAATTTTAACTGATGTTAGCATGATTCAAATGTCAACTGCAAGACTTAGCTGTTTCAGGGATTTATAGAGGCCAAAACTGTGAAGGCAGTTGGAGGGGAGAAAGGAAAGATCAGCAGCTGGTCAAAAGGCAATATCCATCCCTGAAAGGCTTCCAAACTGGTGAGGTATCACATGTGTAAACTCTTCCTTACACTCCTCTCAAATATATCTTATTCTCCCCTTTCTGATATATGTTAACAAAACATCTTCATTATTTCTCTTATATACCAACAGAGACAAAAGCTGTCCGTCTTAAAAATTTCCCTCTGGCCCCTTTCTTATCCAGCTTTCCAGGAAATGTGTGTGTTGGAAGGAGTGTCCATCTGAGCAGAGCCTGAATGGCACCCACCAGACAGGTTCCTACAGCTTCACCCTGGGGATGGTTCTTGAGGACTCAGGATGAAGCCATGAAACCTGTTGGCATCCCAGCAGAAAGGCTGATGTGTTCCCCTTTACTGATATGTGTTTCTGCAGCTGATGGCCCCTATGCCCTCTCCAGCTCCCTACTGCTTCCACATCTGCTGTTGGGAGAGGCACAGGGTCTATCTGGTGCAAAATGGAAATGATACTGTGCTTCACTTATTAACCAGAAACAGAGTGTGAAGGAAGAACTACATAGATCAAGTACACAGCTTAAAGCTCCACACTGTAGCAACATCAGAGATCTGCAGAGACTCCGCCTGCAACACTCTATGTCCTCCATATATTACAATCAAACAAAAAATAACTTGGCCTAAAAAATTACCTTACTTTTTACATTTCTTGTACCACCTGGAAACATCATGTATGCAAGATATGTTCCCTGGTTATTAAGAGAGACATCTCAGGCCTCTGAGACAGCAAGATCTCCCCACCTTGTCCATGTTTATGATATTTCATCCAGCAGTGAGCAGACACCTGATCACAGACTCACAGAATTATTAGGGTTGGAAGGGACCTCTGCAGATCATCCAGTCCAACCCCTCTGCCATGGCAGGGTCACTAAGAGCAGGTGACACAGGAATGCAACCAGTTGGGTTCAGAATGATTCCAGAGAGGGAAACCCCATGACCTCCCTGGGCAGCCTGTTTGGTGCTCTGCCACCCTCAATGTAAAGAAGCTCCTCCTCAGGTAGGGGTGAAACTTCTTGTGTTTTAGTTTATGGCCATTGCCCCTTGTCCTGTTGCTGGATGCCACTGGAAAGAATCTGCCACCATCCTCTTGGCACCTGCTTTAGAGAAATTTATGTGCATTAATGAGGCCCCCTCTCAGTCTTCTCCAAACTAAACAGGCCAAGCTCCTGCAGTCTCTCTGCATAAGAGATGATGAACACTCTCTTTGTTAGTTAATACCCACTGTGCACTTTCCTGCCCAGGATAGTCAGTGTTAGTGACGCTCAGTGTTGAATAGCTTTGATACATACAAGGGTGATGTGATTTTTGCATAGGATTTGTTATTATCCAACCCAAAGGCAGATTCCTCAAGTAGTGCCAGTTGGCAGGACAGTGAACTTCCATTGTATTTAGCTGCAAGGATGTTTTTCTGAGCTACATGAGAATTTGCATACAAAAATCTATCAGTTTGAGGAGGGGGGGTTTAGGGTGGTGGTGGTGGTTCTCTCTTAAGGAAAATCATGGTGTTAATCACAGGTATCAGAAATATACCTAGATCCTATGGCTTATTGTCACAGAAAGACAGTAAATGAAGGGGACTGGGGGAGATATATTTGTCCTAGCATTTATTTAGACATCTTTCACTGATTTACAGTCCAACTACAGATAAACAATTGACTGCCATAAACATGGAACCAAACCTCAAGCAGCTGGCTCATTTTTTCACACTTTTTTCTTTTCCCTTCTACTGTAAGACTAATTTTCTTCAGGATTTTGATTTTGTTTTCTTTGCTCTGTACAACAAATAAGACAGTTCTGGGCAAGGACTAAGCAGTAAAGAGAATTTTGGCAGAAATTAAACCTTCTCCAGATACGTGCAAGCATCTGCATTCCTGGCAGTTTGCATCTGCTCCATATTTTAATCCATATTCCCCTTACCAGTTTCTTGGGACAATTTACTGAGAAAGAATATTTCTGTATACCCCATTTAATATCTGCTTCATCATTTGGTCCCAGAGCATCTGGAAGCACCTGTTGCACTGGAGATATAAAAGCAATGAAATGTAAATTAATATTTATGCAAAATATTTATGTTGTTCAAAGTGATATAGATACTTTATCCAGGAACCTTCATGCTGAAGGTTTATCATAGGCCTAGACAGAATTTTGATTTAGAGAGCCTTTAAGTTCTCCGTCAGTGTCACACAGCAATCTGTGATTCATATTAGTCTCTAGATTTCCTTCAAAGGATCATAATAAGGGTTGTAAGACAGGGTTTACTTTGAGTAAACAGTTGATTAATAAAATAACTCTCATGTCACTATATCTACCCAAACAAGGGATATATTGTGGCCTTGATGTAAATACTGTAGTTCTGGGGACAGAACTTCTGATACTGACATTTTTAGAATCAATTTGAAACTTTAAATTATTAGTTTTTCAAAAAAAGGCTACCTGCTCCTGACAGAGAGGATCAATTTCTAAACAGTGTATTTTAATGCAGAGCTAAAATCCAAGTGTTAGACATGGAACCATACATGGAATGCAAGCGTTTATAATGATTTCTAATATTTACAATATTACTGTCCTAAAATAATAATATAATCCAGCTACCAGTGAAGAGAAATAATTTTGGGGTCTTTTCTCTCATAAAAAAGCTTCCTAATTATTAATCTTTAGAATAAATATTAACATTCTGTCTTTCTAGCTGAGCAATTTGTAACCCAGAATTACTGTCTTTAGAGTAGTTTCCTACTGGTGGTGGTAAAACTATAGTGAAAACTAAAGATTATCTTAAAAAATCAGTCTAAAAGAGCCAGAAATTGGCAGGAAAAATTCAAGTTCCAGTCCCTGCACTAATATTTATATTGGTAGTGACAGAAACAAATGATTTGTGTTAACCTAAAGCAATTTGGCAGCATGTTACTTTTTTTGTTAAAAGTACTATTTTTTCTGCCACATTATCAGTAATCCGAGATCCAAAGTATCAAAACCCTTCATTTCACAACAAGAGAACAATCTTTCGCCTTTTTGATTGCCAGGATAACCTTCTGAACAGAAAGGAACTGTGAACAATGCAGCCAGGTTTGCCCCAGCCAGAAGCTAAACTGTGAGCCATTATTTCCTCCTAATCATCCCTTTGGTAATTGGATACACTAATTCCAATGTCTTCAAAGGAAATACAATGAAAATTTGTTACTGTGCAACTTAAGAGATTCTGAAGGTGAATTGCCTTAATTAAAGACAAAAACATCAAGAAAATATGAACTAATATCTGTGCAAAGTGTTTCCTTTACAAGTGTCACAGTGTTCTCAGTCAATGCCATGGTTGGGACTGAGCCCTTGTGGAGTGCTCGGATCAAGGTTATCCTGCTGCTGCTACCTTGAGGTGCCAGGTGGCTGTGGCATGTACAGCAACCAGTGCAATGTCAGGGGACTTTTTATCATGCTGTTTGAAATGAAATGCAGCAAACACAGGCTAAGTAGGCTGCAGGAGAGCAAAGAGCACTGCACTCCCATCCCCGAGCCAGGTGCAATCAGGGCGCTGGAAACGCGCACATCCTCCGGAGCACCTGGGAATGGGGCCAGTCTCTGAGGGCCTGGGGCTGCCGGGTTTGCTGTTGGCAGTGTGGGCTTTAAATCATCACAGGCACATACCAGGCTTCAGACAGCTGCAACCTACAGCTTTGAAGGGAGAAGAGCTTCCCAGTGCTCACCTGCAGGGTCTGGCAGAGATGAATGCATCCCCTGCAACATGCATTATTAAGGGCATGGCAGAGATAAAAACAAAGACACGAGTGCCAGCTATCGCCTGCAAGACATTCCAAATTCTGTGTGAAATTACTAGGAAAGGACCAAAAAATTCAGGGAGAACAGGGAAGCTCATTGTCACTTACAAGAGCTGTCTAATTAATGTTCGGTTTCCTCTGTCAAATTTTATATTCTGTTGCTCAGTTATGTAAATTGGGCAGCATTTTATGCCATGATTAATAGGTCCTTAAACAAGCAGATTTTACTGTTTGAGATAATACTGAGAGGAGCCATTCTTGGGGTTTTTCTTGTTTGGCAAGGGTTTGGTTTTTTCCTAACTAGCTATTTCTGCTCCAAATTATCTTTTCTTTCTTAACTTCAAAAATGATTCTGACGTTATTCAAGATGGTATCTCTTACTAAATATGGATTGCATGGCTCTGCATTTCACTCAAAGTCATGTTTGATATTTATCACAATAATCTCTCATTATGAGTGGAAAACTTAATTTATTGCACACAGTATTAATGTGAGTAATTTGAGATTGGAAGAGTCTTGATTTCAGAATTTAGACAAGAAAAAAATTGTATTGATTTTTACTTAGAACTTGACATTACTGATGAAAACATTAGTATCTTTGAGAGGAGAAGTAGAAAATTGTGTTTGAAAATTTAAGTGAGAGATATCAAACAAAACTGATTATAATGGAAACACATACTTCAATATAAGCCTGACTATCAGAGGCTGAGACAGCATGAGTATTGGTCAGAGTAAAAACCTCATTGTAAACAGCCTAAGGGCTTTTTTTTTGCTTTGGGAACTGGACATGACTAGACAATGATAGAATTCCTGAAGAAACAATTTTCCAGAGAAAAACAATTTAGTTTTGTGAAAACAAGTATTTTCTTTAAGCATGTATTTATTTCAGCTTATATCATGATATAGTAATCAATACATTTATGTTACTTTTATCCAATTAATATGCAAGTAGTAAGGGTTTCCTCTTTGCCATTCTTTGCCAGGAACAATTTTTCTAAGATATTACATCCAGCTCATACTATACTACCAAGTAAAACATCCCCTTCCGTTTTCTTCTTCTTATGTTTCTTGAAACATCATGAAACCTTCTACTAAAATAGCTCTTCACAAAACTTTTAATATCTTAGGAAGAAAAAAAAGACCTTCTTGACGTGCCAGTAGATGTATAAGTTGTAGCACATTATCTTGCTTTGTTCTCTTTTCAATAAGCACATACATTGTTTCTATAAAAACTAGAATGCATTTTAAAATGAAAGCCTATTCAAAAGAATGTACTGTTAATTTTATAATATCAGTTATTACACATAATCCACTTTATGACATGACAATAATGCAGAATTTTAGAATAAAAACAAACTTTCACATCAAGTTTTCATCTGTGAGATTCCAAAGGAAGATATTTCCTGTCTGAAAGTGAAGATAATTGGCCCACAGATTGCCTCATTTACATAACCTTTCCTCATTGATTTAAGTATTTCCTCTTGCCTGTTGTCTCAAATTGTTGTTTTTTTTTTTTTTGGTTCAAGGGACTAAATTATTCCCTAGCAAAGTTTTTGACATTTAGCTACATCTGAACTCTTTGTTCTGAAGCAGTTCCACACACCTTCGCTTTGCAGCTCCTAGGGCTGCTACTTTGCTACTTTGCTCTCTCTCTTCTTTCAAGTAGTTCAAAACTCATCTCAGTCAACCTCCCATTCTCTCCTGCTCCAGTAAGTTCTGTCCCTAGAACATCTCAAGAGTGAAAAGTCCAGCACTGATCCAGGTCTTAGTCAAGGTCCCCAAGGTCTCCACAATGCACCTGCTGTCCTTTCTCCTGGTTAGAATGGGAATCAGTCAGAGGGTACAAGCACACTGGACACCAGACTGACTTTATTCCCATGCTCATGTAACCATTTTCTTCTCCATTAAATGCTTTCCAAAAGTATTTTCATGTCTTTTAGCCTGACTTGCATAATGTTGCTGAAATGTCTTTCCTCTTTGTGACTTTCTATGGGAGCTTCTCTTCACCTTTCTTACACACTCCAAGGCCACAATGCCAGGGAGATGAACTTAAAAAAAAAAACAAAACAAAAAAAAAAATAAACACAACAAGAAAGACATCTGCCAGTGAAGAATTCTAAAAGCACATTCCCAATGCATTGAAATGAAAA
The DNA here is from genome assembly GCA_013400955.1 of Drymodes brunneopygia. Taxonomy (NCBI): domain Eukaryota; kingdom Metazoa; phylum Chordata; class Aves; order Passeriformes; family Petroicidae; genus Drymodes; species Drymodes brunneopygia. Next base: position 988,730 of record VZTZ01001661.1, read on the forward strand.
TTGGGATGATGGGAATGCCTGAGCTTGTAAAAGATTTGTGCAATTTGTGTATAATTTTAAACTTTTTAAAATCCATGTTCCTTTTCCTTTCATTTGAAGAACTTTCCACAAAAATTACTGTAGGGTCTCAAATCACGCACCAGCATTCTGAAATTATTCATCTGACAACACTCATACTAAGTCATGTACTAAATTCAGAAAGCTCAAAACTTGCCTCATGCACATGCTCAATAGTTTAGTTCCCTATGTAGACCTCTGGGGTTTCAGAATATCATAAGAGACTTTCAAATAAGTTTTCTGGTACCTTTTGTTTTCATTAAGGCCTGTAATACTAAATGGTGTGGTATTTTCTAGACTGGACAAGGAAGTGCAACACCAAGAGGAAAGTAATCATAAGAAAACAAAATTAAGATGACTTTACTCCAAAAAGGTGAAGGATTTGAGCATGAGTTAGTTGATTAAAAATGCAATTGTCCATCACTAATTAAAACCATAATTACCACAAGCCGTAGGTCTTCATTTTTATAATAGATGTTCAATTTTTAAATAGAATTGAATAATGTGAGAAGGATGAATTGTTCTTATAAAGAAAAGTTTTGTCCAGGTCATGCTCATCTTACTTAGGCGAGCTGGTTACAGTTAACTCCACCCTGAGTAGAGGCTGCATGGCTTGTCCCACAAGCAGGAACTTGTTAAAGGATATCAAAACTCTTCTGAAGAGTCAGGCCTAAACACTAAGAAGCTCTTAAGGGATGTTCCTAAAGATAGAAAATCCTCAGGAGGGATGCTAAAAAGATCTTGTGAGAGACATCCCTGCAACAAGAAGAACTGGGGAGAAGAACCTCTCAGGAGTGGGAAGTCTTCAAAGGCGACCCCTATTAACAAGAAACTTCAAAAGTGGGATGTGACATGACGTGAAAATCCTCCCACTGATGTTGAGAGCTTTAAAGATAGAATCCCCTGAAGCAAAATGGAGCCTTTGAAGTGGCAGTATCAGCATCAGCTTTGGAATGCATAAAGGTGCAGCATACAGCAGGACCAGAGCATCCCTGGAACAGAGCTCCCGGTGACAGAATCCGCCTTGCTCAAGTCCGATAAGCCTAAAGACCAAGAGGACAAGCAAAGAGAAACACCATTTAGCTGATCCTAAAATACATCTTTGATCTCTCCCAATAAATCTCCTCAACACTGAAACAAAACTGGGTTCAAAAGAGTGGCTAATAGATAAAAAGAATGGTCCCATAGAGCCGCATTACAGGTACTCTTTGAGACCGAGTGGGGAAAGGTTCATCCTTTTGTTTTTATTTAGTGTAAATGTAAGACACTGGACTGATTGAGACAATTTTTTATGTTTTTCTTCTTATTCAGAGAGGTTTGGATCTGTGATTCAGAGCCCCTTGAAGTTCATTAAACAGCATACATCATGATTTTGCTGGAAGTCTATTTCTTAGGCAGCAGTCCCACAACAAGTTAATATCCTTTCAAAATGCCAGCTGCAAAGAAAACACTTGATATTTGCTAATGTTCACAAAATGGAATTCAGAGTTGTGGTTTTAATTTAAAACTGTAGAAAAACGTAAAAGCAAACCCAATGTTCTTTCTCCCCTATGTACACAGAAATTACTAAAAAGGAATAGAATAGAATTTTTCCAGTCAGATATCATGGAAATAAATAAGAAAACCTTTTGTCTTGGGGACTAGACTACTACTAGAATAACTGAACTAGTCAAGACCCAAGAATGGATGAAATGGTACAGTTATGAAGGTGAACTACATTAACACAGAATGAAGGAGTTGAAAATACAGAAAGGCTGTCCTGTGCCAATAAACCAAGTCTCTTATTACAGGTAATTATGTAACATTTCTCTGCATAATTATAATAATTTAAACTGTAATTATTTGTATAAATAATTGTTTCCATAAACATGAAACAATTTAACTTATGACCTCATCTGAAATGCTTAAAAATTCTCTGATTTGCAACCAGAAAGTTTCCATTTACATCCATTCCTGCTTAAACATTGTTCTTTCACTGCTGTATAAAGAAGAAATACAACTCTTTCTATTCCACACACACACACCACCTTCCTTTTTTTTCCTTTTACAAATAAAATATGAACACTATCATTCCAATAACAATAACACCAGATTTTGGAAAATGGACAACACAATGAAACCACATTGGTTAAAATCTTCAGGATACTGGCATTTATAACACAGTTCTAAAAAATCTGGCCAAGTTATCCACAATTAAAATAACAGTCTCATAAAAGGAAGTGTTAGGGAACAATATACTAAGTGATACTCTAGCCCTGTCTATGATGACTTGGACGTAGGGATACCCACAGACTTGAATTTCTCTTCTGGGCAGATCTGATACAATTCCAATGTAAAAGCCTTTACAATCTGACAGTGCAAGGTTGTGACCAAGCTAACAGCCCCAGCCAAGGCTTGTTCCTAAAGGAGTGATCAGCATATTCTCTGCTTCAAGAGGACTGAAACAAAGCCTCTCTGGAGTACAGAGGGCAGATCCTCACTGGGGCCATTGGACCTCCATCTCCTCTGAGTCTGTGGTGCCCCTCTCACACTAAGGGAGAGCTAATGCATTGGATGCTTTTTTCATTACAAGTGTCTCAAATGACGTTTATGAGAGGTTGTCAGCTCTCCACCAGATGGGTGTACTGAGGCATGCAACCCATGGGGCTGCAGAGAGTCAGACCTGCAGGAGCCTCTGGCTTGGAGGTGGTTGGAACAGTTCCCAAACTGAGACAAGAGTTGAAGTAACTGGGGTTCAGTGTTCAAGGTCACTTTCTTCCACATAACCAATGTGCTATTGATGTGCCCTGGGCTGTACAGTGGGAGAGTGCCACTGGACTTGTAACACACTGATACAGCTTCTCAGCAGAGTTCGGAACTGGGTAAATTTTAGCCAGAATTGTCTAAGGATTCTCCTCTTAATTCCACTCCAAAGTTCATCTATTTTCTAATAAATATTTTTTGTTCCTTGAACGGTGAAATTCATGCTGAACTGTTTCATAAAAGAGGTTCCTTCCAATTTTCAGGGTATTCAGTTTCCCATATTTCCAACGAGTGATTATCTGAAGAGTGTAAAACAACCTGCTTTGCAGATCCATATTGAACCTAATGAAAGGTTACAGCCAAGGTTCCCAGAAGAGGAGTTTTTGAAGTGTTTCCCACTGAATTGCACTGTGTAGATTTAAGAAGTAGAGTGCTCAGCAAAACATATGTGCCTCTTAGGAATACCTGGGGAATCTAAACAGGGAGAAAGATGTTTTTTATCCTGCTCAATCTAACCTGCTTCTGTGGAACGCTCAGCCAGGCTTTTAGATATAGAAAAGCCATGGGGTTCCTCCAAGCATAGGCAGAAGGGGGATTTTGCATGTGCATAGTTGAAACCAGTTCTACACAATAATAATTTTCTTCAAGAATTATGGAGTTCACAACCCCCATTTACAAAACAAAAACAAAAGCCCACATAGCCTGCCTTGCTTTGCAAAAGCTGCTTATTGTGCCAGAAGGATTTAAAAAACCTGCTTTAGTTTCCTCAGTATTGGGACCATGTCCTTCAGGCAACCTTGTGCTGACACAGCTCATTTACTTCAGCCCTACTTGCACAGAGGGCTCCACCCAAGCAGGTCAGACCATGGGGCTGGGGCAGGTAGCAGGTGTCTTTTTGTGTCCAGCAACCTCATTTTCCTTGTACAAAAGTCTCACAAGTTCATCTCTGTCTCTCCTCCCTGTGCATTTGGTGGTAATCTTTGGTTGCACATACTGTGAGTGGAACATTTAAATCAAAAACTCTTTCCACTAGGGAAAAGAAACAAACAAAAGCCTTTGGAGATACTTCCAAGGGAATTATAGCAATGTTTAAATGCTGGGCTTGAACATGCCTGATTCAAACACACCCTTAACAGCCCATGGCAGATCTGCAAGGTGGATCCCCATACAAGTACAAGTATTGCCACATAATTTCTTCAAACTTAGAGACTTGTAAAAGTGCTTCTACAAAAACAGACTGATAGTTCCTCCAAGAGTATCAAAATATCAGTTTAAAAATCAGGCTTGACAGTTGTAGCTGACATCAAAAGCGGCTGCTTTAGGCCTGTTTTTACAGAAGCCTGTGTAACTTTGGAAACACAAACCAACACATTACGCTTTTTAAAAATAAATAATTTTTGCAGTTTCCTTCCTGAGCAGTCCATTATGCTAACATAACCTTTCACATGCCAGATGATATTGTGTTTTTTTCAGTAAGAAACTCCAAGCAATCCCAGTGGAGACTGAAATGAGAAGGGAGCCTTCAGAAACTGCACTTGTGGAAATATACCTTTCTTTCTTTACTCTGCCTTCCTTCTTCTTCTTCTGCCATTAAGTACTGATAATTTGGCACTGATAATTTGGTTATCTTCACTTCCATATAGCCACTCTTCTATATCTTCTTCTTACCCCCATGCCCCCTCCCCCAGTTCTTGGTATTTATCCTTTATGAACCCTGATTACCTCTCTTCATCTTTTTCCTGATCTCTCTGGCATTTATAATCACAGAATTTCTCCATTTCTCCTTCTAGCTATTTTTGCATCTTGCCATCTTCTCCCTCTGATTCCGTTTGCTACAGTTTGAAACCTTCTCTAATTTAGATCTCAACAATCCCCCAGCCTGGATCCCCCAAATCTATCCCTCAGTTCCCAGAAATTCCCTGTATCTCATCCTTGCTGGAATTCAGAAGGTGTATTCCAGTCCCTGTATCATTAACATGTCAGTCATAGCTCAACTTCATAGTGTAGAAAATCTCTGGATTTCAGCTTTTCTTATCTATCCAAACAGCAGTGTCTTTCTTATCCTCCTGTGCTGCAATCAACAAATCAGACCTGTAAGAGGTCAGGCAGTCTGCCCTGCCTTACCCAGTCCTTAATCAGGATCAAATATATGTATTTTATTCCTAGCAGATGTGTTCCTAATCTGTTCTGGGTGACAGAGACCTCACAAGCTCCCTGGAAAACCTTGCAGTTCTTCACTGTCCCAGCTGACAGTAGAGCATCTCCTTATCTAACTTTGATGCACTTTAAGCTCACAGCTTCTGGTCTTGTCCATCACTTTTCATTAGTTTTGATGAATGTAATTTTTCCTCACCTCAAAGAAACTTAGAATGCTACCACAAAGACTACTTTTATTGGCTTATTGCTTTGGTATATGAACTTGTATTTTCGTCCCTCCACAGCAGCACCTCTACCCTCCCCAATTCCCTTGTACATCATTAGGTTTCAGGGATCTTAGTCATTTTACCTTTTATTTTTCACATCACCTCCTGTCTGTGTTCAATATGTCTGTGTGATGAGAGCCCAAGTCAGTCACAGCAGTGAGATGAATAGGCTTAAACCAGTTCCTTATATTGAGATTCCACAGGAGATTAGCAGGCTTTAGAATGCAAACATACCCTTCTCTCTCCCTAATAGTTTCATCCAAATAAAAACTAATGAATATTGTATAATAAAAGCTAGAAATAAATATTTTTTATGTCAACAAAACTCAAAGCAATGAAATCTAATGCAACATAAATTGAAAGGTTTGGATTTGCACCTTCCCCACCCCATTGTAGGGTTTTGCTTTCAGTAGTTCTCTGACTCAGCAAGTGGTAGAGTCCTAAGCACGTTCTATTCTCTTCTGTGGAAGGTGGCTGGCTCATCCCTGTCCTTCACTATGGCCTCTGCATGAGGTACAGGCTATCCATGATGCCACCTTGTCCACCACAATTCCCTGGAACCTCTTCCACTACTGAGCAGCTTCAGGGGGCCTGAGTAATCAGCCTCCTTCCTGAGACAGCCAACCATTCTCTTGACATAACAAGTCTGATAATCCCTGTTCCCATACAGCTTCACTACCCACATCCCAGCTCTGAAACCAGAGCACTTGTGTGTTGGAGAGTCCTATACTGGTGCTCATTGCTGAGAGGAAATCTTCACAAACATGTCCCAAACCACTTATCACCTTACAAAGTATATCTCAGAGGACTTCCTCTCTGCACCACTTGCAAAATTCTTGACAGCAAGTAGGGTCTTGGTTTGCTAAAGCCATGGCCAGTTTTGCTCATCAGTAACTAAATTCACATCTCAGATGGAACCCACCAATGCTCTCTTCTCAGACCACCACAGTAACACTGAAAACCTAGCAGGTAGTGCAAGTTTTCCCATTTTATAGTAGTAGCATTTACTTTGTTATTTATCAGTTTAATATCGATACAAAAGCAGATGAAATTTTTTCTAAAAAGAAAATACCTATGATTCTAACTGGGGAAAAGCAGTGAAATTAAAGAACAGTATTTTGCCCTAGCTTCAATGATATCTCAGCAATAGCAAGAAATTTTTCAGCTGTGCATGACTGTGTACAAGTTGCAAATCTCCAAGGAAAACAGAGTGTCAGACGTATGGTTTTCTATTTAGTGTCTCTTGTCAGGCTGTGTCATACAATACTCCCACCATCTCAGGATGATAAGTTATAGGGCACCTCTACTTCTTACTACATCTGTGGACTCATGAAAACTGCTAGGTTCACGTTCTGAAAATGAAATCCAAAGTGCCGCTATGTTCATCCAGGGAAATGGCAAAATACATTGCTGAATGAAATCTTGTCTCAGATATGACTCAGATAAACAGGATGATTTTTGAGCTCTGCATCTATTTGATGATATGTCCATCCAGACACTGAATGTGACACCAAGGCTATTTTAGGCCTTATTATGGTTGGATTAGACAGTCAATGCTTCAGAGACAGGGTCATCCTTTTGTTCAGCTGAATCTGGTTCCTCTGTACAGCCCTGGCCTTCTCTTGCTCACTGAATGACTCTATAGCACAACCTACCTGTACCAGTGGGGTTTTGTGACTGGGACATGTCCACAGAAAAACTGAACACCCTGCTGTCACCATGAATTACAGAAGGTATTGTGTGTGCTATGGTACTAGACCCACTGGGACCATGGATTTATCATGATAGCTTGAGTTTCATTAAAATCTTTTCAAATTCAATAGTAAAAAGAAATCTGTTTAAGTTTGCCATGAGATAGACTTTTTGAGGCTAGAGAGTTTCTTCCTTCTCTGTGTTTCTATGTTTGGGATTAAACACTATAATATTTAATAAATTTGTAAGAAAATTATCTAAAAGGAATTCTGCACTAAGCTTCTTTCTTGTGACCAAAAAACCCCTAAACAAACAACAGTAGTTTTTCTATTTAAAACATATTAATAAGCATTATTAACAGTGGGTTTTTTTTGTACTGTTTTGACAAATGTTTGCTACCTTCATCCTTTTCTTCTTCATGTACTATATGTTTTACAGTTTTGAAAGATGAAGGAAACTAGTACACTAACAGACCTGGTAGAAGTGCATAGTCACAAACCAACCTCTTTCTTCTTGTTAGTTAAAGAAACTGCACTATATTTTATCAGTTTTTCAGGACACAGCCCAAATTCCCTGGAAGGCAATAGTATTCTATTGACTGAATTGGCTTCAGAGCAGGCATTGATTTAAAAGCAGGGTAAAAGAAAGCAGATTTGTGACATGTCAAAATAGTCACTTGATAGTTTTCAGAAATGCACATAGTCAAAAGAATCCAAAAAACACACATGCTGCTATTTGCAGTTTCTGCTACTATGCCTAACTAAGCCAGAGGATACAGTATGGGCAAATAAGCAGTGAAGAAAACCAGTATGGCAACTACAGATTGGAAGTAAAGAACTGAAGCTTTCTTCTCATTAATTAGTTGGCTAACCTTTATTCGAGTGGCATATTACTCTTTTTAATTACTTATATTAATGAAGGGGACACACAAGTTCACTAAGCCCTCTACTTACAAACAGAAGGTCTCAGCAACCTCAGGAGTTGATACTTTAAATGAGAAATACAAAAAAGAATTCAAAACCAAGACACAGCAATAATTGGTGTTACAATATTGGTTCTGATATTTCTACTTTTCATTTTTATGATTACAGATAAAATATATACATTAGCACATTTTCAAAATAGAATAAGTGTTATTAATTAGGCATGCATATCTAACTTCATTCAACCTACAAGTCTCATTGCTTTCATGCTTAGGCACTTGAAAGAATGAATATTTGCAAGCTGGTTGGTCTCTTAAGGAGCCAGGGCAAAAATTAGATCTTCAGGGAAGATAACACAGCTTTCTGAAACTGATATATAATGATTGTCTTAAAATTAAATCAAAATCCATGTTTCCATTGGAAGTGGTGATCCCAGATTTGCCTGTAATGCAGACCAGTTGCCTGCCCTGTGACAGTACCAGAATTCCCAGAGGCACACCATGAGCTTGGTCACTGCACTGGGTTTGTGTGGCAAGGTCTTGGCAGTGGAGGGCTACAGGAGTGGCTTCTGTGAGAAGCTGCCAGAAACTTCCCCATGTGCAATGGAGCCAATGCCAGCCAGATCCAAGGTGGACCCACCACCAGTGATAGTGGCAGCAGCTGGAGAGAGCAGTCAGATTATGCTAGAGAAACAGCCCTGCAGACCCCCAGGTCAGTGGGGGAAAAGGAGAAGGCACCAGAGCAGAGATCTCCCTGCAGCCAGTTGTGCAGCCCAAGGTGAGGCAGCTGTGCCCCTGAGCCCATGGAGGTCCATGGATGTTGCAGGAAGCTCTATCTGGAATGTGGTCAAGCAACTCAAATAATGCCCTATTTGCAAGTGATGGACTGAAAGGTGGTGTCATGCAGGACTTGGTGTTGCATTATGCTAAGACCAGTCTGACTCACCCTGATAGTGAGGCAGATATGGTAAAGTGTCCTTATCTAAAAACGATAAGCTGACACAGATGACCTGGGGATATATGACTGACAGCCAATTGATTTATACTGTAAAAGTCCAGGTCACTTTCAGGCAGTATTCCTCCTTAGAATGTGTGGAGACTCCTTCCTTGAGTTATCCCACCAAGGATACTCCTCAAGGTTAAGAGAAAGAGATCTGCCCACAAGTGTTGATATTGGTGAGTTACAGCAATCTCTATTTAACAATTGTTTCTTTTTGCTAGCTTTAATATAATTGCTTTAATATAGTGCACTATATTACACAATACACTATTAGTAGTTTTAGCTTTTACTGTGTAATAAATAATTCTGATTAAGATATTTTGTCTAGTCATTTCTCACAGTAAATAACTAATTTTATATAAATATATATGATTTGCCATCATTAAAACCTGTGGGACAAAGTTACTTAAACTATTGACAGCCTGAGACTAAAATTGGATCCAGCTGTCTCAAGGCTCCTCTCTGAAATGAAGTTTAGCATGCAAGGGGGTCCTTTCTGCACCTCGTGGCTCAGTGGCAGGGCTTCTCTAATAAGCTTTGTCTGAAGCTCCCACTCCACCCTTGTCAATGGGGGAGCAGAGATCCACCTGCAGCCCATGGAGGAGCCCATGCCAGAGCAGGTGGATGCCTGAAGGAGGCTGTGACCACATAGGAAGGCAATGCTGGAGTTGAGTCCTGGCAGGAACTGTGGCCCCATGGAAAAAGGAGCCCAGGCTGGAGCAGATTTACTGGCAGGACCTGTGACCCTACAGGGGACACACACTGGAGCAGGACAAGAGCGTGAGGAGTCCTTGCTCTGAGGAGGAAGGAGCAACAGAGATGATGTGTCATGAACTGCACACAGACCCCACTCCCCTGTCCCCACATGCCACTTAGTGAGAGGAGGGAGAGAAATTGGGAGTGAAGCTGAGCCCAAGAAGAAGGGAGGGATGGAGCAAAGATGTTTTGAGATTTAGATTTATTTCTTATGATCCTGCTCTGCTTTGATTGGTAATAAATTAAACTAATTTCCCTGAGTCTGTTTTGCCCACAACAGTAATCAGTGAGTGATCTCCCTCTGCCTTTATTTCAACCCACAAGCCTTCTGTTGGGTTTTTTCTGTCCTCCCATCCAGCTGAGGTTTGGAAGTGATAAAATGGCTCTGGTGGGCATTTAGCATGTAGTCAAGGTCAACACACTACATCAGAGATGTGATTTGGCTCAAAACTTACCTGCAAAATTTATTCTCACCAAAAGCAAATAGTGGAGTGATTACTTGGTGTCTGGTCATTTCAAATCTCATAGTCTGATTCCCAGAGCAGCTGCCTCCTGGAAGCCACATATGTTGACCCATGCATGCAGCTACTCCAGCCCCTTGAAATATCCCATATGGCTTCAGTCAGACCTACTGTATTGCATAGAACAGTCATTTTGTTAGGAGATCTTCTCTCAGGCTGCTTCAACACAAATAAAGCAGGGCCAAGACACAGGCACTGGCAATGGTCCACAATCATCAGTTCTGTTTTAGCTGCAAGCACAGCCTCTTGCATGGTTTTGGCTCATGCCAAGTAGCACTGTCCAGACAACAGCCAGGCACAGCTCAGGAGACTCCAGATGCCAAGGATTGTTTCCAGGTGACAATTTGGACATGGACATCATGTTTTGAGGATAAAGGGAGCAAGCTTGAGCATATGGAAGTGATCCATTGCAATGCTTCTTGGACTCAAATCCCTGGTCAGATCAATTCAGTGCCACAGAATTTGCTTTCCAGTCCAGCCCCTAAAGGCTGAGCTTTGCAAATGGGGGATTGAGAATGTCCCTTACAGTAGCAGTGGAAAATACTGCCTTGCTGGAGAATGCAGCACAGCAACATCTGAGATGTTTTCAGCTGCCTCTGGATTGCTCAACTAATCCAGCTGTTACAAATCAAGCACAGAAACAGATTGGGCAGTTCTGCTTCTGATCATCTGGAAAGGTTTATTTGATGAGAGCTTTTGTACTCTCTGTTATCTGTGTTGGATGAAGAAGTAACACAGAAAGGAGTACTGGAACAATATTACAGGCAGCTGTTATTCTGCCTTTACTGTTCTCAAGCAGTTTAGTGCAAGTTTGTCTAAGTGCAAGTTTTCTTCAGGCTTCTGCAATTCTATCCTGTAGGAGTCATGTTCCCCTTTGATCTTCCTTCACATGTGATTTCTGAGACTTTCCAGCATGACCAGAACAAACATGTCATCTAGATTCTTCAGTGTTTGGGAAAAAAGAGAGTTGCTGGCTGGCAAACACTTCAGAGCCTTTCGTGCAAAAAGCAAGCACAAACCTGGCACAGCCAGGCACCAAACCCCCAGACTCAGGCTGAGTGGGTGAATTAGGTTCAGTTGGCAAAGAAAGATAAATCTGTAAGATGTATCCAAGATGATGCATATTTTGGTAGGAACTAAAAAAATACTCTTGCCCTGACTAAAAGATTCCACATCCATGAAGTGGTCACTTTTCCCCGATCAGCTGGGTCTGTCCATGTTCCCTCCTAGGCTGAGTCACCATTCAGAGCAGCTTGCTGCAGTTCCACAGATGGCACTGTCAGCTCTAGAGTCACTCACTGCTGCCCTCACAGTTTTCTCTGTAAGTCTCTAATTCACACCACAGTCATCCCACTGGTAAGCTCTTGAGGTGTACTAGCTGTTGTGTGGCTGTATTTTACACCAATTTGCAAAGAAAGTAGCATAAAATCCTGCACAATGAAAACCTGAGTAAATCATGTCCTTGATTTCATAGTGACTTCATGTTTCCTTCTCATAACAGCACATCAATTCCAGCTCCTGCCTCTCCACAAGATCATGATAAGCTGTGTCAAGGTAGGACTTGGAAGGCAGTCTGGGCCATCCTGTGCTCCACAGCAGAGTGGTCTGTCTGTGCATATCCTGCCAGATGCATTCCTGAACCATCTGCAAAGGTTTCCAGCAATGGAGATTCTCATTCCACCTGTCCCAGTGACTGCCTAATTTTACTATTGGAAATATTTTCCCAAGTCTTACAGTTTAAGCCAGCACTTCTTGCCTGTTCATCCTGGATAAGGAAAATGAACACATTTCTCCCTCTGCAATATTCCTGCATTTTCTGAGACTTGTCTTCTGTTCCTTAATTCTCTCCTTGTTAATCTTCTCCATTTATTTCATCCTTTTATCTTAGCTCATTTTTTTCCAGACCTCTGCCTGTTCTCATTGCAATCTTCCATTAAATGGGTCTGTATCTTTCTTGAGGCACAGCATCCAAAGATGAAGACACTGCTCCAGATATTCTTATCAACATGGAAAGTGCAAAAGGATTTCTTTACAGTTCCAGCAGGCTGTTAACCCTTCTGTTTATACATCTCATCATGGTGTTCACCTTGTTTACTATAACATGACCTTGTTATGTGCATTCACCTCATACTGATATGTACATTGTTACCTGTATTCTACCCCCATTCTGCCTCAAGGGCCTGATTTGATGAATTGCTACCAAGCTTGTGATTTGTATTTGTTCAGTTTGTTCTCTCTGTGTAAGTCTTTCATGTGAACTGTTGAATCTCATAGAATCACAGAAGAAACTAGGTTGGAAAAGACCTTTGAGATCATTGAGTCCAACCTATGGCCTAACACAGCCTTGTCAATGAGACCATGGCACTGAGTGCCACTTCAGTATTTTCTTAAATACACCCAGGGACAATGACTTCACCACCTCCCTGGGCAGCCCATTCCAATGCCCAATCACCCCTTCTGTGAAGAACTTCTTCCTAATGTCCAACTTAAACCTCCTCTGATGCATCTGAAGACTGTCCCCTCTTGTCCTGTCAGTGCTGCCTGGGAGATGAGACCACCCCCCACCTGGCCACAGCCTCCTCTCAGGGAGCTGTAGAGAGTGACAGGGTCCCCCTGAGCCTCCTTTGCTCCAGACTAAACACCCCCAGCTCCCTCAGCTGCTCCTCATCAGACTCCTGTTCCAGACTCATCACCAGCCTTGTTGCCCTTCTTTGGACACACTCCAGCATCTCAACATCCTTCCTAAACTGAGGGGCCGAGAACTGGACACAGCACTCAAGCTGCTGAGTACAGGGGAAGAATCACTTCCCTGGTCCTGCTGGCCAAAATATTCCTGCTACAAGCCAGGATGCCTTTGACCTTCTTGGCCACCTGGGCACACTGCTGGCTCATGTTCAGCCTCCTGTCAATCACTACCCCCAGGCCCCTCTCTGCCTGGCCACTGCCCAGTCACTCTGTCCCCAACCTGGGGGGTTGTTGTGACCAAAGTGCAGGACCTGGCACTTGGTCTTGTTAGACCTCGTATGGTTGGATTTGGTCCACATATCCAGTCTATCCAGATCCCTCTGTAGAGCCCTCCCATCCTCCAGCAGATTGACACTCACACCCTACTTGGTGTCACCTGCAAATTTGCAGATGGTGGGCTCAATCCCCTCATCCAGATCATCAGTAAAGACATTAAAGAGGTCTGGGCCCATCACTGAACCCTGGGGAACATCTCTGGTGACTGGCTGCCAGCTGGAGGCAGCACCCTTCACCACCACTCTCTGGGCCCTGTTTTGGAGACCATTCCTCCAGTTTGTCAAGATTAATTTCAGTTCTGATCTGGTCCCTAATTTCCTTTACCAGCTCCAGATCTTATGTAATTTTAACAGCATGTTTTTAATTCTGTTAATGAAACTGCTATGGAAATATTAAACAGCACTGGCCTCTGGAAAGGTACCAATGTAGTTGTTCTCAGGAAAGCTAGTTAGAAAATGACAACTGATCACTATTCTTTGAGTAATGTTTCTTGCCCTGTTTTGCACTTCCTAGGTTTTCTCTTTTGTTTTATAGAATAGTTGTACATGGCTGGATAAAATAAAGTGATTTGGAATAAATCCTGATTCTTAGTTCAATGACCCATTAAGTGAATGCACATACCATAAAAGTTAGATCAAGGAGTATCAAGAGCTTCTCACTCTCTGATTTTCACTGGCCTCTCCTCTGCAGCAGATCAGCCTATCACTTTGCTTGTTCATAAAACATAATTATCATGCAAGAGAAATTATCATGCATTATAAACTGTAATTTGTTTGCTATGCTTTTACAGCCTCTAGAATGAGCAGGAAAGGATGGTATATAGCAGCAAAACAAAAGAGAAGCACTACAGAGCTAAAGAGTTTGTTGCAAATGAGGACTCCTTTAAATTTCTGTTTGATCAGCAGCTATACTGAACAAGAAAAAGGCTAGAAAATGAAAGAAAATTTCTCTTGTCTTAGATTATGATGAATTTGAGACACCTTTAAGAATGGAAAAAAAAAATTACTGTTAGAGACTGATCGTAACAGACAAAGAAAATGTCTTAAAAATTGCCTCTGAGAATAAATTTGAAAGAGGCATGTTCATGATCTGAGGGTAATTTAGGATTAAACAGCTACCAGCTTAAACTCAGTACTGGAAAATTAAAACTATATACAGTCAACTACTAAAATCCATTAATGTCCATTAACACACAGAAACCAGTGACCAAAAGAGTGTAAATAAATGAAGTAAACTTTTAAATGCAATTTCCACAGCTGAAATTCTTATACCATATTTTAAGCTACAGCCACATCAGGTCACAGTAGAAAACTTGGGGTCCCAGATTATATAATGGGTCTACCAGGAACTGTAGTTTTACAAAATTGTATATGAAAATAAGAATTTCAGATTCAATACCAGCCCACATTAAGATCTGCAAATCTCCCAATTGCTAGAAATTGCCTGAGGAATCTCATCTATGCTGCCATAAATGCTAGTTAACAAGAATCCTGTTTCTCAGCTTATGGTCAGGGCTGATCGAGAATCACTAAAATTTCATACTGACTCAGATCCATCTCTGCATAAAAGTAATGAGACATCTGCTGTTGCTTTCAGTTTTAATCACATAAATAATTTATCACCACAGAAATTCTACTAAAAATGTATTACACGAGTAAAAGCTTCTGCTCTTTCCTCAGTCTGGGTACCCCTTGGTGGGCAGTGTAAGAGTTAAATCTCTGCAATGGGACAAATCCCAGAACATCTTTCTGAGAATGGTGCATTACTAAAGAGAAACTTAGTTTCTCTTTAAAAATGTGACTTGGGTGCATGTCAGCATTAATTACCCAGCAGTGCAGATGTCCTTGCTGGTTTCCTGCAGAGCAACTCAAACCCCAAGTTACCAATGTCACATCCCCTGCCACACAGAGTCCTTCTCTTGTAGGAGCTGCCTGAACTCCTCCACAAGGTCTTCTTACCATCTTCGTAATCAAATTCACTTCCAACACCCAGGCTTGGCAAGCTGTGTAAGCAGGGTTTGTTTGCAGACATTAGAGAGATCTTCCAGTTCAAGTGCCAGGCTCTTTGTGTTTATAACTGGAAATTTTACCTAAGAAAGATGAGAAAACTGAGTAACCTTTCAACTCTGAAAAAGAACAGTTAGTCCTGTCAGATACTTCTTATTTTCCAGCTTTCTGCATTATCATTTTTTAATTTTAGAACTTCCAGTTTTGAGCAAGGAAGATAGTTGTAAACACTTTAATTTTATTTAAACCATTAATTCTAAACTTTTTTTTCCACTTTAATGAACTTACAGGCACTTTTTCAAAGGGGAGTAAGAAACACAGCATTTGTTTCTCATTTATTTTCACTACCTTCAGTAACCTAATTGTCATTTGAAAGTGCAAGTGCAAGTATAGAAAACTGATGCAAAATGAGACATTCCATTAAGGAATGAAGTAAACCAAGGCAGGACGAATCTGTGTAACAATTTTTGCTTTTAAATGTCTTTCCTTTAATTGTGTTCTTTCCATTGCTAAAACAACTATTTTTATGAAGGGCCTATTATTGGGTCATTGCCCATAAAACCACAAAACCCCATTTACTTTGTTGGTGACTGTAGGGAACCCTCTCCTGTGAGCCATATTTGAGACTGGGCAAGCAAGACCATCCCAAGATATGTGAAAGAACAAAACATGAGACCTCAGAGAAACAAAAGGAAAAAACAAATATTCCAAAGGTGCAGTTAATCCTACAAATGACACCAAGTCATTAAAAAAATTTTGGTTGCAAACTCAGCATCTATTCTATGTGGGCAATCAAATTCCTCTGTTAGCTTTTTAGCTCTCTACCATTCACCAAATGGGTTTTCTAAGCACATTGCATTACAGTCTCTGCCATCCTTGTGCATAATCTCTCAGAGTAAGCAAAGGCATTTTGTTCTCATGTTCACAAACAATGGCAATTTTCCTTTATCCTTTAAATCTTGGCTTAAAACTCACAAGAATGCAAGTCAAAATCTCAAATACCAGCCACATTTGTGTATGCAGGGTATCATTCCTCCACAGGAGATATGTTATAAACAAAACTTGATAAACAGAGGTGTATGATAAATAAATATGATATGTAAAGCTGTCAGGGACATGACAGAAGTGAAAGTTTTGATTAGTGGGAAATTTGATAACCAAGGCAGTACAACAAATGAAAGTCATTGGAATCTTCTTTGTACTTCTGGATATGCCTATTTATATAGTGAAATCCAATATTTGATAAGTCTCTTATCAGCTGGTCGACAATGAATTTTAAATTTAAAGCTATTATCAAGCATTTGCTATTTGTCAAGCTGGAAAAAAGGAAATTGCTGGGAAAAGTGACTGCTAGGAGATGACACCAGTCTTGTGTTCACTTTCAGCCACAGACCCAAATTAAAGCAATTATTTCAAAATGACTGATGCAGACAAGTTTTCATATTGCACATTTGGGTGGAGAATAGTACTCTCTATGTACACAGGAATAAAAATGCAAAGTTTTACCCTGGGCTTTTAATATGCATGGCAAAAAAAGAAGTATTTGAATGTTGACTGTATTCCCTTTCAATCTGTTCAAAATCTAGGGAGGGGAATGTATGCTGCAGCACTGCCTTTTCCACATCTAGTGTGCTACAGTTTGGAAGCAAATCCCTGCAGCTGACTACAATCTGTTCTATCAGATGCCTTTGCAAGGTCAACACACAGTATTGCACTATATTTATTGCTAGCTGGTGAAAATTGAGTATCATTTAAAACTTTTATCACAACTGCAATTTGGCAAGAGATTCTGCAAAAGTTCCTGTCTGTGGGGATTCAAAAATCGGGGTTGTACACATAATTCTACAGCCATTTGACTTGAAAAAGTTCATTTTTGCTATTTGATCCTCAGTCTTCATTTTCTTCATATAGATGCACTTATTTAAAAATGATTTTGAGATTACTGGGTAAGACTTTTGAGAAGGAAAAAGATGAGAAAATAGGGAATGAACATTTTAAAGTAGAAATTGAAATATGTACAGCCTTACCCATTGCAGAGGAACATATTGTGGGAGATGTGCCATTGGCCATGGGCTATTATGTTTTCATTGCCAGTTCATTATTCAGCTCTCACATTCACAGCATCACCAGGTTTTTGCTGGGGGTAGCACTATCTATGGCTCAGCTCACTACTGCAAGGCAAAGACATTACAGTCATCCCACAGAAAATCTTTGTATGCAGCGGAAATGTTAGATTAGCTCCAAGCTTTGAAAGGTAGGTTTGACTATTTACTGATCATATTATAACTCCTAACCCTTCAACATCAAGCTAAAAGACATTTTAATGATGGCTACTGTCCCACAAACCCAAGAAATATCTCAATATATTTTTAAATTTTATAAGCCTGAGGAAATTCATCTGTCAACATTACCATACAAATGCTTTACCATAATTTTCTTCTTAACTGAATCAAAAAAATCAAAAATTAAAATAAAAAAATTCCAGGTGTCACAGAGACACATAAAGATTAATATGAGAAGAGATCTCTTGATCAAAGCAGGACTACCTTGAAAGCTAGATCAGGGTCTTGCTTAGGGTCATGGCAAAACCCATTTTGAACATCTCTAAGGATCAAGGTTACACAATCTCCCTGAGCACCTTATCCAGTGCTGCACCATTCTTCCTGTTATTTTTTTTTTCCTAAACTCATGGCCAATTTGGATATCATTGGAATTATTTTCTTGTTCCTCTTATCAAAAAGTACGTTTCTATAATCATCAATGCTTCAAAATATGTACAGGTTAAGTCAAAACAGGATTTATGTTAGAAGGTATTTATAGAGTTTGGATCCATATTTTAAACAGTCAAGTCTTCTAAGAGGATGTAAAATTTGGAGCTTTGTATTTACAGTCTCAAGTCTTTGGTCTTTAAATCAAACAAACTGTACAGCAGAAAAATACCAACAGCTAAGTAAAATCTCTATATGCAGTGTTGCCACTGTAGTTACAAGAGGGAAACAAAGGGACACCTCTTTATTCTGTCAATATTTCCCAGGTTATTGTCTCTGAAAGTATTCTTAGTTGTTCCTATTCCCCACTACTTTGGATCTATGTTAATGCATTGGACAAATTAATCCCTAAATTTTCCTGAACACTTATGATGGTTACCTGCCAATTCTCCATCCATCTCTGCTCCTACTAATCCTTGTTTTATATTTTAGGAAATGCTAGATTTCAGATTTCCAAAACATCTGCTCTAGATATGAAGGATTTTTATAGACCAAAGCATGCTTTTAGACCAAAACTATCTCCAGACTGCCCAGCGCCTTTAAAGAACTAACTGAAAAGGCAAACAAGAAGATGAGACAACCAAGAGACACTTTTTAGTAAAATAAATGCCTTCTCAAAAAGCCTACACAAGTTTCATGGTATGCCAACGTGCTCAGAGCTTCATAAGGGAAACCAAAGGAATTTTGACACTCTCACATACTTGCTTGCATTTTGCAGCTTACAAAATACAAGTTCAGAAGAGAAAATACAGTTATTTCCTATGTCTATGTAAAACTATTGAATGGATAAAAGTGATAATTTAATTTCTTTCTTTTAGATTCCTTCAAAACTTCCAAAATTTGTACCAGTTCTTAAGTAGTTCAAAAATATTGTGTCATCAATTAAATTTTTTTGCAAATTAAAGCCACACCAGTTCTCACAAGCTCAGTTTAATTCTGGAGATGGGGCTATATGCCAAATGTGCATATTTCTCTTATCATGTTCAAGCCTGTATCATTCATTGTTCTTAAATCGATATAATCTTCTAATTAGAGTAGTGAATGGGGCATTTTATCCTGCTTTATAAGGCATTAATTCTGTTCCCAGATGTGCAGTGGACCTGTGGGGCAAATTGTTTCCGTTCTCTATGAATTAGTTCCCTTAGCTGTATTGGAAGGTAATGATTTTTTCTGATGAGCCTTAGATATAGTGTTTTAAAGTATTTATCTTTCTTCTGCATGCTGGACCAAGAACACCTTTTCCCAGAGAGATCTAACCAAAGAAGCAGAAATACAGCTTACTGGCCTAAATTTTAAATGGACAACACGATCCTGTCTTAAAATAGAGCCCAGTGTGAATTCACAATTTATAACAGATTCAGATTCCAGTTTCTCTCATATTAGCTCACAGAATCACAGAATCACAGAATCAAGGAATCACAGAGCATGCTGAGTGGGGAGGAACCCACAAGGATCACAGAGTCCAACAATTAGCCCTGCACAGCACCATCCCCAAGAGTCACACCATGTGCCTGAGAGCATTGTCCAAACACTTCTTGAACTCTGTCAAGCTTGGTGCTGTTACCACTTCCCTGGGGAACCTGTTCTAAGCCCAACCATCCTCTGGGTGTAGAACCTTTTCCTAATACCCAACACCACCCTCCTGCCTTGCCTGCCCTGCCTGTCCCTGCTGAGGAGCCTGAAACCATCCAACAGGGCACTCCACTCACAGGGCTCATCCCATCAGATTTTGCTTATGCCAGTGATGTCAAATCTCTGGGGCCAGGCCAAGGCTTCAAACTCCTCTTGTTTGCTCCTCATGCTGCATGCACTTGTACAGAAGCATTTCAAGTGTGTTTCATTGTAGACAACACTTCATGGAGCAGATTGTGGGATCGTACTAGCACTCAGTTCCTCAAGTTTTGGTGTGCCATCTCCTTGCTTATCACTGGCAAGCCAGGCTTACCCCTTCAAAAGCTCTACCTATGAGCTCTGCTAGCTCCTGTGCTAAAAATGTAGAAGTAGCAGTGTGTCTAGAGCTTCTTCAGAGCTCCTTGAATTATATTCCACCACATGGTATTAAAACAGCCTATGTCAGCTATTTGAAATGTCTCTCTCCTGTGTTACAGCACCATCTAAATTATCAATATGAGGGCACACAGCCATCCATCAAGGGCCCTGTGGGCCCCTGCTTCACATGACAGTCCTGATATAAGTCCTGCTGAAGACACTAAAAGGAATCCCATGAAAGAACCCAGATTGGGTGAACAAAAATGCACTTTTAATTCCTTCATTTTTATCTTCTAAGCAATTCCTTAGACATCTTAAGCATTCATCCCCTAATCCATATTTAGAAGGCTTTATGCAGTAATCCATCATGTGAAACCTTGTTGAGAGCTTCCCTGAAAATCCATCTATAAAATGTCTACCAGGCCTTCCTGCTATGTAAGCCAATCATTATTCCATTTAAAAATGTAATCAGAATTGTTTGTCATAATTTCTTCTTCTCAAACCCACGCTGACTCATTCTTATTACATTTTCATTCTCCAAATGCAGCTTTAAACTCTCTGTGAACATTATCTCAAAAATGTCTTAATACTGTTGTTGGATTTAATGAACTTAATTTTCATCATCTTTCCCGGACTCTTCCCTTATGTGACGTAAATATAATTAGTGTTTTCTAGTCTCCTGTTGTTTTTTCAGTGTAGAAGCACATTCTCAAAAAAAGAAAAAAATCACTTCTCAAACGTTTTATATTTAGCCATGAAACCACAGACTCACAGAATTATTTAGTTTGAAGAAGACCTTTAGGATCAGCAAGTCCAACCCTTAATACAACACTGCCAAATTCACCACTAAACCATGTCCCTAAATGCCACATCTACACATCTTTCAAATACCTCCAGGAATGGTGACTCCACCACTTCCCTGGGCAGCCTGTTCCAAAGTTTGATAACACTTTTCGTGAAAAAAATTTTCATAATATCCAATCTAAACCTCCTCTCGTGAAACTTGAGGCCATTTCCTCTGTTTGCTACCTGGGAGAAGAGACTGACCCTTGTCTGGCTCCAGCCTCCTGTCAGGTGGTTGTAGAGGGTGATAAGGTCTCCCCTGAGCTTCCTTTTCTCCAGGCCAAACACACCCAGCTCCCTCAGCTGCTCCTCATAGGATCTGTGCTCCAGTCCCTTCCCCAGCTCCATTGCCCTTCTCTGGACACTCCAGACCCTCAATGTCTTTCTTGTAGTGAGGGGCCCAAAATTGGACACAGGATTTGAGTGTGGCCTCACCAGTGCCAAGCACAGGGGTGTTGCCCTGCTTTTGCAACACAGGGGGACAATCCCTGCCCTGGTCCTGCTGGCCACACTATTGCTGATACAAGGCAGGATGCCATACATCTCAGCCTTTTCATATCTTTTGTTATTATGTCTCCATGGCATCCAATAAAGGATGGAGATTCTCCTTAGGTCTCCTTTTGTTGTGAATCTATTTATATAAACATTTTTATTGTCTTTTACAGCAGTAGGTAGATTAAGTTCTGTGGCCAAAGCCCTTCTGATTTTCCCACTGCATTAACCTCACAACATCCTTGTATTCCACCTGAATTCCATGCCCGTTCTTCCAAAGGTCAAAACTCACTTTTCTTTCCTGAGTTTCAGCCAAAGCTCTGTTCAGCCAGGCTGGTCTTCTTCCCCCCCATCTCATCTTTTGGCACACGAGGGCAGACTGGTCCTGCACCTTTAGGATTTCCTTCTTGAAGAATGTTCAGCCTTCCTGGACTCATTTGCACTTTGGTACTGCCTCCCAGGGGACTCTGTCAACCAGACTTCTAAGCAGTACAAAGTCTGCTATCCAGAAATCGAAGGTTCTTTGAGAAATGAGAATCTTCTAAAGAATTGAGAGCTCTATCCTTTCATGATCACTTTGTCCAAGATGGCCTTTGACAACCACATCATCCATAAATCTTTCTCTGTTCACAGAAAACAGATCCAACTGATGCGTTCCCAAGTTGACTACCTCACCAGTTGTCTCAGGAAGTTCTCTTCCACATACTCCAAGAATTTCCAGATTTCTTTCCTCTCCACTGTCTCATATTTCCAGCAGACATCTGGTAAGTTGAATGGAACAAGGGAAAAGACAAGAACACAAGAACAAGGGAAAAGACATTAAGTTATTAGAGAGCATCCAAAGGATTGCGTAAGGATGGTGAAGGGGCTGGTGGGGAATCTGTATGAAGGGTGGCTGAGGTCACTTGTTCTGTCAGCCTGGAGAAGATGAGGCTGAGAAGGGACCTCACAGTGGTCTTCAACATCCTAATGAGCGGGAGTGGAGGGGCAAGCACTGATCTCTTCACTCTTGTGACCAGTGACAGGACCCAAGGAAATGGCATGAATCTGAGTCAGGGAAAAGGTCTTCACCCAGGGGGTAAGCACTGGAACAGGCTCCCCAGGGATGTGCTCACAGCACCAAGCCTGTTGGAGTTCAAGAAGTGTTTAGACAACACTCTCAGGCACGTGGTGTGAGTCTTGGGGTGTCCTGTGCTGGGCCAGGAGTTGGGTTTGATGATCCTGATAGGTCCCTTTCAATTCGATATTTTCTATGGTTCAATTATTCTCCCATATGCTTATAGAGTATTTTGTCTGTTTCTTCATCCTGCTTGGGTGGTCTGTAACAGACTCCCACCATGGCAGCTGTGAGTTGGCCTTCCTCCTGATTCTTACACATAAACTCTCCACCCTTTCATCACCAACATCAGCCTCTAGACAGTCAAAACACTCCCTAACATACAGGGCTACCCCACTGCCTCTCCTTTGCCTGTCCCTGCTGAAGAGTTTATAACCATCCATTGCAGCACTGCAGTTGTGTGAGTCATCCCACCATGTTTCCATTATGACAGCTGCATCACAGTTTTCCTGTCGCACTGTCGGACACGAAAGACACACGCAGACTTCTCAGCAGCAGGTCAGGGACCAGCAGGCAGGACCAGAAAAGAAGGCCTGCCTTTCTTTTTTCTCTCATATTTATATCTTTCTTAAGACAATCGTGGATTGGTCAATGAGGTTACCTTTACAATTTCACAGGTTAAAGACACAGTCTATCATCTTTCTCCACCTTAGGAGAAAGGAATGAAAAACTAGAAGTTCAAAACAATCTTGGCCAGTTACAAAAACAAGGACTACGTTTATAGAAAATGCATGAGAACTTCTAGTACAGAGGTAAAAACATAGAACACTGCAAAAATCAGGGTGACAGTTTTCCTGCTGCACAATGCCTTCCAGCTCCTCCTGTTCACTGCCCATGCTGTGTGCAATGGTGTTGATTCACTTCTGCTGGGCTGTTGATCCTGTAACATGAATCTAGTCTAACCTTAGCCTCCTTCCAGGGGAGGTTCAGATTAGGTGTTAGGAAAAATTTCTTCATGGAAAGGGTTGTCAAGCACTGGAACAGGCTGCCCAGGGAAGTCTGGTGGCTTGAATCACCATCCTGAAAGTGTTCCAAATATGTGCGGATATGGCACATAGAGACATGGTTTAGTGGTTAACATGATCCTGATGCTGGATTGATAGTTGGACTTGATGATCTTAGAGGTTTTTTCCAACCTTAATGATTCTATGATTTAATTAATATTATGCCACCAAACATTTAGAATCTCTGTGTCATCTTAAGATTCTATGCTTTAGTGATATGCTGTAGCAGTTAAAAAGTCAGAGCAGTAGAACACACATGAAAGCTCCTGGCATTTTAGGAGGTTGAAGTTAGGTCTTAGTTCAGGACTGAACACATCTGCTCCTTTTGTGAAGACAGGATAACTTTATCTAATTGCATATGATTCAGGTTGATCTAGAACAGTTGCCAAATTAACAGGAGTTTTGAAGAGCAGCCCTTTCAATATTTATTCATATTCATTTGCATCTTATTGTACTCAAAGGTGTTTTGTGCAAACAGAGAATTTAGCAGAGTATTATTAACATATTGCTCTAAATATGCTGTTCTATAAACCTTGTAGTTTATTCTCAGTTATGAAGAAATGACATCTCCATTATTTTACATCAGTAATCTCTGTCTCTGGTGGAATGAAACAGGTTAGTTTAGAGGAGGTCTTGGTTTTGGCAAATGTCTCTTCCTTTTCATGCAGGCTGGCAAATTCAAAATGATGTTTCACTATATATCTTACCATCATTTTGATTGAGAACTTGGGGTTTAGATGAGTGAATTATCATTAAAAGGCTTACTTTACATGCATGGTCTCTTAGTTGCTTGTGTTTCTCAGCAAAGTTCAGATGTGCTCCTGTAAAACTGCAACACTCAATTCCTTATGCAATTTTTTCCCAGGGCTCTTTGCACTCCTGGCCATCTTCATGGTAGATGTATTTTACACTGCATGTCTCTGACAAGCTTTTAGATTTCTGATGGAAAAAAACCAAAACATTCCAGTCAGAATTTCCTTTCTAAATCTCAGCAAAATCTGCACTCAGATGTCACAGCCTTAGGGAATCACATGTGTTTAGACTATCACAAAAATATGAACATCATCGTGCATCATGGATTCCAAAACCAGTGGCTTTTACATGGCTACACCACTACATCTGTTCATCAGAACAATAAAGTTCCTTATGAATATTCAACAGCTTGGAAACTTTTCTGAGCCCCAGAGGCTATTTTATCCCACTCTTTAGAAACAATATCCAAACACTCATCAGTCATTTCCACAGGTAGTGTGATTATTTCTGAAGGATATAAGACATTCCTCTGCCCAAGATTCTCACAGCATTATGTTTGGAATCATTTCCTCAGTCATTTTTCAATTTTTTATTTATATTGAAATTTTAAGTATGAATCAACCAGTATACTCAAGTTGGAACCTCATCATTTAAATAAAAAGAATATTAAATGAAGGAGAGCAGCTATATATTTTAATTTTTAAACTGTATTTGGCCTACAATTGTTGATATATTGAAGACAAACAGTAATTAACTATATTATGAATTATTAAGAAAAAAACTGGGCTCTGATTTTGTAACACCACAGATAACTGCCATAGATGACTCTCCTATTTTGCTGTGTTAACCTTTACAGTTATGTTTCCAATGTCCAGACAACATATAAATCCACATAATACACAGTTCACATTGCTAGCAGTAAGCTAGCAAGCAACCTTTTGGCCCAAGACAGAAAGATAGTGTCACTTAGAAAGAAGGAATGATTTGGACGAATATAAAGTTTGGGAAAGTCTGCAGAGTGAAATGTGTCTAGAAAAGAAATACATTCTGGGAAAGAAGGTAACAGAAGGAAACATTTGGATAAGCACTATGGTGCCAGCTTTACATGTTGGCTTTGGAGGTGTCCATGTGTCTCTCGTGTGTCTGTTGACCAATTTCTGCCTTGTATCTCACTTTCACAGCATCAGCAGCAGCAGCACACACACAACTGTAGAAACATACAGCTACAGTCAGGATTTCACACATCACTTTTGTAATTACTGTAGTTTCCACCACCCCTCACAGCCACAGCAGGACCTCCTTTTGAGGAAGTAATAGCACACCTCTACATATCTTTTAGAGCATTTCTTGAAGAATTAGACACCGCCTAATAATTGGCTGAGATTCTGGCACTACACCAACGTCACTTTGACATTGTTTCTGTGTTTTGTTCTTTCTCTCTACCACTGTTTCTGCAGCCTTAGTCTGGAAAGAAGCTCCCTCTGAAAGGCATCCAACCTCATGGCAAATTATATAAGAACAGACTGGCTCTAACAGTGCCTTTGGGCTCCATCCCCCTTAGGCCCTGCTGCTTTGGTGAAAGAGATGTAGCTGTGCCTGGTCCATCATTTTGCCAGTGCCATTTCAGCACTGGGTCAGCAATCTGGCATCCATCTCACATGCACTGAAATACTGGCATCACAGCACTGGCTGCCAGCCTAACACAGCACTGGGCCTAAGCTCCCTTTGATATCCTCTACTGCCCACTTGGAAAAACATCATTCTAGAGAGAACAAACACAAGAGAAATATATGTCCCCAGCAGTGCCTGGAGCTTTTAAACAGGAGTCAGCAATCATCACAAAAGCTGTTCTGTTCTTGTGACTGCAGCTAAAAAAACCCTGAATCATTTATCTGAAGCATGATAGAAAGTTTGAAAGAATGCTAATAGCTGAAAGCTTTAAAAGATCATCTATCCTGTCATTAACCTTTCTGTCATTTACATCTCCTGCTTTTCACATGCAAAGAATCAATCTGAACTGCCATTCACTCTTGCCTTAGAGGAAAATGAAGGTTTTGTGTCCATAGGAGTCATGAAGGAGCAAACCAGTGACATGTCATAATGGTCAGATTTGGTGGCCTCAACCCAGATGCCAGTGGATGTAAGCTCCTATCTGCAGGTATTTATCACTGCTTCTATCATATATAACAAGCAGTAGCAGAGTAAATATCAGTAGAAGGAGCATCCTAGCATCCTTCTTACAATCTCACCACAGAGATTAGGCATAACAGACTGGGATATATGTACTAAGACATTAACTGTCCCATCCAGGGTTAAACAGAGACAGTCATCTGCCTGGACTGCTGTAGTGCTCAGTGGTGGAGAGGTCTTCAGTCTCTTGCAAAGTTCAGCCTGTCCTTCCAGAAGCAGCCTGCCACCAGCACAATGAAATCCAGTGCAGAAAGGAAAATAAAGTAATTTTAAAACTCAAAATCCTTTTTTTACTGTTAGGAAAGAATTGTAGATTTTTGCAAATTTCAACAGCTTTAGCCATGAGCAATGATCAGCTGCTTCTTCCAACAAACCATTTATGCAGATGCATGACTGATGTTTAAATATCTATCACCAATTTTCCTCTCCTTTTTTTTTTTTTTTTTGGTGTTTATTTTTTGCTGTCATTTTTGCTAAATCTTGTGATGATTTGTGCACATGCTTAGTGTTAGCAAGTGGGTGAGCAGTCTCAGTGGACTCAGGCAGTCTCATTGAGTTCCATTTGCCAGTGTTAGTTAGGGTCACATTGTGAGATCCACATTCAGGAGCTTACAATCCAATGTAATAAAACAACACAGTTCATACCAGGGAAGAAAGAGGTGTCCTGATATGGGAATTCAGCCATGTGTCCTTGCCTGTGTGCTCATACAGAGGTGCAGATCAATGCAACAGTTAAGAAGGAGGGAGAAAAAGCAGCTATGTAGCTTTCAGCCTATTGCATAAAAATGAATTTTAAAAATAAACAAATTAATAATGTAAATATTAGAATATTACATTGTTCTAGAGATCTGGCTTAAAGAAGTCACATAATTTTATTATCAGCCCCAGTCATTAGGTTATTGTTGCAGAATGCAGAAAGATTTCTTTCAATTAAAGGCAACTATTTGTTCTGCAGTTGATAAATTATTTGCCAGCTTTGTCTAATGCTGAAATTTTGGCTTTATGCATTCAAAATTATTTAAATTATTAACACACACATAAAGGAAGCAAAAACTTGAATGCAGAATGTGTTCCACCTCACATGGTTCTGTTTTTCCCGTGGGCCTGAAGTAGGGAAAGTGATTCTCAGTGCTTTTCTTCTTTTCCCCCCACTGCTTTTATTTGATTTAATGAGGAAGCCCCCCTGCAAGTTTATATTTATGAATTCATAATGTGAGCCAGCAATTTCTTACGCAAAGTCTAGTAATTTTGTTGCAGACTCTTTCTCTCACCCCCACCCAAAGTTATTGTAAGCTGTCACATTTTATAATAGCACCATCTTTCTTCCATTAAAGAAATTACTTCAATAAGATTCCAGCTTTCTCAAGGCATGTCACAGGTAAAAACCTGAGTCATCACTCAATAAAGAGTTTTAAATTTGGCTACCAAACAAGTGATACACAAGTTTAACTTGTGAAGTACTGCTCATTTCCTTCTGGAATTATTTCTAGCCTTCATTCTGATTTTTGCCAGGATAGGATTTAGAGCAACTCTTTTCAGATAACAGACATATATTCCAAAGCCCATATGTTTGGCATCCTCTTGCAGCATGATGCCAGGTGCTGTTCAAAAGCTTCCTAATGTCAGCTAAAGCTGTCACAAAACTTTGCTTCAGGAGGTTCTTTGTTCTGCCTCACCTCTTTCCCTGAAAGGTTAAAGGGCTGAGTTAGCTATTCACTAGGAAAATCAGTTGCTTGCAAATCTTTATTCAAATTCAGCCAGCTAATAAATGCATCCCTTAGTGCCTACAATCCTCGAATATTCACAGATATTTGCATTAGTTAAGATTTCTCATGTTTATATCTTCCACATTTATTCATTATTTTCCCACCTTTTATTTGTGTTAATCCCTTGGTGCCTGTTGAATGAAAGGTTATAAAAAAATACTGTGATTCAGGCAGCATTTGCAGATGGCAAAACAAGGAGCTCATGAAAAATTTTTGAAGACACTATCTACTATCAGCCTGTGTGACTCTCTGGGATGGTCCATAAATCTTTATATGAGCTAAAATCAAAAGTGGTCCATTAAGAGGAGAAGGGGAGTGTCAACTAATTTATATGTATTTATTTGTCCAACTGTAGTCAGAACTATATCCCTGAAGCCTACAGGAATAGGCAACAAACCCTGTAAATCTGAAAACTCTATAGGAGCACAGCAGTTGTCATACTGGATCTTACCTGAGGCACTCAGGATCTCCAGGTGGTCAGGAGCAAGTGTTTCAGAGGAATGCTGCAGGATCTGCCTGCTTTCAGCCCTCCTAGGCAAACTGTATTCACAGCTGTTCTTTCTACCTTGGCAAAAGATGTAAGAGAAAAATAAGTCTTTTAAAAATAAACATAGACATTTCCAAGGCCTAAGGGAAAGGTTAGGACTTCTTAGTTTAGAAAAAAAAACAAACATCATGCAAGCTAAAAGAGAAAAATATCAAATTCAGTATAAAAACAAACAAACAAAAAAAAAAAAAACCCACACCACCAAAACAAGCCAAAATAAAAGAGGAGATGCTCAGCCAAACAGAAAGGCAACATAATTAAAAATGGATCAAAGACTTCAACTTTTTTTACATATGTTGAAATTTACCCCATGCAGAAAGTCAGCAGAAGGCTTAGGCCTTCTTTAGCTGTCACTCCCTACCCTGAGAGCTTTCCTGAGGCTTCCAACAGTTCTCTATGCCTGCCTTTAGGACAGAGAAATATTTCACCCACAATACATAATCACCTTATATGAATACCAGCCCATTATATCACCAAATCTAAGAGCTTAGCAGGATTTGTTTTTTCTTCACACTCAGATGCATGTGTTAAGAAGAAGATGGTTATCCAGAGTTCCACCTTCACTTAGTAAATTAAATACAAACAGACTGAAGCAGAATTGTAATCTACAAAATTTCTCCAGTGACAGCATCCAAGCATTCCCAAGCTTCCTTAAACTCTCCCTAAACACAGATCTCCCCTAGCTCAATAAGTCCCAAATCCTACACCCTACACCCTCAATCAACTCCCATTTCTTCTATAACTCCTCTGAGGCATATTTCCAGATGACAAGAGAAGGGCAGTTACAGACCTGTGTGCTAGTCCCCATACTATTTACTGTTATTTCAACTTCCTTCTCTGGTCCCAAACTTTAATCATTGCCAGTCTCAGTCCTGGCATTAACTTAGACTGTGCATTCCACAGGGCAGGGCCTGATGTCTTCTTATCTTAATCACTGAACAATTTTTTTTCCAGGGAGGAACTCACATCTTCCTACTGGAAAGGAGAAACTGCTGTTACAAGCTGTCTCTGCATGAACAAAGATGAGAAAATTCTTCACAGACCGAGGAGTGATGACTGAGAGCTGGACTGAAATGAGGAACATGATGACAAACTCATCACCAGGTTGATGACATATGTATAGGTTTACAGTGAAAGGGAGGGATATTTACTGAGATTAAAAGCAGTGAAAAAAATCATGAGTAAGGAAAATAGAGGAAAATACCTGTTAGTTACCACCTGCCCACTTGCAACTGCTTTGTGGAGCAAACGAAAATGCAATGAAAGAGAGAGTCAGAAGCACAGAGGTGAACAAAGAAGTTGATGTGGTGCTGGAAAGACTTGGAAGCCTGGGAGTAGTCCAGGTATTACCCATAAAAATAATTCTCAGAACTGAATTTTTCACATCACTCTATCTTTTTTGCTACCTTCTGAAAAGACACCAAAGCCTCCCATGTACAAGATTTCTATGTGATGAGATGAAAAGTCATCTTTTGAAAGCAGAACTTTTAATGTGACCAGTTGTAGAAGAGTTCTAGGATGCCCCAGAATTTTCTGTCTACTTAATTTACTGGCATGAAGGAGTTCCTGACAACTCCAAAGACAGACAATTAGTCACTACAATAAAGCAGGAATCCTTCCTTTATTGCAAACAAGGCTGTTTATCAGCTCAAGGAGACTGATAAAAGAAAGTGTCATATCAAAATGCTCAATCAATGTAAGAAATAATGGATTGGTTAAGTAACTAGTTGTCACACACAAAACAAATGAAAAACAAACCCACTGATATGCTATTCTAGTACAGCACATTGAAGTCATCAGTTACCAATATCTCAGTGCTAGTACAAGGCTTTTACATCTGCCATGTAGGATATAACTTCAACTGTATCATGTGTATTTTAATTATTTTCATTAAAAGCAACTAAGCTGGAGGGAAAAGCCCATATATTATCATTTCATACCGTAATATACCATAAAGCTCACACTATCCCACTGCAGTTCAGACCCCCAGAAATACTCTGTTACAATCACCCCTTTTAAAGATTCAGCAAAAGTCACTCTGGTTCACACATTCCCAAGGAAAAATGACTAGGCAGCAGTGATATGAAACTGCTTTACTGCATAAAAATATCAGCAATAAACACACTGAAAGAATTGGCTACACAGACTTCTGTTTGCCAGAATAATTCCTTCACTCTGTTGACACACTCAGATTCTTCAGTCCTTCTTGGTCTCCAGTTTTGCTTATACAGAAATTTAAACTTTCACCTCTCATAATTCTTTATAAGCTTCTCTTCCATTCTTAGTAAGCCAAACCAGAGTTTTATTACGCTAACAAATCAAGCTAATAAAGAGACAAAGAAGAGCATCTCTTTTTCTGAGAGAAAAGATGTTATCACCTCATTTTAGTCCTCAAACCTAGTACTCTCTAAAGGCCTCCTGATCCCTTTGTGAGGCAGGGCCAGAAGCAAGGTGACCAGCCTAGAGGAGGAGATGTGTTTCTAGTGAGAGCACAAGCTTTGGACAAGTTGACCTCAGACAGGAGCCATTCCTCCTTTCCTGTAGGTTGTCCAATCACCACCACAGACAGCAATTTTTTGCATGCTTGCATATCTCCTTTGCAATAATTACATTAAGAAAAAAATCCTCTGAGAAGCTGATTTAGTTGGGAGCCTGTGTTTTGACAGCTACTCCTACAGAGATGATTTCATACTTAGGGGAAGACAAAAGCAAGCACAGACCTGCTGGCAGGAGCAGAAATCTTTGCACCTTAGGAGAACAAGAAGAGAAAGATTGAAACGTTGGGGCTGAAGAGAAAAGGAGAAAAATTCAAGATGAGAGGGGAAGACTAGGACAGTTGAAAACCAAATACAAGAGCCTTTTTTTTTTACAGCTTCTGCTCATGAACAACTCATGCTAGCAGATCCTCTGTTCTGCAAAGGCTCAAGCTACTTTTGACCTATACTGAGCTGTACTCCCAAGTAAGCTTTTGAGAATAGTGACAATTCAGATCTATTGAAATTCCAGTGTAGTATCATTTTCCTTAGCAGATATGCCAGAGATGAGCTGTTATTTGTCTCTGAATTTGGAGATGCTATTAGTACCCAAATTACCAAACCCTTAAGAAATGTTGCAAAGCTTTTAACTTGTAGTAGGAAGTTTCCGTTCCTATGTAAATATTAGGAAAAGTGTCCCCTTAACTTTTTTTCAAGGTAGATATGTCTTTGACTGAAGTATCTGAGTATTTTGAGTACCCAACTGTATTGCAATCAACCTCTAAAGGAAAAAGAAGGGGAAAGTTTCTCTATTTTTTCTGTTTCTGGGAATGTCTCCCTTAAGACAAGTTCCCAGTGGCCATTGTAAAAGCTGAATTTTACTCTCTGCATTCAATAGTTGCCACCAGATCAACAGCAACATGAAAGAAGAAGCCACTTTAAACTAAAGGGGAATGTGATTTTGCCAAGCACCTGCCCCATCTCCAGTTCTGCTTTTCACTAGTACAAAAAATGGAATAGAGCACTTTTAGATATCTAAAAGAATTATTACAAAGCACACAGGATGGACAGAGAGCAAAGAGGAATCACAGAAGAGCAGAGGGTGTTTGCAGGGTCCCAGAAGCACATTTGTAATCCAGGGCAGGCATCTCAACATCAAACACAATGACACTGGTCCCTCCCTCCCTTCCAGGCAGCCCTCTTTGGGGCTTGGGTGCCCATCTCAGCAGGGCTTGAAAATTTTGGCATTATATTGGTCCACCAGATACTCCTTAAGTAAAGTATATAAAGTATATAAAGTAAAGTATATAATTATTTTGTTCTCAGTACAAGAAGGCATTAACTGCCTGCCAAGGGAAGGGCTTCATGACATGCTAATTTCTTTTTTTTTTCTCCAAGACATTTCAGACATCATATAGATAAACCTGACTGGAGATTCACTGCTCTTTAGCCTGCTCTGATACTGTAAAGTGGGGATGAGATGGGGAGAATCAGTAGGTAGGGTTGTCCACCCTGTTGGGTAATGCTTAAGCACAGGTGATTTCCCAAATAGCTGAACAATCTTCACTTCAATGAACACTTTTCCACACCTTTGCATCTTTGCCTATACCATCCATTATCTGAAGCTCTCCTATCACATCCAAATGAGACCATTTCCTACCCAGACTGGTAGTTTTTTGCCATTATCTACTTTTAAATATACTCAAATGCATTGGATGACCCAGAAGCAGAATACAACATATTTAAAATATCTGTAGTAACAAAGAACCACACACCATAGGTGTTAAACTTCTCTCATATTTGTTTATTTTGAAGACCTGAATTTTTCATCTGTGCCACTGGGCATTTTTATATCAAGCTTTTTAGTCCATTTTGTAGGACCTGGGACCAACATCAAATGGGTGTCAAGCGAAGGACATCTTATACCACTAATGGATGTAATTATATTAAATGGCTATTTTATATACTCCCTTTTTTATTAATTTAGCTTTCTGACTTTGACAGCATACCACTAGACATAATGAGTTCTTTTCCATATTTTGATCATTTTAATTATCATGGCATCTCAAAACCTTTACTGACCTATTTTGATGAAAGCGATAAAATGTGTAGTAAAAGATGATCCATTGTAAAGACCTAATGTCATAAAATTGCTGATCCAAAATAGAAAAGTACAAGAACTGGCAGAGTAAGTCAGTGAAGAATGGTTATCCTGTCCCACCCAAAATAAGCTCAAGGAAAGACTATCCGTATGGAAGCCAGGTTGCACACAGTCTGTTAAACAACACTCAAAATAAAATCTGTATGATTTTCCTCAGGCATCTTGTGGAGGCATGGCCAGATTCCAAGAAATTCAGAGTACAGAGGAAATCCATGCCTTCATCTTAAGGTCAATGCAATATAAGTTTCAGCACTCCCTCTTTAACTAGAAAAATGTAGCTGTTGTGGTGATGCAAATGGAAATGCCCAGTTCACATTTCACAGGCACTCACGTGTGTATGTGCACAAACACAGACTCATACACAGCCTCTGACACTGTGCCATTCCTCAGTCAGGCTTTCCCTCCCTTCCTGAAATTTGCAGTACTTCCCTGGTTTGAGGAAGTTGCATCTAATCCTAGAAGAGGGTTCCCAGGAAAGGTTCCTGTCCATTACCAACCAGGTTCAGTCAGGGCTGGCTGCCTACTGCAGGTTCTTCTAAGCATCCTCACTGTCCCTGCTGAAGTTGCAGACTCCCTCCATACTCCATAACATTTTGCTCTTCTCTGATCTCCACCATAGTCTTCAAATCTGAGTCTTTTAATTACTCATGCAAATTTAGTCAGATATGAATAGTTCTCATGATGACTCTTACCTGTAGCAGTACTTTTAATAGTTATCTTTCTCATCTAGTCAAGACCAGTTCTTGTGATTTAAGGCTCTGTGTTCATTGTATTCCAATTAGGTAAAAATCATGTCCGGTTTTAAAAGAGGTAAACAGCCCTCCTACCTTTTCAGAGTGTGCATACATTCACATAACCTCAATGAATCAGATTAGAGAATGATCCAGGTAAAAGCTAAACCTCAAACCTATGGTCTGCAAGAGCAGAGACTGAACCCAGTTATTCATGCTAAACCCCATCTCTGAAACTTTTGCTATAAAAATGAGTATTTCTTGAAAGTAGGTGACTAAAGATCAGTGAAGGATTTCAGCTACCTCCTGGGACTCAGACAAAAAAATTATGGAAATTGCATATCAAAGGCTACATTTGCTATTTCCTCAGTTAAGACTTTACAAATTTTCAAAAATCAACTTTTCCCAATAATGGTATCAAGACTGTGAAAATTTTCCTACTGAAAAATATTTTAAAATTGTAGCCAGCATTAGTCATACAACACAAAATATCAATCAAAAAACAAGTTAAAAATTCATATGATGACATTTTCATCTTCTTGTGAAATAAAGACAAAGACAAATGCAAATAAGGAAAAGAATATCTACAGACTAGGTAGTCACTTCGGTCACCAGACTATTTTCTTGTCTGCATAAGTCCCTGAATTACAACAGAAATTAAATCCTAACACTAAACCATCTTATTGTATTACCAAACAAATTTCCTCAGAACAAGCAGATCTGTGCAAACAGCTTGAAAAATCATAACTGCATACTGGCAGTGTGAACTGAAACTGATTTTCTTCTGGCTGTACACTGGGACCAGCACCTCCTGACTCACAGTTTAATGGTTTATCTATTAAAGATTTCCAATCTAAGTATTTCATGTCTTGAAAATGCCCAGACTTTTCCCATCTTCCTCTGATTACCTAAAATAATTGTGCACTTGCTGTGCAACTAATGCTCCAATTCATTCCTCCTCCAGGTAATATGTACACCTATTTCATAGCAGACTGGTTGTTCCTAATGCTCAGCTCTGGGGCAACTCACTATTAACCTTCTTTTCTTCTGAAAAATTGGTTATTTATTTTGACTTCATTGTCTATCTTTTAACCACTTTTAATCCATGGCAGGATCTAACCTCTGACCACCAAAGTTTCTTAATAGTCTCCTGTGAAGACCTTCAGCAGAGTCTTTTGTTCTCAATTTTATTATACTCATCCATTCTCCTTCACCCACCACTTCCTTCAGCGTTTTCAATGCATTCCAGCAGGTTGAAAAAGCTTCCACTTACTCTTCAAAAAAAGCTAGCATCTTGTGCCATAGTCACCTTGGAGATTAAAAATTTGAATAGCTTCTCAATTTATTTCCTAGTGCTGCATTATTATCCACCAGGAGGTAATTTTTAGCAACAAGCTTATCTTAATAAACACATAAGGGCTATCCTAATTCCACAAGGTAGCTGCTTTGCAATTTAATGCCAACACACAAAAGTACTTCTAGAAAGTGATGTGCTCATAACCACACAATGGGTATTACAGATATTACCTTGAGTAATATTTTCACCTTCCCAGTTAAACTGTAAATATTCACAATTAAAATTTAAAAACAAAACCAAAAACGACCAAAAGCCCACCAAAAAAACAGAGTCTGTAGCATTAAGTAAACTTATATAAATATTTTAAAGCTCTCTCTGTCTTTCACTAAAGCAATTTCCTCTGTCCTATGTCTCTCTGTCACGGATACTTCAGGTGCCTCAGGAATTCCTAGACATGCAGATTACAGCTGGCTGGGCAATGGGCTGTGCAAACATTTGTCATTGTGGTGAGACATGAACAGGTCCCTCACAAGGAACTCCTACACACCCTGACCATGCAAACATGCTCTTGCCCATGCAGCAGGGAGGGAGAAGGACATGAGGAGGCAGCCTGGAAGAAAAAATTAACCAACTCATGACGTGATCCGTGTCCTTGTCTGAAAAGCACACAAGAAAGGGATTAGCAGAAAGCAGCCTAAAGACACATTTGATTGTTCTGTTTTCCATATTTGCCATAGTGTGCATACCCACATCTCTCAAAAAGCTCTCCAAAACATGCTGGGTAGTGGAGGTGTCGTTTGGACTCATAGAAGCCCAAATGAGTACATTCTGATTACCAGAAGCATCTTATAATGGCAGAAATGTGGCACTGCAAACAAGCTGTCACATCTTTGTTACATTTAACTGTTGTGTTGTATTTGCTTTTCTTTACTTGGTCATTGAGCAAAAAAAGGTATCCTTTCTTTGTCGGGAGAGAGAGTTAGAAGAGGATTATTGCTTAAGTGGTTGCTCAGGGAAGGGTAAGGAGGCAAGAACAGTGAAAATTGCTGGAAGGCCAAAGCCAGTTCTCTCAAAAAGGAGAATAGCTGGGTGAAAGAATATGGGCCATCCAGGGTTTTGAACTGGGCCGTTTCTATAGCTTGACATGATTGTAGTGAGAGCTTCTAGAGAGAAAAAGTACTTACCGGAGAAAATGGATATGGAAATGTCTGAGATACAGAAGGATGTTTAAGTATATTCTCTCTGAAATAAAGCTTTTCATAAAAACACTCTTCTTCAAACATAAGCCACTATCAAATTGTCCCCTTTGCTACCTAACTCAAAGAGGATATTAGTCTTTTGACAGTAATCCTTGCACTGCAGCCCTAGCTGTGAGGTTAAGGACAGATTTTGTCCCTGGGACACTTAAGCCCACAAGAAGCTGTTACTAGAAAAGGTGTTACTGGTTGTAGTTTAGTGACTGCCCTGTGCTTCCTACAAAACTTGTGGATTAGTGCATTGCACAATTACTTTGACTGAGTTTAATGCTGAAGCCTGGCAAAAATTCAAGAAACTGTCACTACCAAAAGCTGGTGGCCTCTCCAGTGTCCACCCTGTGCAAGTACCCAAGAGCTGGAGGAAAGATGGATGGCCTGTAAATAAGAGAACAGGAAAAAAATCAGTGGCAGCAGAGACCCACAGGTGCCAGGTGCAAGGAGCCAGTCTGCACAATTAAACTGGCCTTTCACAAAAGAGTGAGCCCAGGGGTAACAGAGGCCTGAGTGAG
Organism: Drymodes brunneopygia; assembly: GCA_013400955.1. Taxonomy (NCBI): domain Eukaryota; kingdom Metazoa; phylum Chordata; class Aves; order Passeriformes; family Petroicidae; genus Drymodes; species Drymodes brunneopygia. The sequence continues at coordinate 1,025,767 of VZTZ01001661.1, forward strand.
ATAGTTGCTTTTCCTCATGCAAATACAGGTGGTGTATATGCTGGGGACACAGGTGTTCTAAATAGCCATAAGAAAAGAGCACACCAATCAGGGCTCCCCTCAGGTAACACACAGGGTATCATTGGAACCAGGAGGACACTCAGAAGACATGAAAGAAATCTGCAGTAAACTCTGAAACTACAGCTGCTTGGCTCAGGCTGGTTTCAAAGTACTCACCCAGTCCATCCTGCCTCCCCACAGGAGCCCACCCCAGATCGGTGCCTCTCTGGTGGAGGCTGAAGGCCAGGATCAGACTGTCTGGGATCAGGGTTTCACCCAGGGAAGGGGCCTGACTTTGGCCAGTGGCAGGGCTCCCTGGGGCAGCCAGGTAGGACCACAATAAACTTAGGTAGACCCAGGATGTGCCATAGGTAGACAGGGGCTGTATGAGGAGGTGGTGCCCCAGCAGCGTGGGGAGGAACAGAGCTCAGGGACACGTTTGCCAGAGAATGGCCACAGAGTGTGAGTGACATTGAAACACTGCTCAGGCTCCTGCAGCCTCTTTTTCTCTCTCAAATATCACTTCCACTTTTCCTTCTACATCTGTTCTCCCTTCTTCAACTACAGCAGGTCTGGACAAGGACATGGCATGGCACACTTCTACTTTCTCCCTCCTTGGTCATTCATCCAGAGCTCATGGAACTTTCAGTAAGATCATCAACATTAAGGCAAGGAAACTGATAGAGCACCAGCCCCAGCAAGTGCCTTACAGGCAGCAATATGCTCTGCCAGAGCAGTGCCAAGGGGAGTTCCTCACTACGTGCACAAAACTCCTTAAAATACAGTTTTCAATTCACAGACATGTTGCCCGTTTTTTCTGGTTTGGGTGGCCTTTCTTGGAAATGTTTTATCTCATTGTCTTCATACACCACATGCTTCTGAAGACAGAATTTTCTTCTGATTTTCTGAACCATCATGATTCAGATGGTGTTGCCTCTGTGTATATACCAGACATATAAAAGTATAAATATTTATATATGAGCAACTCCTGATCCAAAGGAAACAGGCAATCAGAGGGTACTCTGAAATGAGAGCAACTTGGTCAAATGGAAGGTGTCCCTGTTCATGGCAGGGGATTGGGAACTGGGTGATTTTTAAGGTCCTTTCCAACCCAAATTAATCTATGATGAGTTCAAATTATGTCATCCAGCCAATGCCACAGCAGTGCAAAAACACCTGGAGGAAGATGGTGCCCAATGGAGGAAGATGGGGCAGAGCATCTGTCACATCCTGTCTCCTGTCACAGTTGTCTCCTGTGACTAGACAAGCTTATAATGAAGATTTGCTTTATTAATGGTGTCTGGTATAGAACAAGCTTGTAATGCCATTAGCACCCTAAAAGAAATAAGGAGAAATAGAAACATCTGTGAGGGAAAATTCCTACACGAAGTAACAGATGTGACTCCAAAAGGCTTCTCTGAAAAGCATTTTAAGTTTTAATTATTTAGAGTTCCTCACTGTGTAGACACAAAAACGTGCACAGATTTCTGAACCATAAATAGCAGATTGAGATTGCATTTGAAGAAACTTAATGCCAGTGGAAGAGTGGACCCTTTTCTATAGAATTAAGCTATACAAAATGTCATCTGTTGGAGGTATATTCAAAAGACATCTAATTTAAATACTGTACAAAAAGCATGGCAAAATGCTGGATTTGGACAAAGAATAAATTCCAATTCATTCTCACAAATGCTATGATGAAATTCCCAGTTCGTACTGTACTGAAAATGGAATGGGACAAAGTGCTGATGATTACGGGGGGAAAAAAGCCTTCTGACAGGGATATGGAGTACATAACTGAAAAGGTGCTTTTATCTTGTTTTCAACTCTAATTTCATACTCATCGATTAACAGATTTACTCTGTGCTTCATATGATATCATGCATTATTCAAGCAACTTCTTAAAATTTAACAAAAGCACAAGGAACAAGGGGAGAATATCATAATACACAGAATTTTTAATGTTGTTAAACCAAAGACAAGCTTTAAAGAAAATATCTACTAAGGATACCAACATAAACAACCTGGTTTCCACACAGTATGAAGCCTGGTTTTGTCTGCCTTGTTTAGCAGGGTTTTTTCGTGCCAGGAGCCCTTTGTATAAAGCTGCAAGTAAACGAATCATTACAGAAAGGAAAACACAATTCTTACTCATTATGCTCACAATTCTTTTTCATTTGTGTATTCGTTCACCTTGATTAGGCAGTAAAAAGGAAGAGGGTTGGGGATTTTAAGAGAGGCACACAGGCTTTTGAAGTGCAGCAATTCTCAGCAATTCTCAAAAAGGCTGCAAGGAGTTAAGAAGGAATGAGTGATGTCTGTGTGCAGCCCCACACTTTAGTCAATCCAGGTTACACACTTTCTCAGCAGGAGAAATTCTATATTCTGAAAAGATATAAAGCATGGTCATGGCTGCTACAGAACCTGAAGCACTGAATGCAGGTAAATTATAACAGCTTCCAGTCTCCTTTCCTGGAAATATACTGTTAATTAAGAGTTTTCCACTTGAGTGAAAACTCCTATTGTTCCATTCTTTTACTGACCTTTACTTTGCCCAAAATAATCTTGTTTACCTGGTGATATTTTTCCTTATGGTTACTTCAAGTTTTCTATTGACATGGTTTTGTTCAGACAAACAGAAAAACAAAACTAAACAAACCACAACCAGAACAAAATGAGAGCTTTACTTGATCACAGGATTGTTTTCATCTGGAGAACATGATCACACCTGGCAATAGTGGTAAGCAAGAGACAGCAGACTTCATGGTAAACTGAGATTACAGAGAGTTCCTGAGATTTACAGACCCCACTGCAATTAAATGGTACTTGAGCTCCTGATCCCAAGGAAGTCTTTTGCAGCCATCAAAATTTGGTATCACAACACTTGTGACTATGCCTATCATAACAAGAGAATTTCACAAGACCCTATGAGTCATTAGAAATAAGTACCCCAAAGTGTGAAAGCTTAACCAGAAAGGCCTTTTCTCTGCCTCAGAAGCCTGAGAATTTACTATTACAGAATTTAATAAACACACAGGTAGATGTTGTCTCTTTAGACCCAAGCTTCATCCTACATCAAGAGGCTGAAGCAGGCTGTCAGTATGGTTAGTGAAATCACAAAACAGAAATCTTTGTGGGAGAGGCAGCATGATAAGCAAACACACCTACATTTGGAGTGTTTTCTCACATAAACTTTTTTAGCAGTTTGCATTGTGCTGACTGGATATGTAGATGATATGTGGATTAGGCAGCAGACAGATGATCTGTCTAAATGCCCTCATGAAACAGCTGCCCTCTTCTTTTCTATCCTGTTAATGCTAATCTTCCAGATCCCAAGCAGGCACTGGTATTATTCCTAGAAAGACAATAATCAGAGCAATGGACCCAAAAAAACACTATGCAAAATGACATGTCACATTAGAGGAGCACTTTGTTTTCATCTGAGTATTCAAAGTGTTGGAGGCAGCACATTTAGAACAAAACCCCTGGACTGAAACCTTGAGAGCTTCACAAATCACATTTCCTTTGCAAGCCAACACAGCATTTCTTTCTAATTGCCAAGCTGCTGATTTTAATGTAGAGTGGACCCTGTCGATAGTCAGGGATTAATGTTGTGGAGATGCTGTAAGTACCTAATAGGAAATAGCATTCCTTCTGAAAAAAATCATCTTTATTACTTGAACTTGCACTTTTTGGTTCTAATCAGAAATCCCTGGCCCTGGACTGTTTCTAAGTACTTGGGAAGATGTTATGCATTTACCTATGGTTTATCTATTATGATAATTACAGTCTCTGTCTGGAACTGAATCATGTGCATCAGGATTTTTTTCCCCTCTCTTCTCTACAGCCAAATTTGCTGAACTTCTTGGACTTTGTGTGAAACTTTCTTATGTTGTTTATTGCTGGTACCCAGTTCTGAGCCACTGCATCTCTAGAGAGTGTCTGCATATATTTTCTGTTTGTACCTTACCATGTCTACTCTGCTGAGTTTCTGGAGACCATGGGGAGACCTGTGAAGGTCCTACTGTGGCTTACAAGACATAAGGACAGGAAGGTGTTAGGAGTAGAGAGTTATGTGACATGGAATTGTCTGATGTCAAAATCTTTGACATCTGGACACTTGTTATTAAAAACACAACACCATTTTAACAGTAGCCACAAAAAGTTCAAAGAGTTCTGGCAGGAAGACATGTATAAGACTGAGTACCAAGTATCATTAGAATACAATTTTGTTTTCTTGTACAATGACATGCAAGCTACCTGAAATCTAAAATAGTGTGGGTTTATGTGAAATTATCATCTTAGTCAATCAGATTCCTGGTGTGATAACAGGGTGCATGTTTTACAGGCAGACAGAGAACCCAGAAACCCCCCAGGCTGTGATGTGAGCAATGGCTATAAGAAGACACTTGCACTTTTCAAAGACAGGTACAGACAGCCACATGGTCAAATGCATGCGTATATGGTTCCTATGAACTGCTGGTGTGAAATGAGGATGCAGGGGTTTCACACTTGCACAGATCCAGCTGGTTACAGCTGTAATCAGAGCTTAAGGCTTTCCATATTTTATCCTCCAGTTATAATTTTACTTGTTCACTTCTATAAAAGGCTGTTAACCCCTATAAAGCAGTTAGTAAATTATTTAAAATACACTTGCAATATAAACAGCAACCAGATGAAATTTTCCTTGCATTATTTGAAATCTGGGGTTTAATATTTCTAATTTCTACATTTAGACCATTTAAGCACCAGGCATGCTTTGACCTGGTAGCATTATACGAGCTCATGCCTGGAAAATGTCTTCAGTCCCCTCTGCTAGAGGGTGAGTGGGATGTCCAGTACCACTCTCCCTTTCCTGCAGCAAAAACCAGTGCATGGAACATGATTTTTCCAAAAAGCAATCAATTCTCATCCCCACTTACCTGGAAGAAGCAGATTTTGGATGAGTACATTAAACCAGTGACATGACTTGTCTGTGATGTTTCCAGGCTTGGGTGCTGTATCCAGGCAGTGGGACCATCATGGCCAGCCCTGTCACATGCCAGGGAGATGTCATGGGCTGGTGCCACAAGTGTGCAGTGGGAAGGGAGTCCAGAACTTCCTCCTTGTGCTGGATAATATCTGCTCTCACCTGAGTTCACGTTTGACCATGACACTCTGTGTGGGCACCAAAAGCAGCATGCAGGGAGTCATTACTCTCATTTTCTTTGCAGAGAAACACTTGTGTGCAAACCAGGCTTGATTCTGCAAACTCACAATGTTTAACAGCAGGGACAGGGGAAGGTATTGTGGAGCAGGATACCTTTTACCTGTGTCATGAGTAAATTGGAAGATCACTGTGTGGTGACCAAGTTCAAGAGCAATTATGACCCCAAGGGATGTAGCACTGACGTTTGCTTCCTGTGGACCTTTAACATTACCCAGTGCAAAATTAATATGTTCCTGCTTTGGACAGGTGCTGAGCTGATCCCACTGGCAGCCACCTGGAGCGGCTTGAATGATTTTTATAGGAATTTAACTTTTTAATCTTTATGACAGGAACTGGGAAAAGTCAGTCAAGAAAATTACTTCAGAATATTCTGGTGTCTGCTAAGACATTTTCTCATTGTACTGGCAATTTCTTCTGCCCTGGAGAAGAAATGGGTGACATTTCTCAGGGTTATACTGTGCTCCACGTACTGCAGCTGAACTGCCAGCTGAGTTCCCAAGACAGAGCTGTAATTGGCTCTGTGCATATCAGGTTCCCTCTGACTCCCCTTTGTGAACACAAAGGCTGGGATGTAGCCAAGGCAAGAAAATGTACAGCAAAACACAGCTGACATGAATGGCTAAATAAACAAAAGCAGATGTGCCTCTTCACATGGTTGTGTGAGGGAGGTGGGAGTAAAGTGTGTTTTGAAAACAACAAAAGAAAAAACTGATATCTGAACACCAGAGGCTTTACATACAAAGAAAGGTGCTGTCAGTGATCATCACTGAAGTAGCATTTGCAGATCACAAGATACCAACGGTGAGGAAACAGCTGTTGTGGGTACCAAACACACACAACTCAAATACATGACAAAAGCACGATGCCCACGTTCAAGGTTTCCAGTGAAATACTGGTGGCACTTGGGCTGGGAAACCCAGAGCCCTTCACAAATCTATTAGATGGACCCAAGTTCTCTACCACCCTGCCACATACTGTGTGTATTCAGATGTAGCAGGTTTTTTACCAGACCAAAGGGAAGAAATGTAAGAAATCAAATATTATTTAGATTTGAATGACTCTGAAGCGCAGATGATGGCACTCATGAAATTCAAGATGCCTCAAAGTTCTAGAGATGCCTGGCTTATGGGTGGCTCTAAAGCTGCTGTTGGTATAATGTCAAGACCACAGAGGAAGTACTGGCCTCTGTATTTATTGACACACAGGGTTGTCACTGTATGTCTTAGAGGTAATAAGTGGAATGCTAATGGGTATTTTTGATCCAACCTAAGGCAGATGTTGCATGGACCTAGAAGTTTTACCGACCAGTTTCACATATCATCCTCACGTGCTAAGAAACCAAAACCTTTCCTCTCTAAAGACAGACCTTGGGTGAGAAAACTTGATAAGTAAGGTGACTTTACAAGGTTATTTCTGTGTCAGACCTGAAGTTTATAATTTTAGTTACATCTCATGTCTCAAAATCCTTTACGTTGTCTCTCAGTATTGCCAGAAGCAAGAGTGCATTAGATAAATCAGAGTATTCAGAAGGAAAAGAATTACATTACCAAGATAAAAGGTTTTGCAATACCTGGACTTAAATGATGATAAGAATTAATAAAGTAATTTTAGATAGGTTTAGATAGTATGTTTCTATCTCTTAGAATTAACAGAAGAAGACAGTATATTCACATTTTATATCAAGATATCCATGTCTCGGGAGTAAACTTTTCCCTTCCACAGGGAATTAGGCTAAGGCTGGGGGGGGCCCTTTGATTATAAGAGTTTTGTTATAAATAACATGTCTTTTTCATTTGTACAACATGGTCAAATTCTTGGTCTCAACTGCCTAAGAACTACCACTAGGTGAGAGAATAAACGTTCCCTTTTCTGCATTCTTAAATATATTTCTTTTTGGCTGATATGTAGAATTATGCACCCATATTTTTGTATTAACCATGTGTGAAACTGTAAACTTGTGTTTACTGAAGTTAGAGTGGATCATCAGGGATGCAAAGAAGAACCGATAAATCAATTATTATAATATTAATAGCAAAACTGCTCATTCACATCATGAGAAGCCCTAGATCATGGTCATTATTCATTACAGATGTTTCCACTTGAATTGTAACTAAGACAAGAGAGATTCTTTTTTTCAGAATAAAATACCTATCTAGAATAAAATAGTATTTTAGTATTGGAACATGGAGACAAGATGCAAATGAAGAATTATACACAAAAAATATTTATTTATATACATTCAGAATTCAGTGTGTGTTTTTGCTTAGGTTCTTCAAAGAGCAGGAAAAATGGTTTTGTTAATTATTTTCCAGTGTTATTCTGGAAAGCTCACACTTTTTTCATAAAAGGCCATTTTATTTCTTTGTTTTGTTATTCTTACATTCCTTTAATGTCAAATGGCAGTTTTCTTTACTAATGGCACTGTAGTCCAAAAGACCAGAAGCAGCAGTAAGCTTATTAAATATTAAAAAGGGCCTCTGAAGTAAAATAGCGAGAGATGCTTGACTATGCTATCAATGATTTTGGAGTTGTTTGGGGTTTTTGTTGCTATTTTCCCTTATGCTAATTTTTTTTAGAGCACCTACAATATTCAAACCATGGAGAAAAGGTTTTCAGGCCAGGGGTTATATATTTTATAAGAAAACACTAGAAACTGAATGAAGAAATGAAAGAAAAACAAGAACAAAAAAAGAAGATTTATGGTTTAAGCTCCCATTTTTTGGGTAGTTGCTGTTGTTGCAGCTAAACAAGCAACAGAGTTGATCACTAATGAGAATTAAGTTATTGTGTAGTTGCTTAACTCACGAGGCTGAAATACAATTAGATTAAGATGTGACAGCCTGCACATTTATATGATTTAAGGACAAAACAAGTTTTCATCTACAGTGTTGAGATTTATGATGCAAATGTTGATGTTTTGGTTTTACCCCTGGAAAAATGAAGCCCCATGTATACTAATACTGAAGTCTGAACAGCAGTCTATGAACTCACAGATTTCATTCATAACAGATAAAGTTTGTGGTACCAACTTAATTCCAAAACTTACTTCAAAAAAAGAATTAGCTCACTAACTGGAATATATATTATTTTATATATATATATATATTACAGTGCAGAAACATATTATTTATGAGTCTAAACACAAAAGATTGCACCTGGTGTCAAAAATTTTGTTTAACTAGTAAAAGAGCAAATTGCTGTTGAATCACTGATGCAAAAGCAACCAGGGAAGCACAAATGATTTGTTTAACGTAATTCTAACTTACCCATGAGCTAAACTGCAATATTTTTTATAATATAGTCCAAATAAATGGCCTGTTCATGCTCAACAGGTGACAACTAGCTAAAAAACCCACCTTGCAGTTTACAATACAGCAAGAAGATGACAAGGTGTTAGCATGCATAAAGGTGAAATATGCCAAGATTTATTAAAAAATTTAGATTTAATGGATACATATGTCCTACTCTTTATGCTTCTAGATAAAAATGATTTATCCAGTCATGGCAATGTTTACTGTTTCTTTTACTAAAGGCATAAATCTTTGCACCTCCTCATTAATATATTCACACTTTTTTCTCCTTCTACTTACAATGTGGGTAATTTTTCCCAGAAGCTGTAATGTAATATTTAATTATATACTTTGATTCAGAAATTGCAAAATATCAAAATTGCAACCCACTATTCTGTGTCTATTTTAAAAAATTTAATTGAATGGTCATTTTATACATACCTTGTATATTAAGAATTAATTTCATCATTCCTTGGTGATGATGAAAATCACTCCCCTGCCATGGGCAGGGACACCTCCCACTAGCCCAGGTTGTTCACAGGCCCATCCATCCTGGCCTCAAACACTTCCAGGGATGAGGCAGCCACATTTTATCTGGACAAGCTGTTCCAGTGCCTCACCACCCTCACAGTAAAGAATTTCTTGGCAATATCTAATCTAAACCTACTCCCTTTCAGTTTGAAGCCATTACCTTTTCCTGTCTGTACACAGCCCTGTAAGAAGCCTCTCTCCTGCTCTCTTATAAGCAAACCCTCTTTAGGGAATATGGGTTAATGCTATTAGGGCTCCCTTGGGCCTTCTCTCCTCCAGACTGAACAACCCCAACTCAAATGTCTTTAGATATTTACATTATATCTGGCCATAGTCCATAAAGTTGCTTGATTTTTTAATTTTTTTTGTATCATTTTTTTTCTCTTTTATCTTGGAAAGAGAAAACAAGGGAAAGTAGATCAGTGCATAGTATCACGTATTCATTCCCATTCTCTGCATTTTGCTCCATATATTTTTTTCTCCTTTGACTGACTTCTCATCAGCTCTTTAGGTTTGATGAATTATTTCACTCGGAAAAAAAAAGAAATAAACATGGTGAACCAGAATCCATGCAGATAAGATAATAAAATTACTTCAGTTCTACCTTCGAGTGACATCATGAAAAGAAAAAAAAAATTAAAGAGAGATAAGCCCGCTAAGTCAAATTAATACAAATTGGGGCAAAAACCCAAGCAGATCTCTTTCAATGTATATTTTTTCTTATCACACTAACACACATTAAGATTGTCTGGATGCCTTAACTGTACATTTCCGTAACTTTCATTTCTTCTACATTTAACTCTGACTACAGAATTTGTGCAACATATTTAGGGGACAACTGTAGCATTGACATTTTTTCTCATTTTAAATTGTATTTCTAAATGATGATTTCAATTTTATTCCATTATTTTTACTGTATGTAAAATATGTATTTGTGTGCATGTGTTTGTTTCTGGAAGTCTACAGAGTGAAGAATTTATTTGCAAATGCTTTGTGAATAACTGTGCTAGTCTAGCTAGTGCTTGATTTAGAATTCTTAGTGCATTTGAAATATTTAAGCACGTTAAAAATAAATCTAAGTATCTGTTATAAACCATTTCAAGATCATCATTTTGTAACTGAGAACAGAATACTATGATAATCTGAACAAAAGAAATGCTGAGACAAAATGTGTGTAACATATCAACTGAGTACACAATGAGAGTTTCCAGAAGGTGTTAGACACACTGTGTGCCTTATGAGAGGCAATACAGGATAAAACTGTGACCTTTTCTTTTATCTGTTCCTATACTCTTTCAAAAAACTTACTGATCTTTGGAGAATAATTAATCCTAGTGTATCAGAGTATGAGGAGCTTTACTTTTTCCTCTAAGAAGGAAAAAAAGTCAAAGTTAATAAATGGAGTTACAGGCATAGAAACTATTCCTTCCCCAGAAAAAAAAGGACGAAAGAAAGAAATGGGTCAATGTCAACTGAGGCAATTTCAGGTGATTCCAATGAAATGGCTGATAGAGACATCAGTTTTAAGGGGAAAAAACCTCTTAGACCATCCTAGTCTGTCTTCCTGCATAATGCAGGCCAGAAAATTCCATATAGCAAACCTTGCTGAGCTGACAGATCTCTTGAATCACTTGATTTGGCTCTCTACTTTTTGAAAGATTAGTAGATATTCTCCCTAGGAGGTAGAACGTCATAAGACAGCTGCAGTATTTGATGCAGTATTTGATGCAGTATTTGATTTGCGAAAAGCATTTACAATTTTGGTCTGTTGTGAGTGAAAGTGTCAATAGCCCATGCTGACCTCTCAAGAACTGGTTCACTGCCAAAGTGAGAAGGACAGTGTTTCAAAGAAAATGAAAACCTTTCTGGAATCCCAAGCTGACAGTGACAAATGTTTGGATGACAAGGTCAAATGGCAGGTGTCTTTGTTATGGAAAACAAAGAAAGGTCACACATGGTAAGAGTTTCTGATTTTTAAGAGAATTTTAACTGGCACCTCACAATAAGACATCAGAAAAAAAGGAATAAAGAAGACGCCTAGTCATATAAAGAAATAGAAAGTTCACTGTACATATGACTTGATCACTAGACATGGGCACAAAGCAGAATGAAGATATATAGAATTTATTTCTTGAGATATCAGATGGCCTTCCATGAAAGAATTTTTATTCTCAGAGTTTGGATTTTCTGAGCTTGAGATCAGTCTCTTTCATTTTCTCTGCTCACTAGAATTCACAATAAGGAGAAAGTGCCATTGGCTTCAGATAAATGTGTGCTTGGTGTATAAATAGACATAATAAATGTGGTTGGCTAAAAAATGGATTATTTGTATTGGTGGAAGTCAAAAGCCTTCAATTCACTTCAGGGAAGTGATAGTCAGAGGAAAGAGAGGTTAGTTTGCAAATGAGAAACCTGTTTATTCAAACTGTTTTAGTCTAGGTCCCTTGGTGAAGTTATTCTAAACCAACAGAAAGATTTATAGCAATTTTAAGATAAGCAGACTTAGATTTTTTAGTTGTGATAACCTGGAAATAATGCTGCAATGGCTTTGAAGGGCAGTTTGGACAGAAGAAGCCAGTGGCAATAATGGATGACCTAGATTTAATAGGAGTTGGGCATCTCTGGATAGTCTGTTTGGGACCAAAGCCTGGGAGGCAGCTGCGACAAACAGAGTTGCCAAATGCCCTCACAAACAAAGGGACAATTCTGACTTTTTTGTAAGATGCCCCAGCATCCCAGTAAAAGAGTATGGGTTCCCATCTTTGCTGTGTCAACCATCACACAGCTAAAGATTTTAACAGAGCACACTGAAACCAAGCCACTGTATTACTGAGGGAACACATGGGAGCCCATCCAAGTGTTGGCTGTGTCACAGAGAGACCGTGATGCTGAGTCACTGTGGTCCCCAGTGTATTTAAAATTGAATCTACATTTCCCAGCACCTAGGAGAATGCCCTGACCATGAAGTTATTGGGCTGGGGCAATGATATTGCTACCCAGCAGAAGTAGTGCTCTGGCAGACACTCCTGCTTAATGCGAACTTCTCCCAGAAATGATGAATTCTGAGTTGTGTTCACAGAGTGAATGCAGAGAGATTTCTATTCTGTCTGATTTATTTTATGTTAGAAGTTATTTTCCAATTCCTATGAATAATTCTTGGCTAGGAGCTCTTTCATAAGCAACATATTGCAAGGCCTGAAATAGCAGTGAGACAGATTCTCCCCGGTTGAAGCCAGCTTTGGTCCGTGGTCCACAGGTAACATGGAACTGTGCTGATTCAGGTTAGCTCAGATTTTATCCTGACACATTTTGATAGGCCATGACATGTCAGATATCTAATTGAAATGCCTCATTGAATAAGCAGACCCTATGGAATGAGACCTTGGATGTAAAGCATTATCTGGATGTTCATTTGTCTGCAATATCCAGGCAAGTTTATTTAGGTATGATGGTAAGTAAGCCTAAAAGGGATGCACAGACACAGACGTGATTTCATTTAAAATAGTGGTATATCTAATCACTGGATTTTCTGCCTTCAAATTAAATCAGACTGTATTAACAAGGGTTTGGGAAACAGGTAAAATACCTATGTGCAAGATTATTTAAAACACACGGCAGAGGAAGGAACTGTTGGATAATTAGATTTTCCTTTATTTCAGTAAGGCTGAGAAATAAGTCATTTCTATAATGGGGGATGTAGAGAGCTCACTAGCCTCCATCCTGGGGAGGAAGGAGCTTTGAGAAACAGCAGTGTGTCCTTGGGGCAGCCACAGTCTGCTGCCATGTGTCACAATGTTCTGCTCACTTTGCATGCAGTGGGGATGTGCTACTGTGTGCCAACAGCTCATTATATCCCCACTGCAAGGGACCACTAAGTCACTGTAATTACATGGCTGCTTTATATGCTCTCCTTACAGCTGTGTTTATATTGTAGTGCTGCTTGCAAGAGGGTGACAGGAAAAGCTGGGCTGTGGAGGTCAGATCTCCCCTACTTGCACCTATGCCAAGGGTGTGACAGTGGAAAAGGTGTTCCCTGCTACAGTAAATCCAGCACGCCCATGTACTCTGCTTGACTGGCTTAGGTCAGGTATCACATCGAAATGGAGAAGGTTTCATCCCAAATTCTCACTGTCTTTGACAAAATCCCATTGTGAGATGGTGAAACTGGCCTGGCAGCCTCTATCCCTGGCTTCAGATCAGTCAGCAGGGCTGTTGTTCAGGCTTCCTGTGCTTCCACACACAGAGCAGTCCCTGGACAGGGCTGGATGGGGACTGCTGCCATCTCACTGGGCTGCCAGCACTGCCAGTGGGGAAATTCACTGCAGCTGAGGCATGATGGAGGGGTCTGACCACTGCTTTAATCTCTCTTAAACACAGCTGTCCTTACACAGCCCAGAGGAAGGAAGACTTAACAGCACAGGCACTTCAGATGGTCCTGTAATTGGGGTAGAGTGATACACAACAAAGAGCAACATAGCATAAACTCTTTTTTGTTCTTGCAAAGCCTGGCACTGGATTTGTTTCCTTTCTCTCTTGCCCTACAGCTGCCTGAGCCCTGGGTTGGGTCCTGCTGACCCAGTTTTTCATCGGGTCTGACTCCCGTGTCTGTTCTCCATTGGTGCCCCTCGTACCAGCAGTTGTGGTGTAGCTGCTTCTGGGTGATGATCCTGATTTTTTCACCACTGATTTCCTAATGGACATGACCATGTTTGTACTCTTTTTTTACTATTTCATGGTTTTTTTCAGCAACAGTGCCTGGTGTGGTTGGGACGGATAAACATGTAAAAAAGTCCTTTGTTGATAACTGCCTCTTAAAAAGAATTTCAACAGGAGTGAAATGCACATACTTAACCTGTTGTTTCATGAAAGGGAATCTGTCAGGTCCTTAACTGGACATCTGATGGCAGGAGGCAGAGGGATGACATTTAATACTGACATGCCACAGACCTAAGGTGTGTGAGAGTTTTAAAAGAATTTTCTTAAATGACTTCAAGAGTGCTTACTGTTTCCTTGTCACTCCATCAGAGCAGAGGGCCCACTTACAATATTCTAGAAGTGCTTCTGCATTAAAGCTTTGGATTGCTAGCTCTCAGCTTTCCTAAGCAGGCACAGGACAGAAACCAATATATTTTTTTTTTCATTTCGAATTACATTTTTTTTCATTAACACATAGGGCTATAAGTCTGAATTTGAACATCCATTGCATTTGTGTGGTTTCTTCCTTTTTACTGAACTGCTGTACTAGGAATGGGTCAGCCTAATACAGTGAAAGCCAGTTCCCATAACTGATAAAAATTACAGAACTATTCTGGGAAAGTGTTAACAAATGGCCTCATTGCATCTAAAAGAATATATCTCATACCTATTCCTCATTCTCATAAGAACAGGCATTCTGTATTGCCTATCAAGTCTAGGGACAAACTAAATTAATCTAAAAAAACCTTCACATTTATTCTTAGTTCACTGATTTAAGAACATGACACTACATATTGGAAATCTGTCTTTTCTTCTTTAAAAAAATAAATTCTCCCAGCACTACTCAGAAACATACTGTACAGGAAAGTATTTTCTCACTCCATAATGAATCATATCACTTAAAATCAGGTCTTGAGTTTTAGACATAAGTGTGTGCCTTCAGACAGCTAAATAAAAGTTTCTTGGTTTCCAGGGATGCTCACCAACAATAAATACACCCCCTGATTTAATGAAGCATTATGGTGCCTAACAACTCTGAAGAAATACATACAATGTAGCTCTAGGTGTCCGCAGAATAAAAAAATTATGTTAGCTTTAAAAACTCTGTAAAAAAAAAGTCAGGGTAACAGTTCTGGCCAATCCCCCTGATCCACATTTCCAGTGAGCATTTAACAGGGTCTGAAAGTTAACCACTATTAGGAAGAAGGAGACCTAGGGGAGCAGTACTGCACTGGTGAGGTGATAAACTGCTGGCAGTATAATCAGGCTGTTACAGCACAAAATTGAGAATGTGGAAATACAAGTTCTAATCTTGACTTGATGTGTGGCTTCGGCAAAGTAATTTCAGTCCCTCCTTTCAGTTTACTAGCTAATAAACAGAGAACAGTAAGTTATTCTGAGGTTGCTGTGATATCTAATTAATTTTAGTCAAGCAAGCATTTTGAAAACTGACCATACTAAGCACAATTTTCTACTATTTTCTAATATTACTAGCAGAAGTAAAAGAGAAATCAATTATTTGTGAGTGTCTCTTGGGAGACACAGGTGGAGCTCCTCTATTATTTTGCAGGCATCTGGTACACAAGTGTTTACACCCCAAGCTTTCAAACATAGTCAGGCTTTTGCTATATCCAGTTTCAACTGGGATTCACCAACTGACACCTTTGTGATCCAGCTATCCTCTTCGAAATCATAGAGCCATAGAATATGCTGAGCTGGAAGGGACCCATCAGGATCAAGTCCAGCTAATGGCCCTGCACAAGAGACACCAAGACTCACACCACACAAAGTCAGAGAGCTTTGTCCAAATGCTTCTTGAACTCTGCCAGGTTTGGTGCTGGGACCACTTCCCTGGGGAGCCCTTTCCACAAGGCTGCTCTCCAGCCTCTCATTCCCTGGTCTGTACACACTACCAGAGTTACCCTGTCCTAAATGAATAATCTGGCACTTGCCCTAGTTAAAATTCATACAGTTCATGATTGCTCATCTCTAATTTTTCGACGTCTGTCTGCAGGTTCTCTCTGCCGTCAAGGGAATCAACAGCTCCTCCCAATTTAGTAACATCACCAAACAGTATTTCTTCAAGGCCTGCATCCAGGTGAAGATGCTGAGGAAGCACTGGGCCAAGGATGGAGCCCTGTGGAACCCCACTAGTTACAGGTCCCCAGTCTGATGTCACCCCATTCACCACAACCCTTTGTGCCTGACCCATGAGCCAGTTGCTCACCATCTACGGATGTGTTTATCAAGGTGAGTGCTGGACATTTTGTCCAGAGGATCTTGTGAGAGAGAATATCAAAAGCATTACAGAAACCCAAAAAGGACAGATCAGCTGGCTTCCCTTGATCAGCTAGGCGGGTTATCTTTTCATAAAAGCAAACTAGGTTTGACAAGTAGGACTTTCCCCTCATGAAGCCCTGCTGGCTGAGACCAATTGGCTGCATTTGTCCTTCAGGTATTTTTCGATACCTTCCAGAATAATCATATTTTCCATAATTTTACCAATCACTGAAATGAAACCGACAAGTCTACAGTTCCTGGGGTTAAGCCCTTTACCCTTCTTGAAAATAGGGACAACATTCACCAGTTTCCAATCAGCTCAAACTTCTCAGGATTCCCAAGATCATTCAAAAACCCTTGAGAGAGGCTTTGCAATGACATCAGCCCACTCTTTGAGGGTTCTTGGAGGAATCCCATCAGGCCTCATAGATATGTAGGATCCAGCTGGAGCAAGAGATCCTGCACAAGCTCAGGATCAACTGGGAGCTATCAATCTCACGGTCACAGTCCTCAAGCTCAGGGCACTGTGACCCCCTTGGTCCATCATCCACCTTGAAGACAAGGGGCAAAGAATGCATTAAACACCTTTGCCTTGTCCATGTCCCTGTTTGTGAGGTGACCATCCTCATCCTGTAACAGGCCAATTTTATTTCTTTTGGCAATAACGTATTTGAAAAAACTCCCCCACGTTTCTGGCAGCTTCATCTCCAGGTGAGCTTTGGCCACCAGATTTTTCTCCCTCCAGTGGTAAGCAGCATCTCTGTACTGTTCCCACATCACCTAACCTTGCTTCCACTGGCCATACACGTTCTATTTTTGCCTTTTTCCAAAGGCAAAAGCCAAGCCAGTCTTCTGTGTCGCCTGCTTGATTTCTGATATTTGGGAATTTCTGCTCCTGTGCCCTTAGGAAGGGAAGTTTAAAAAGTGACCAGCACTGATGGACTCCAGCACCTACAAAAAGGTTTTTCCAGGGTACTCTAATTACCGGTTTCCTGAGCAGCCTCAAGTCTATTCTCCTCATGTCCAGAGTTGAGGTTTTGCTGGCACTTTTCCTCCTGTCACCAGAGATTTTAAAGTTCCTCCACACATTCCTCATAGTATTGCTGTGACACATTAAAACCTGAGGGGTTCTCTAACACAAGAAACTATGTCACTACACTCACCCCTCTTTATATCTGGCTTTGAGTATTCAAAATATTTGTAGTTAGGTTTTTGGCCTCTATGTAACAGCAGAACAAGCCTGTTACCCATAACATGCAAAACCATTGGACAGTTTCAACTGTGATTGTAAATTAAATGTCAGAATCAGATACCTGGACTTTAGAATCAGTGCTGAGGAAAAGCAGACATTCTCACTTACTATTTTTTCAGCATCTCTGTTTGAAGGTTTGCATTTTGGAGACTATCAGGACATCATAAAGGTCATCAGCTTCATTATAATTAAAGCTGAGTTTCTGTAAGATGAACAAGAAATCTGCTCAAACTGTGAATTTTGTCAATCTGTAGAATACAGATTTTAGGCATTTTCTGCTGAGATACGGTCTTCACAGTTTTTTATGGAAATGTTCTGTATTCATTGTCATATCCTCATTATTACCTGTTTTTTGCCTAATCTGCTCATTAAATTATATATCCTGCTCAAGGTCCTTAGACCTTGTGTTTCCAAAACCGCATAATGGTATTTGTTTTGTGACTCAATTTCATTGGAACAGTTTTTGGTCAAGGGATTATTATAGTGATATAAACTCTTCAAGCAATTTATGAGCTTGAAATGTGGGAAAACAATTCTGTCAGTCTCATATTTGAGGCATAGGCTAGTATAAATGAGTATCTGTGGGGTGGAGGTGCTGAATATAGAAGTGTGCTACTTGACTAACTCAAACCTGTGGTTGTTGGTACACTCATTACTTACCTCCAACAGTATCTGCTCATCTTTAGAAAGCTAAAGCCTATTTTGAGCATGACAGTTTAGAAATGCAAGACAGACAGAAGCCTGTCTTCTATGACAATGAAACCCTGGGGTGCTAAAATCACCAGCTGTAGAATGAGAAGCAAATGCGTAGGTAGACCTGTCCTATTGAAGGTGCTATGAAGGCTTTAGGACCAATCAAGCAAAAAGAACCAACTTAAGGACATGAACTAGTTTTTATGGGATATAGAGAGGGAGTAAATTATAAAAGCCAGTGTCATAGGAGCTTTGCTGTCAAACTGAGATTAATAACACCAGAGCTTTTCCTAAAGTGCAACACTTCTGCAGTTCCTTGCAAAAATAAGAGTCATTGAATGAATCAGGTTGGGTGGATGCCCTGAAGGGTGCCTGGGTCCATCCCATATTCAGAGAAGGTCTGATTTCAGATGTAGATTGCTGCTCAGTTTGGCATGACCCATCTCCTTAGGTTGCTGTCTGTCTGTCCAATCTTCCCCCTCATTACTGAGGACATTGAAAAATCCCAGCCCCAGGAGCAAGCCCTGAGTAGGAGCAATGGAGGATGAAGCAGAAGGTTGTCTTCCCCCACTGGCTTTCTTCAGTAAAGGACTCACCAAGAGACCACCATAAAAAGGCTTTCTCCAAGTTAGAGGTCCTAAATCTATAGTGTGAGTTTCCTCTTCTTCAAGCTGCAGAAAACCAGCCTAGAGGGTTAGAGCATTTTTGGTGAATTATCGAACTAGAGCAAAAACTGAAACCCTAAAGTTCTTCTACATTGTGGCTACAGTATGGAAAAAAGTACATTGAAAGTAATTTCAGGTATGCAGCATCTTAAGTGTATAAGAGCCCCTCTACACATTTACAAGCTTAATCCAAATGAAAATGGCATAATTTTTCTCATAAAATTCATTTTAATGGGCAGCTTCATTTTCCTAATACTAACTCTATTAGTACTAATATTTATGTAATATTTCAAGATTGATGGTTAGAACCAAAAATTATTATTGTGGTCTTAAAATCCAATTTTCAGAAAAGCCTATTCCTCTAAAATCAGAAGTATTAGATCTGTGAAATAAGCAGAAACAATTTTCATCTTGATTTCCTGAGTAGTTCCATTGAAATCAATCTCTGTAACTACGTGCATGCTTAAGAAAAGAAACACCCTAGTGCTCTGCTGAAGAGAAGCTAAATTACCAATAAGCACAGTTCAGATGCTCAGCCTACTAATGCAGCACTAAATCCAGTGGAGTTCACTCCAGGGGAAGAAAAGCCTTTTCTGGTTATCACAAAAATTACACATATTCCCTGGGAGATAAGTTCCGGTCCTGACCTGACTTAAAGCAAATATTCATTATTTTATATTAGGTCTTATAATATATGAGCCTTCAGTGGTAAAGTATCTGCAGATAATATAACCCACAAGTAAAGATTTCCTCAGGCATTGTGCTCTAGTTCAGCTATAGAAGTAGCTATACCAAAAAAACCTTTTTCTTTTGAATTTGTGAGTATGTGTACTTGTGTCCACACTGATATTTTATGTCTTATAAAAACATAATATTAAGGGAACCTTTTAAGTCCAACTTAGGCTTCAAACTTCTTTTACAGCTTTTTTTTTTTTTATAATAAGCTTTACAAAATAAGGTATTAATATCAGTGATTTAAAATTTAAAGCAATAATAGTACTGTATTCAGATTAAGCTTATAACCTAGTCCACCTGCACAGTGGAGACCTCCACTCTGGCCAGGGAAATGTACTACAGCTTCTCCTGGAAATACCACACTGTGATTACTCCTGCTGCAAGACTTTTGTGCAAACCTCCCTGCACACTGCTCCATCAAATGTGAGGCATGTGCCTACATCTGGAGTACTGCCAAAGCCAGATAAGGAGAAAAACCTATCTTTTCTGCAGTGCTGCAAGATTCCTTCAGCAATACCCATTTCTTCTACTCATGGAGCATCTTGCCATTTAACCTCTTCCTACAGCCAATGGAGAGAAACAGGCATCTGCAAGGTGCAATTAGTCTATTCTACATATTTATCTTGGGATAAGATGGATCGTGCACTAGAGGAACCCATTTCTCTGCATTGATTTTAAAAGCTAGCCAGTGATTAGCTCTAACACAAACACCTACACCTCACACCCAACATTAATTGAAATGGATTTTACCCTGTGTCTCTGAGCCTTGCAGACAAGTAGGCTATAGCAAAGTTCCCAAAAAATCAGAGCCAGCTCATGAAACCTGGGCCTAACAGAGCTCAGCTCTGTGTGGGGAATCAAAGGAATCAAGGTTACAGCCCAACATCCCTGAAAAGGTATTTCTGTAGAAATATCTCAACTTGGCACTTCCTTGGGGTTTGATTCTCAGTATCTCACAAGATATAGTAAGAGTACATTGAGTAAAAGGATCCATAACTACTCCTGTTACACCATCACTGTCAAGTCAATATTTAGCTTACTATGGCTCAGCCTCAGAAGACTCTGGCATCACTGAAAGCAGCTGAGCAATGTTTGGGGAAATCTGGACTTGCACCATGCACATTCCAGCTGCCTGTCATGAAAAGGAGCCTGCATTAAAACTGAGTCATACAATTTCCTGGTTGATGTGATAATACTGAATATCAAAAAAAATACTAGAAAACCAGCTAAAAGGGTCTTAAAGATTAAATACAGATTAAAAGGTAGTTAGAAATGCATCCCAGCTGTGTACCATTTGCACTATAATCAGAATGGTTTTAGAAGACCCCCCCAAAATAAAAATCTAGGCAAGAAATTTTCAGAAACACATTCATTTTGTCAAAAAACACTTTTCCTGTGTTTCAAGTTCTTTTTGTACATGCTAATCTCTCCAAATTACTACACACATCAAAATTTAAAATAAACTCTTGCTTTTTCCAAAATGTTTTTGTTGAGTTTAGTTTAAACACTTGCTTTCACCTTGACTGGTCTTTGTTGACATTGCTAATTATCACAGTTAATTTAATTTTTGAAAGAAAGTATTTGCATTCCTTAAATTGGAACATCATACAGGAAAAAAACAAATTAAGATTGAATCATCTAGGAGAACTTTTCTAAAATTGTTCTGATCTTTCCCAACTACACAGTTTTGGTTTCAACAGAATTATTTAAAGCTGTTTTATCAGAACATTCCTCCAATTCTGCCAATTTTGATCCATTTTGAGTTAAAAAAAGGTAATTCAATTTCTTCTCACTTCTACTCTCTTGGTCAGGAATAACTGCAACATCACAGAGGGGACAGGCCTTTACACCAGAGCTCTAGGTGGAGAATATTTCTTTTTATATATTTTCTACAATACACAAGAGGATGCTCAGCAGCTGGTGGTTATGTGGAGAATATGAAACATTCTGTGCACGTTCCAGTCCCTTGCTCTCAGTTGTGCACACATCCACACTCCCAGACCTTGCCTTGACTCACAGACCTAATGATCTGTTCCTGTAAAGACAGATGCAGGTTGTTCCTCAGCCACCAGCAACAGTTAAAGCATCTCTCTTTTCCTTGGTGCCTTGGGACTGCCCTCTAATGCAGACAGTCTGAAAGAGATAATTTCTCTCATGGTGCTCTTAAAAAAGCTGTGGCTTCTCTATCAGATGAAAAACCACTCAAAGAAATAAAGACTAAAAAATTAAGATTATTATGATACACCTTTTATGTAAAGTTTAGAATGATTCAGGGAGGAGTGTAAATTTAGAAGAATGATTCTTTCAAATAACATAAAATATTTCAGCAGGCCATCATCTCAGATTCTCTTTCAAAAGATTCACAACTGCCTTAAAAATGTAAAAGCCCAAAGCCATTGTATTATTTTCCTGATAAAGAAAAGTAATGCAATTTAGTCTTTGATGTTTAATCTTGTGTTGTCTTTCCACCTGCTTGTGGGCACAATCCTGTGAGCCACCAGGAGCCTCCCAGGTTTCCTGCAGCACTTAACAGAGCTGGGCCAGCTTAGGTCTCTCCTTCCTGAAGTCAGAGCATGGGAGTCCTCCTCATCATCATTTTTGTGGTGCAGCTGCTAGACAGGCACTCCAAAGACCAAAACTGATGTCCTGTGGATGCCCTAGGACACTTATGACAGTTGTCAGTCCCTGTGTTCCTGACCCTGAATGCTAGAGGCAGGGTTTAATTATTCAGTTATTTAAGATACAAACTCTTCCAGCCACAGACCACATAGCTCAGGAACATCTCTGCTGGTCTAAACCAATCTCCTCTTGCTCTCCCTCTTTCAACAAATGCAATTCTTGCAAATAACCCTTTTACCTATCCTCACCATTATGAACACAGAGATTAAAGGCACACAAGTTGCCCGTTCCTTCTGTATATGTGACTCATGCTACTCCAAATCAAAGAGATACAAAATAATTCTTCAAGGCCCAACCTAAACGCACAGTGTTTCAGAGTGCATATATGCTTTTATGCTTGTATATATAAAATTCCAATAAATACATACTGAACAACAGCAGAACTTGATCCCTTCTCCTTACTGGCAACACTCTGTCAGACAAGAACACATCTATGGGGCTGTAATTTAATTTCACTTTCCTACATACTTTGACCTGTTGGAAAACCAGGCTGCTATAATATATAACACATCAAGATGTAGATTTTTTCCTGATTCTACTCTTCCACTCACAGAAAATAACCTTTGGTTACCATATTGACTTAAGACAACTTGTAAGAAATTGAGGAGTTTGTTCTGAATTACTCTCTCTTCCTAGTGGTATTGTTTTTACCCATAGAGGACCCAGCATTTTTAAGATTTGCCTCAAATTTCCCTATCCCCATTACAGGCAATGATGAAGGAAATGGTGCCAAAGACCTTTCACTATCATGCAAGCAGGATCCTGTTGAAGAAATAGAAAAATCACTCTTATTCATTTCCAACAAATTGGCTCTTTCCTGCAACAAAGTTTTTATTCCTCATAAGACAAAGCAAATTCATTTCAGCTCTGTGTAAAATTAACCAAAAAGTTCAGACAAAAAAAAAAAAAACAGAAAAAACCAGAAAAAAATCTGTTTCTCAAGATGATGGGTTTGCTAAGAACTGGTCCCACTTGTCCAACAACACCACAGATGTGGCGTTTTATTCCACGAGAAAAGTCATCATTGCCACAGTGGTTCATATTCCTGTGCCATATGCAGTGATGATTAAACTAGTGAGATGGGAAATACTTTTGAGATGAGAGACTGTAAGAGAGCCACCTGAGAATACCTTATCTGGCTGGGGCACTCAGCTGAAAGGTTGTCATAAGAGTTACAGAAAACGACTATGTTTGGAGGCTGAATTTAAATCAAAGCTTTTAAACACCTTGATGGTTGCATGACTATTTAGTGTGCTTCTGCTGTTATCCTTTGTTTAAGGCCTAAACCAGAAAATGAGACTATTATCTCTCTGTTCAGGTCCTATATTTAAGAATCTTAGGAGAAAATCATCTTGACTGTAAATCTATGTAGGACTGAGTTAAGAAAAACAAAAAAGCATGATTTCAGCTCTTTCATGCCTTAGATTTTTGAAGAAGTAGATGTCAGACTTGGATGCAAAATGTGGCCATCCAGTACCAAAAACAATTATAGATGTACTCACAGCTGTTTTAATTTTGCTACATTTTTTACAGCATTACAGATTTTGATTAAATATTTGATTTCACATGAAGCAAAAGCTGGGCTGCATAAAAAAATCAGTGGAGGTTTTACTATCGACCTCGTGAGATTTCAGAAATTGCCAAATTTAATGACTTCCTCATTAAGAACACTCTGGTTTTGGTATCCTGAGAGTTTTGACTCTCAGGAGTCAGAGAGCCAGGAGAGTCTCTCTTTCTGCAATGCATACAGGTGAAAGTAAAGCTTAGAACTGTGAATACTAGAGAGCTCTGAAACCAGACAAATGAACACGAAAGAACACTGACTCTGATCTTTCAAACAAAGTATCACCATAGCCTTAAGATATGTAAGTCAGTCTCATAACAGCTCAGGGCCTGGAAACAGAGAATGCATTCAATATGTAAAAAATATTCCATTTTATACAAAAGTACTTGTAGGTTTGGATGATTTGTTTTCTTCATAAATAACCATGTTTTGATACGCCATTTGCATGAAGGTTTGTAAACAAGACCAGTAGGTGATTAAAAAAACACAGCAAAAGGCAATTTGGGGAATTGAATTTGAAGACTATTTTGCAAGTAATATTCCACACATTTTCTCCAGCTCAGCTAAGCAATCTCTAAGCAGATTACAAAATTCTCACAAATCTGATGGTAAGCAGTAACTCAACAAGTGAATTGAACTGATGCTAATCTTAAACTTGGTGCTTTTACTCTCCTTCCAGTGAGAGAATATAAATCCTTTGGAGATCTTTTCCTCCAGTTTTATGAAAGCAGAACTTCTGCAGCACTTGTTGGCAACATGTTTATTCATTTAGGGGAAAGGTCTGCTGTCTGTAGGAACAAAGCCATCATTCTCATACATATTGACAGAGTGTAGGCACAGCCATGGCTGGAGGTGGCTTTTCTACTTCCCTTGGTCATGTGCTGTGTATCACTGATCTGGAATGATGCTGAAAATCTTTCTGTTGTTAAAAAAAAAAAAAAAAAAAAGGCCATGTGCAAGTAGGATTTCTGAAATACTTATTTAGGTGTTAGTGAGACAGCAGCAGAAAGAGCAGCACTTCATGAATATAACAATAACTTCAGTCAATAGGATTCTGAGGCCCTCTCTGTATCAAGCCTCAGAAAAAAACCCAGATAAAATAGTCAAAACAGAATCCATTATTCCATTTAAATTGCTTTCTCAGTAGATTGATAAATCCATAGCAGAAAAGATCATTTTCAGCAAAGTATTCCTAACCCTATTAGTCGAGGAAAGATCCCTGATAACTCAGCAGGTAAGAAGAGAAATTTGAACTAGATTGGCCTTTGCAGCTTTTGGACTCTTGGAAATGTGAAGAAGGGAGTTGGTACACTGAGTTTTCTTATGTACAGCCCCACAAACAAAGGAGGAAAGTTATAGGATGGCCTAAATAAAATGCACAAGCACTGCTGGTGCCTAATAAAATACCAAACATGCAAATACTATTGATACATGGCAGCATTAAATTGCAAACACATGCCACAGTAAAGGGCAAGCAGCCACTAATAAATGTAAACTATTAACCAGCTCTTCAATAAAAAAGGCCACGAATCATGCCAGGACTCACTGTGAGTGCTGCAGAGCATATCCGCAACTGCTCTATTTCTGTTCAGGAAAATAATCATCACAATGAACAAAAAAAAAGAAAAAGCAGAAAAATGCAGTGAGATTACATAACAATAAAATAGATATTGCTTTTGCTTCCTTATTAGCAAAAGTTATAAGATCTTTGTTTGAGCTGAGGGAGATATTTTTACAGGCTTCTACCTTAAGCCTGATTTTTGTTCTTTTCATGGTTCTTTTGCATTGTCCTGCTTATGTGCAGGGCCTTGAAGTAGAAATCAGGAGCTCCACTACTGGTCTAATAGTATATATATTTTCATAAAACTGTTTTAACCATTCAGTCTCAAAATACTTTAAAAAGTCTTTATCTCCTAAATGTGGCAACAAACTGCATGAAAAAACCAGTTCCCCAGTCCCTGCACAGATCCCAAAGGGGATCAGAAGCAGAGAAGTTTCCAGAATGCCAGCACTCCTCACTCTCCAGAAGATCCCCATTTGCAATCCTGCCAACTGTGGAGCTGATGATGGGCACTGAGGGTTTGTTCTGTCATTACTGAAGTCAAAGGCACCTTTTTTTTGAGAGCAATGGTGCAAGATCTTTGGGGTCTGTGCTGACAGCTGTGTCTTCTGCAGCACAACGTCCTGGTGCTCTCAACATCTTGGCATGGGACAAACCCAGCTGCTCTTTAGACAGGGGACTGAGGCAACTGGGAAGGAAAGCTGGGGTGGAGACAAAGGACTGCAGTCAAAGAGTACTTCTGAACAATGGGGCTACATTTTCACACAGAGCTCTGCAGTGAGTTTAATTAAATACTACACATATTTACTTACTGAAAAACCCTGTTTCATTAACATAAACAGATAGGGGATCATCAGTGCATGACAACCCATAGGGCACCAGGGGAAATCTGTTTTGAATTCTGTACGTCAATCAAGCGATTCATATACATGGCATTTGCATCTGATGACTGACTGAATGGAGTCTAGTGATTTTTACACCAGGGTACACCACTAAAAACCTCTCATTAATAGATAATCAGCTTCTACTGATCAACTCCTCGGCTGCATTCCAAAGCATCTGTTTCGCCCATTTTGTGATTTAGAGATGCTAAGTACGATAAAAGCAGTTCTGTGTTATTTCTTTACTCATTAACCTTATTATACTATTTCACCCTCAGCAGTGATTTTTTTTTTAAAGAAAGTTGATAAAAAGCAAGTGAAAAATACATTAGCCCACTAAATGGCCCATTATTTCATTATGTTTGTGCTAACAATGTAAGAGCCATTCTAAGTAAATAGTATATTTCAAAGCAAAAACTTCTGAGAATAATTACTTCTTTAGCTGAACTGTTTATCAATAGACTTTTAGACTTCAAGATTTCTTTTCGTATTAATGTTACGCAATGAAATGAATGCAAAATTAGTATGTGAAAAATGGCTTAGAGGAACAACATTTTTTATTCAAGCTATGCAAAATGTGTGTGTATAATTTGCTCTTCAGATTGATATCCCAAAGGCTGCTTTAAGCCTTTTTTTCCCACTACATGGTAATACAAAATGCAGGGATTTTTCAAACAGCACTATCTGTGTCTGTGACCATATGGTGGTTTCCAGCTTTGTTTTACATTACTGCACCTGAAGCTATTTATGGTCAGAACACTCACATAACAACTACATGTTGTTTATATATTTCAATTTGCAGGTAATGTAGCCAAGGGCTAATCACACATAGATCAGATTTGCCACTAGTGCTTTCTGATGTCTTATTTTCAGGCCCTATTAAACCTGACAAAATGATAGGTAGAACAGTAAGGTTTGAGGGAAAACAAGGCTCCCAGACCAGTTTGCTGTAGCTTTAATTTGTTTCTTTGAAAATCGTAGCTGCTAAAAACCTAACATACAGCTGGCATCCAAATTAATCCCCTAAAGGTATCACATGCAGGGCTCAGAAAAGCACACACATCTCTCTGCCTACCCCTTTTTTTCCAGGTTGCTTTAGCTCTGTAGATTAGGCAACAAGCCCCAAAAGGCTTTTACTCCAGAAGATCTGCAGAGCTGAGCAGCCATCCAGGATCTCCAGGGTATACAGATGACATGGTGCTGTCAGTGCTCGGGTCTGCTGGTAACCCACAGCCCTCTGCTGCCCAAGCTGTGGTCCTTGGCCCATTTCCCAGGATGTTGGCCCAAATGGCAGCTTGCCTCTCTGTGAGCTGCAGTATTCTAAATATATTTGACCTTGCTCTGAGGGAAGGAATCCAGAGCCAGCTCATGCTGGTAGGGGCTCAGACTGGCTTCACTCCATCCCCCCATAAGTCTGCTCACACAGGCGAGAAGATATATGGGAACTGGATCCCCCTCCAATAATACCTTCTGGAGTCATAAACTTGTTCCTCACTATTTCCCAGTGTATCAGAGCATGTCTTATGTCACACCTTATTATCGCCATCATCCCGAAGCATTTTTATTTCAAGCTGCTGAAACTTCCCTGCTTAGAATCTCTCAGTGAAATACTGCCCATACTCAGTAAAGCCACCTTACCAGCAGAGCAGCTCTGTAAGTGCAAAAGGTTTAGCACCAGCTTTAAAACAGACAAATGTGGATAAATGTAAAATTTAAATAAACCCATTTCAGCAACAGACACAGAACAAATTACACAGCAGTGTCACTGGCTCAGAACAGCATCCATAATTATGGGATTTTCAGGAGATGTAGCTGGAACATGACCCTCTTACTTTTCTATCCCTTATGCTTCCTGTGATGGAGGTGTGACATCAGCAATTCCACTTGGGTTTTCTTTGTCTCTAGGGGTTATTGACAAACACATACAAATTAAAACAGTCCTGGATGTTAACACAGCTTTATTTGCTTGTGGTTGGGCTATGCTGAGTAAAAGTGTACTGCAGCCTGGGGCTGGGGCCACTGTCTTCAGCCTTCCCCAAGGTCCTCAAAGAGGAACCCTGAAAGTTTGTGTTTTCCAGCTGCTGTGATCTTGGACATGCTTCCAGACTGCAGCTTCTTAGATTTTTTTAATGGATTTGGCCTGAGTTATTTCGAATTCCAAGAGACAAATCTTCTGAAAATGAAAGTATCATTAGTGAGATTTATCAGTACTCAAGCAAAAGACTTTCTGTTTAGCAGTCTAAACAGTAATCTGAAGGTTCACTTAAAACACCTCTTACCTATGAGTCAAGTTCAGGTACAAACCAGTCATCAAAACATCCTCTAGTAGCTCTGTGCATCATTTCACACTGTGGGTCTACTCTTCACACCAATTCATGAAATATCTCCATGTAAGTAAATTAATTTACTGCTTTTTGCAACTGAATCTCTTCCCAGGCAGAAAATTATATATTTTTAAATTTATTTACCTAGTTATAAATGAGAAGAATACTTTTTGCCAGCATAAACAGAGGCTTTGTACGCAACAAAAAAAATAAATTGTAGCTGCTGCCCAATTTTTTTTCTTCACAGAAGAAGAGAGATATCTGTATATTTGCAATGTCACAGACTGCTTTTTGGTTCAAGCTGTGATTTATGTTCCAGAGTCTGGGTAGAGAAAACTGCAAAATTTTATTACAAAATATAACCCGAGTATCCCAAAGCAAGCTCCATTGCTTTGATCACTGTTAATGAGCTAAACATCACAGACAGCTTTGCTGGCTTAGCTTCATGGGATCCCATGGAGTTAGCACAGAAAGAAAACCAGATATTCCTCACCTACAGGGGTATGGTATTCAGCAGGTGTGTGTGTTTTCCTCCATCCACATCATTCACTGTGGGATTTCCAATGATAAGCAGCATATGCAAAATACAGGATAAGTCAGTAACCAGTGGAATAAGATGCTAAAGAAGACAGAATTTGATACAGGGAGGTCTTTTTGCAGCACCAAAGTTAACTTGGTTTCATACCTATCTATCTTCCTACAAAGAAAAGCAGACTTTGTCTGCTGGCTTTTAGGTAGAATCCATGTCACTGCATAAACTGACCCAGAAAGACTCATATACTCAGAAGCTCAAAACTTCAGTCCAAATGCATGGGAACCTCACTTCATCAGACTCGCAAGGCTGAATCCAGTCTCAAAGCATTGGAGGAAGGGGAATCTTCAAAGTACCCTGTTGGGGCTTTGACAGAGACCTTCAGATTTGCAAAGATGAATGTCTTTGTCTAAGACAGATTCATATGGACCCAAAGTTTCACCAAAAGTCACTGCCAGGCTCACTCTAGCATGCCAAAACTCACTTTTATCGGGCGAGCAAGGAGCAGTGCCAGGACCACAAGGAGGACATTTCAACAGCTCCACGAGTGCAGAAACAGAAGCAGGCAAACAGGGCCATGACATGAGCAGTTTTGCACACCAGGAAGGACACTGCCACACCCCTGGCAGCTGGTGGTGTGCTGGGTGTTGGGTGGGTGTGGTGTTTTGGCTGGGGTTTTTCATTGGTTTGGGGTTTTTTCCCCCCACAACTTGAATCAATCCAGCAGTGTTTCACAAACAGTCAAAAGCCATTGCTGCTGCTGGCATCAAGAGTGTGCTAACCCAAACAGAACCCCACAAGAAGGACACAGTTGTCCAGGTCAGTGGCTGCAGGGAGTGTCTGAGCCTGGTGTTAGCACTGGAGGACTGGGCTCTGTGAGGTGTGAACAGGTGAATGATCTGCTCTGTCTAGTGGCAGAGCTTAAGAAAGAAATGGAAAGGCTGGGGAATATTCGGGAGAGCAAAAGAGAAATAGAGTGGTGGAGTTACACAAATGAACACTACATGGGTAGCAAACGAGAGGAGCTGGGAGCCATGGTACAGCAGGAAATCTGTGACATAGTAGGCACCACAGAAATGGGATGACTTGAAAGACTGGAATTCTGCAGTGGATGGCTCCACGTCTTCAGAAGAGACAGGTGAGGCAGGAGAGGTGCAGGGGTTGCTGTGTACATTAAGAAGTCTCTTGAGCTGCTGGAGTATGTCCAGAGAAGGGCAACAAGTCTGGTGACGAGTCTGGAACAGAAGTCTGATGAGGAGCAGCTGAGGGAGCTGGGGGTGTTTAGTCTGGAGCAAAGGAGGCTCAGGGGGACCCTGTCACTCTCTACAGCTCCCTGAGAGGAGGCTGTGGCCAGGTGGGGACTGGTCTCATCTCCCAGGCAGCACTGACAGGACAAGAGGGGACAGTCTTCAGCTGTACCAGGGGAGGTTTAAGTTGGACATTAGGAAGAAGTTCTTCACAGAAAGGGTGATTGGGCATTGGAATGGGCTGCCCAGGGAGGTGGTGAAGTCATTGTCCCTGGGTGTGTTTAAGGAAGGACTGGAGTGGCACTCAGTGCCATGGTCTCATTAACAAGGCTGTGTTAGGCCATAGGTTGGACTCACTGATCTGAAAGATCTTTTCTAACCTAGCTGATTCTGTGACTCTGAGATATAATTTCTTAAATCACATACACAATTCTAATTATTTTATTTGCAGTGGAATAAAAAAAAAAACAAACGAAAATCAACCAGGAGTCAAGAAAATTGGCTTCTTTTAAAGCCTCACTCTATTAAAGTCTCATTTCAGTTCTGACTATGAGCAGGAGGAGTTACGCTCAGCATCTTTTCCAAAACACTGAAACACATACAAATTCTCCCTGAGACATTCTTTGATTCTACTGATTTTTAGAGTGAGAGTAAAAAGCTCTCTTAGCTTCTCTGACATCTGATAGGCCAATTGAAATTAATATAAGCATAATTAAAATTAACTAATTGGTCTACACCTGATCTTTAAAGGCATGGCACAGTAGGCAGCCAGGCAGAGCCAGGCAGTCAGTGTTCCAACAGTGTCAGCCTTAATCAGCATCCAGGCAGCTCAAATCTCTGGAGGATTTACTAGACACCTAGACACTCATTATCCCTTTCCTAAGGAAAATACCACATTCTCAGATCAATAAGAATATTTGATTGAACTATAAATACACCAAATGGAAAAAATCAGCTTCAAAGAATCGTGTCTCCACATCAGTGATATCTCTCCAGAAAGTCATCTTTGCTACAGACAGATTTCTTGGTGTGGTTTGAAATGTCACATTTTCTTCCTATTCATGTGTTTCCTGCCCATCAGACTGATGTGATACTAATTGCAATGGTTTCTGTCACGTTCTCTACCCCTGTTTTGTCTAGGACTGTGCTTCTTTTTTTTTAAATGGCTGCAGGGAGTAAATGGCACGCTGACCCTCTATGGTGTTGCTCTTCCAGTGATGCACCCATTATTTACTACCTTAATTTTTAAAGCATGATTTCTTTTGCCAGGCCTGTTTTAAATCAACAATGTAGAAAAAATTTGCAACAGTTAAGAGGAAGGCCCATGGGTAGAAGCTCTGCGGTCTTACTGTGCATTTCTCTTCCTTTTCCTGACAGTTTTACCTGAGAGTGGGAGCTTCCAGCATGGCTGGAGTGGGGGTCTAGACCTGGCCTTGGGCCCATATCATTATGCCCCACGTTTTCAGCAGTAATGTTCATTATAGGAGTGAACTATGCCTTAACACATGTCATTTCATCGTGATAACACCCAAAGCTTACTTAAGCTTTGAAGCTTAAAAGAATTTTAAAAATAAATAAATAAATAAAACGTAAGGCATTCAAAAGAATATGTTTCCCTGCTTAATTCATGTGTTGGGAATAAAACCCAATCAGGTTTTAAATGCCACCCCAGTAAATCATGAAACATAACTTTATTTTTGTAGAAAAGATGTACAATTAAAGAGAGAGCCCATTTTGATCATGAGCTCCCCTCATCTGATACCATTCATTGCTTTGCTTTCTTTCAGGGATGTCATAATGTAAATTGACCTGACCATCTTTTCCTTCTCCCCCAGAATGCCTGTGCAAACCACATGTCAGGAAGGAGGAATTCAATGATAGGCAGTTGTCAGTGATGGCACTGGGCATCTCATCTGCCCCTGAGTGATCAGAAGCTGAGATACTTGAGGTGAGATGAAGATGGAATTAAGATATCAATACTGGTGTTCAATTCAGCTGGCCAGGCACAGAGGTATAAAGCTACAGGTTATGGTTAGGCTGCCTGAGGTACCTGCATGGGGCTGGTAGATGTGCCAGGAGACCTATGGGATACCTGCCCTCTTTGACAGTCGTAGATGAAGACCAGGCTGAGTAATACAGGATGCCTCAAACTGTAGAAATACTTATTTATGGAGAACAAAATTAAAGCCCTCCTCACATTGCAACATGCAGCAGTTTAACTGAGGCTCAGCCCAGTTGCCCAACCCAGGTGTCCAGAGCTCCTTGACATGTTTTTGGTTATTTGAGGAAGCCCAAAGGGGCTAACAAATATGGTTTGAGTTGGCCCTTGGACACCTATTTCTATCTCACCCTCTGGATTGTGCTCCTACTGCCTCCTGAAGAGTGCACTGAATGCTCTGTTAACTATATTGATTAGATTGTCATGAGTTTTTGTCTTTATCACTTGTTTTTAAAGTCCTTTTTACATACTCAGTAGCATTCACATTCAAGTCGACCTTTTGATCCTCCTCATATTGTTAGAGAAGGTTCATAATTAGGTAAAATAAAATTCTCTTCTTTTCTTTGCCCTTCTTAGTCCATATATCATGCAGTGGGAGTAAGACCCAGTCAGTATTGTTTAAGTGCCACTGCAGTGAATCAAATAGCATAGTTTTCTTTTTAGAGAATTACTGCACAATTAAATAAGAGGCATGTGATTACTTAGAAGTGGTATCTATGTAAAAAGAAGTGATTTAAGGTAAGCCTTATTGCAAATCCTTTGTGCTCATTGCCAAGTAGTTTAGACATTCCACAAAAGCTTGAAATATGGAAAAGTGTTACCTGCAGGAACTGCTCTTTTAAAAGAGCTCCCCATGAGCTCCCAACCCTCATTTATCAAAAGCTGGCAACTGAGCAATTGTAGTGGTAGTGCTCATTGCAGTAAAATTACCAGCACACATACACAGAGGAAGCTGCTGGGCAGTATCAAAAGACTCTCCCCCAGGTCACTTTGGCACTTTTCCTTAAGACTTAAATATTGTTAGCACTTTGACCAAAGCAGTCAGTAAGTAAATAGGAATTTGTGGGAATACTTCCTTTTAAAGGGAAGTCTGGTGTGAAACAAGTTATAGTTCTTGATGTAACCTTGTTCCTTTGCAAGGGACCAACAAAGCTCTATCTTCCAAATAGGCAAAAACAAATGACAGCACACAAGTCTCACTCACAGTTTCCAAACCTACTTTTCCAGTGCATTACATTCCCTAAAAGCTCCTCCTGCTGTTTTTCCTCAGGGATACACTCACAGCTGTTTCTCTAGTTTTCTGCTGGTTTTCTCCTGTCTTCCTCCCACACATTCAATTTGTCAAACAATTTCTTAGCCTCTGAATTTATACCCAGTGTCAGGAACCCCTTTCCCATTCTCACTATTGCTTTGCTATCACCATTCCTCCAGCAGTGACTTTTCTTACCTTTTATTACCATTGCTGCACTCAGCCTTCCCATGGCTCCCTTCACTCACCTTCAGTGAAGGCTGAAATACACTTTAAATATGTCTATATTGGTCTTGTGGTGCAGGTGCAAACTCCTTTCAATACAGTACCATTTAGGAATTGTATCACTAGGAAAGTTTATAGGTGTTGGTTATACCCATCTTTCCACTCAAGCCACAACATTAATAGTCAATATTGTATTAATTATAATCATGCAATCATAGACACATGCACACACAAATGATATTGCAGAGTAGGAGCAAAAATCAGGTATAGTCACAAAAATATTTTTCACTGATGCATGTCCAAGAAACTATTTTTTGAAGGCACAAGGAAAGGTGATGATTCATAGGCCAGACCCTGAGGTTTTTACTCTATTTTGAGGCAATACTGCTCTAAACTGAAGGAGACAGAAATTTGCAGCAGGATTTGTGAATTACTTTGGATATACTCTAACCACTACAAATATAAACTTCTGGAATAAATCAGATTTGCAATAGTGTTGAAAACACTCATAATTTGAAAAGGTAGGAATAGGAGTTTGACAAAATGAGCTTATTTTTATCCTTGACAGAGTTTTAAACTATCCCAGGATATTGCCATCTAATGGTGCCTAAAATTGGATAAGGAATAACCATTAGAGAGCAGACCAGGCTGAAGCTAGAACAGATCCATGGAGTTTAGGCCAATGTAGGATTCTTCTTTCAGGCTTTTCATTTGCATCTAAAAACTTGCTTATTTCAGCAATGAACCACTTCATAACACCCTTTCCCAGCCTAGCAGCATGCAGAAAAGGAAGGCATCTCTTGTTCTTGCATCTGTTTCACACATCTTCTTATCAGGCACTGTCTCAGGAAGTAAAAACTTCCTGCAGGCAATAGAGCTCAGATCACAGTTTTTGGATATCTAAAGTGAACAAATTCCACAGATTACAGCCTTAATGACTTTCTGGTAAAAAAATAGTTTGGATACCATAGCCGTAATATATGGTGGTTTTGTAGCAAACAAGTGTTGAACTTCCAATGACTGGAGTGCACATTTGTCATTAGAAAGATTCAGAACTCCACCAGCTCCAGCTGAAATATGTCATCTCTCAGCCAAATGTCAAAGAAGTGAAACAGAAATTGTCGTTCAGTACAAGTGGTCATTAAGAAAGCTTAGAAGCACATAAGTGTGGAAATATTAGTCATTATGGATCCCTTTTTATGAATAAAGGCAAGCTGGGGATCCCCAGAGTATCACTAAGTTGTCTTCAGGGAAAGAAAAAACTTCATGTACTTAATGCTTTTGGAAGCAAAAAGGAAACCTGTAGCTATGGTAGAGAACTGGCCATCTATTCTAGTGCTATATTAATGCTGCCTCATTGAACACTTGGCAAGATAAAAGCATGGAATGGTCCAATAGAAAAAATCCCCAAAGGAATCACAGAACATTCCCCACAGATCTATCACAGCCATCAGGAGAAGTGATTTTCAGATCCACCCGTTAGAAAGAATGCTTATAACACTCTCTTTTCTTCAGAGAGCTGAATACTAATTTAGAACTCAACTATGTGGAAAAAAATAATTATTGAGAGAGTGGTGAAAGGCTTTTATGAAGCTAATGAATTATCTCAAATTGGAAGAGAAGGTCAGTAAATTCAAGACTTTCTGAAAGCTCACTTATCTTCCTCTGTTAAAGTAGTAGTGACACTTTAATACACTTCAGGCTGTCCATTTCCTGCAAGCTTCTGAACTACTGGAGCAGGCATGAAGAATTTGGTGTCTTTTTGTTAATTTTTATTATTGCTTGGGATTTGTACAAGGAGACTTTTGCACTTGACATTTTTCCCAAGACCATTCATTTCCTAAGATCCTCTTCAGCATTAAAATATTATTATATTTTTTTTATACATAGTCAGGCACAACTGGTGACAAAAGGAAAGTTAGTCCTGATTTACATCACTGCTAAAAATATTAAATTCTTTGCAATACCTTTGCAAGAAATGATTAAAAATCCCACACTACTTCTTCATTTACAAAGGAAGATTCAGTATGCTCTTGCTTTCTGGTGGTTTGAGCAGACTCTGCTATTTTACTACATTTCTCATTTTGTAGTACTAATAACAAGAATTTTTAACATATTTTAGAATATTTTACACCAGAGACTGTGACTTAGTTTTGAAAAAAACATGGTGTGACAGAATTCTGTGTTTGCTTTTTTCTCATGATTTCCAGATCAAACACACTGACTTTATAAATATTGTAGAACTCTCCATGCAAACTCTACTTGGAATCTCAGAGCTCACACTAAGATCTCCCTTTCTTGTGTATCTCTGTCAGTGGTAATGATTCAAGAGAACACACTGCATCCTCAACAGTGAGTTTTGCCTGAAAAAGGCAAAATGTACAGAAATTCTTGAGCAAGTGGATTCCTAAGGGATAAGTCATTTCACGTGGCTCTAACCAACAGCCTGGGTGGGGAAATTCCTTTTTGCACTAACACAGTGTCAGGCAGACAGAGCACTATGGCAACATGGTTAAGATGCATCCAGACTCAAGCTGAGAAAACCTCTTTGTCCTGTGTCATGCAAAGGTGTCCACAAGCTCAAACTTATCCAGTACTCCTCAATTACTATGTTCCTCTATTTCTAGGTTCCCTCTGCTTTAGAAAGGGAGATAAAAGCCTAGAAAAAAAACCCATGGGTAAATCTATAGAAATGCCAAGTAAGGAAAAAAAAAATAAATCTTGCACAAGTGAAAAGGGAAGGAATTATTTAAAAGCTTCGCATTATAGTATGGTTTATCTTTAATGAAAACTTGCTAATATTTTAGTTGGGCATTTGTCATTATTTTGAACACAGAAATTAATAAATTGCACAAAATAATATAATTGTATTTTAAAATCACAGACATGTGACAAGGGGCATAGAGAGGTCTGGGGCCAAGTATTGTGTAGGGTGAATGCAGTCAGTGTGCTCCTAAATTTGCTCACAGCAATGCAGACAAAACCAGTTCACACCTCCTGGCCTGGGAGCCAGGTTTGACTCCCATGAGAATATGCACTGAGCAGTGCAGATGTAATTTTCAGGTTACAGGGTATTCAGTCAAGTCAAGCAGATGTGATTAGAGAGAGACCAGGCAATTTAAATGCAGCTGCCTGATCCTGGGCATTACATGCTTTTAAGGAGATAGTTCACTGTCTGAGAGAAAAACTATAGTTTGGATGAAAGAATCATCAGATAAGTCTTTACTGCCTTTACTCCTTGTGCTCTGTATGACACCTTTGACAAACAAAGACTGCTTTGCTTCCAAGAGATTGTTCCTGTGACATGCTATTTCCTGCCCTCAGAGGGAAAGGGCCTTTGAATGCTGGTAAACCAAGCTGCAAAGTGTGAAAGTGTCATGTAATGTCATTCAATTTTGGTTTAACAGGTGAAATCTCTCCCTGGTAGGTTTAAATTGAAGAGACACTGAAAGGAGTCTAAAGCACAGCTTCTCTTTAAAACCCATCTTCAACCTACACATACTATACATAGATGAATAGGTTAGAGAGATTATTTGCAGCTTCTGGATTGTCTTTATGCACAGCTTTTTAGACAACAGTTCCAGAAAGCAGAGATGAATGGGAGAAATTCTTTACAGACATGAAAATTCAGTTGAACGTTTGAGAATGGAAGAGAATAAAGAACATGAAGAACAAAATTCTTTTTTACTTCTCTGGCATAGTACTGAAGTAATAAAGGAGCAAAGCAGTCAGACAGCCCACAGACCATATCTCTTCACTACAACTTGTAGAAAGGAAGAGCATGTCCTTAATCAATAGTAAGGTAAAATCCATTCCTAACCTAGCAGCTATTATGAGCAACCTTTTATTTGACAAATAACTCTATACCTTCAAAGGTCATCAGTCAGAAAGGAAATAACACTGCTAGTGTTGAGGAATACAAGCTCCAGTGTGAGCTGCAGATGGAGCTCTGCATGGTGGGAGCCCAAGGCAGGAGGCCATGAATTGCTGACCCTTTGCACAGCAGAGGACACAGGGACCTGTGGCTCCAGCCAGGTGACCAGACACTCAGAGACACAGCAGGATCCGATGGCTCAGAAGGAAGAGTGAGATTTCCACCAGCTTAGACTGTGAGGGGATAAAAGCCCAGAGATTCTTGTGTTCAGGGTCCCTCCTTGGAGGCACCAGCTGGAGCTGTTTCTGCGTTACTGTGTTATGAATAAATTGCTCTTTGAAATGAAACATCTGAGACTCTGCTATGGAAAATCCAGGATGCAACTGGTGAGGAAACCTGGTGTGACTTTGCATGAGTGGGGTGTGTGGGGAGTCAAGTGGGGTTTCATGTACAGGGGCTTTGATCCCAGCAGTGAAAGGCTGCAGTGGTGGGCATGTGACTGCCAGAGTGACTCCTGGGTGTCCCAGTTACTGTGGGATGACCTCAAGAGGAATTTGGGGGACAGTATCTGGAGAAATCAGCAATTAATCTCACTAACCTTTGACAGTCCCAGAGCTAATGACATTACCCAGTTTACTTCATCCTTTTGGACAGATCAATTTGTATTTCATAAGAGAAGTCATACCAATATTGGAAAAATTCAACATTAAGAATGAATTATCCTAGAACCCTTTCTCAGAGTTTCTTCGTTTCTCAGGGGCTTGCAGATAGCTGCTGATGCAAATATTGCATCAGCACACACTGAAGTTTGAGAAACAGAAATGTTCTCCCTTAATATGCAAGTGATGTGATCAGTCCAATAAAGAACACAGTCTTTGTCACACTTGTCATGTTCCCAGGATGTTATCACAACTTACTGAAACTACCAGAGAAGTAAAATAAAATCTGAGATTCCTTAAACTTTGAGGGGCATTGAAATTCAAGAGGAGTAATAAATACAGAAGAGCTGTTCCTAGAGAAGCTTAGGGATTTATCTACGCAACTTCCATTAATATATATTTGATGGAAGTTGAGCAAGTAAATCCCTTTGCACCGTGGTGAACACTAACAAGAGGGTGCTGAAACAAATATTTATGTTTGAATGTGTTTTTCCTCCTCCAGTGCTAACTAGTGTATTTTCCCATGCCTTTCCAAGTCCAATAGTCCCCAGTGTCTTCATCACAAAGGGTCCCAACAGAACTGGGATAGACACTTCACTGATGCAATGCTGCCCACTCTGAAGAGGTGGGCAGCAGCTTTTCTGTGTCTGACAGAGAAATTTTGATCAAGCTGAGTAGGGCAATTTAGAGTTTTCAAAGGTGCTGTTATCCTTGTGGAATAAATGGATAACTAAGTTAGATAGAGATGAAACTTCAGACAAATAAAAAGAGCTCAGCTCAGTTTTTCAAGGAATTGCCTTGAATTCCACCTTTGCAGGGCAAAATGGCCAGGCAGTATAAACCACTCTGACTCTATTGAAGTTAAAGTAATTACCCTGACCTGTACTAGTTTTAACAGAGCAGGAAGCAGGTGTTAGGTAATATTGCTGCACTTAAACCTCTGGTACCAGTGTATAAAGAAAGATAGGAAGAATCAAAAGTCAAAATCAGATATCCATAGAGATCTTCCCTGGGCCTGAGAGCATTCTCAGCACAGCTCATATCATCCATCTCTGCTGTTGCACACAGAACATAAAATTTGTCTAGTCAGAATGACAGAGTCTATGACTTCAAGGAGATAGGCTTTTGAATTATCTGGCAAAGCCTCTGTACAGCAGCACTAAACTTAAATTTATGGATATGCCACTTAAAATCTGAATGTAGCAAGCTCATTTTTACAAACAGTGAAGGGGAGAAGATAATTCCTTTGCATAATTAAACAGCCAGCAGTGTCATTAAGCAAGCTAAGTTCCTTTGCTGCTTTATGGTAAGTTGTCCATCTTCAGTCCACTTTAGGGCTTGGGCTCTGAAGACAAGTTCTAAGGTTCATAAATTAATGAGTAAAGTAAATTTTCCAAGACCATATGCATACATTTTTTTCAGACATACAAATGTCTGCAGTTATTTTTTTTCATATCAGTATGGGAAAACAGAAATCCATGTGCTCCAGTCCATCAGTTCAGTTTCTATTAGGAGATGGTGTCTCATGTTTCAGAAGGCAAAAGACATCCCAGACTTGGCAGATGGTTTTTAATACATCTCCAAACTCTGGTATCTTCTAATCTTGAATAGTATTTGATTGGCTCAAATCCAGGAAGGAAAAATAAAGCTAAATGTGTTCCAAAATGTTAGCTTTTACAATTTCATATCACTGTATTTTATTATCCCTATATAGTTTCAATCCTTATTGGGAAAATCTGTGTAGTTCTGGCCTCTCTGCCATGGTGAAGCTGTGAGTTCAAGCATAAATTAAAAGCTGCATGAAAAATATGTTCTTTATGCAGTTTTGATTTTGCCATCTTCTTCTGTCATTGAAAGTGTCCTTGATCTGAAATTGGCAGAGAACCAGAAAGGAAATTCCCAATCTTTGTCCTTTGCATTGTAATTGCGTAAAGAAGCACAAGACAGAGATTCAGTTTAAAAAAGGACTTCCAAAACTACACTGTGATTTATGTGAAAATATTAAAATGCAAGGGAGAGAGATTTTGTGAAAATGGAAGTGGACTGGATTTTATATCACTTCCTCACAACCCTTCCCAAAAAATACCTTTAAAGATATCAGAACAAATAGAGCAATGACTTCTTGTCCAAGAAAGAAAGCAGAGTCTGGAATGCTCAAACCAGGCTCAGGTGAACAAAATTCCACATTAAATTCCACTGTGATTCATCCAGAAGTTCTGTAGTGCCAGAGTTTTTATTCATAGTTAAGAGCCACGTTTCTATTCCTTCTTGTCCATTAATTACTGATTTGCTCATTAATGTGCTGCCAGGTCCATCTGAGCTTGTCTGTGGAAGAAAAAACAGCTGGACAGTGTCACTGAACTCATCATTTGTCATTCAGGTGTCAGAACTGAGTGTAGTTCTGCCACTGCACTATGAGTTTTTCATGGATCAATATTTAAAGCCTCAAATGAAGAAAATAAGTTTAGGTGGGCAACTCATCCTGCCCAGCTACATTTGTGAATCTAATTGATGTGGGGAGTTGCTGGTTTCCCAGTATAGTCCTATACAAAAGGGTTCTTTCATATCAGCCAGAGTTTTATCTGCTGTATTTGGATATTTAACATTTCGGTCAATAATCTCTCCTTGATTACTAGGACCTGGCATTCATTCTATTTGACACTGAAAAATTAATTTTCCTTGATATGAAAAACCTCTTGGAAATAGCCTATGACCTCAGTTTTCATGTACCAGTTCCACTGACACTAATTAGGAATTATTGTCTGTGTCCCAGAAGATTCTAATTATCCCAGTGAGGACTTGTTTTTGCTGAGTTAACACGAAAGTTTCCAGAACAGAGCTCAAAGCCCCAAAATGTCCTGTCAAAGACCACATTAGAGCTCACAATCAAGTGGAAAACAGGGTTCAGGTGTTGTAACTCTTCTATTCCTGTTGCTAAGCCTTGCACTGTGTTGGGACCATCCCCACTGGTATTTCACAAGCTGCTCTTGCATTCAGGCCTGTGGGCTTTGGCAGAGCACAGCATTAATGGGCAGCTTGAGATCTTTTCATCTCAGTGATGAGGGACCAAGGGGGAGAGGCTTGGGGAAGCAGGTGCTGGGAGAAACAGCCTCCGCTTCCAGAACATGATTCACAAAAGCTCTTACCCTTAGTGTAACAAATCCCATTGAAAGCAGTGGCAACATCAGTGTGAGCAGCCAGGTCAGTGCTAAAGCACCCTCAGGTCCTTACCTGTGTTTCAGGAAAGATGCCCTCGTTTAAGTGTCACTTCATCATCCCTGGTTGCTTGTTTGAAAGCCCCTGCACCCGGTCCTGTATTTGCATTAAGCTGTGGCTTTAAATTGAGGAAAAAAAGTTGTTCATTCTTTTTCATAAGAAAGCTATAATCTCCCCAGCATTAGGAAGTATAAAGGAAGAATTGTATAAATTGCAGCTGGCCAAGGTCAGCATTAACTTAAGTACTGGAGCTGATTGTTGGCATTTGCTCTTATCCACAGAGGGAGGAGGGGTTTTAGGGTCTTTTGGAGTTCCTGTTTAAATCCAACTTTCCACTCTTTAAAAGCAAACAGCCAGGACTACATTTGCAGTGAGTCTCTAAATACATTTTCTCAGCTTGACAATTCCTCTGCTCACATTACCACTGCTGAAATTTGAGGGCAAGGGAGGAAGAAACTGGTGACAATTTTTATCTTGCCAATTTTAAAATGAAAATTTGTCTCCATTTTGCAGCCAGCTCCAATTTGATATTCCAGGGAGCTCAGTCCAGATTAAAGCCAAGACAAATTCTACTTTTCTGCCTGTTATGAGCTTGGCTGGAGCTTCTCCGGTAACTCCCTCTGCAGACAGGCAGTTTAGCCAGTGAACCTGTGAGCCTCACTTGTCTGTTAGATAAGCCTAATAAAAATATGAAAAATATAACCAGAAGTCACATAAACATGAGAAGATTCTAAAGGTTAGATAGGCATTGATTATTTGGTATTTTAGGGCAGGACTCTAAACAATAGATTTGTTCGAAATGTTTTGACTACACTCTTTTCATTCCAAGATAGCTTGAAAAGTGTAAATCACAAATTAAAAAGCATATATTTTGTTAAAAATATATCTTGAAGAACTGCTCCTGGCCAGATTTTTGACAATAGTTTTCCATCTCCCACCTTCTTTTTTCCTGACAACACCACATATAGCATTCTCTTATTTACATTTCCAAGCATAAATATAGAGATGGATTGCAACCTATGTACTTGCACATGTAGATTTCAGAAATGTTAGCAAAATTTAAAAATCAAATTCTAATACATGAATTTCTTATTGCCTCTCTTTTTCTTGTTTTTTTGCTCAAAGTAGTTTGACAAATTGGCATGAAAAAGAAACATTTCAATATTTTTTAAAATCCCTCTGTATCTTAATTTCCAAGATATTCTGTGAAAACAAGAAAGAAAAATCTCTGAAAATTCTTTTTTGCTGTGAGAAAGATAACACAGCTGTCAAAATTATGATAACTCTGCATTTATTCTTGTCCTTTTGACCTTAGAATAGATACATTGATATTCTATTTTGTCCTTTTCTG
Source organism: Drymodes brunneopygia (assembly GCA_013400955.1). Lineage (NCBI taxonomy): Eukaryota > Metazoa > Chordata > Aves > Passeriformes > Petroicidae > Drymodes > Drymodes brunneopygia. Next base: position 1,068,517 of record VZTZ01001661.1, read on the forward strand.
AAGAAAGAAACTTCTTTGCCTTCATTTTTGACAGAAATCTTCCTGTGGTTTTGGACTGATAAAGACAAATGTAGATGAGAAATAGGATTTATTCTAGCTAAATGAACAGATTTGACACCCATGTCAAACATTATTATAACCTATATGCTTCAAATGTAGACTGTGAGTTAAATGCTGCACAGACTCAAGCCAAGCATTACAAAAACATTTCTCAGCCCACATACTTCTTACTATATGTTCTCCATGATTCAGTAATTTACAGCCTGCTGAGACAACATTTGAAGCACTGCAATGATGCACAAAGTGCACAAACCAGAAATTAATATATTTATAAGATTAAATTTGCTGCAACCGTATGAACCTTTCAAAATCAGGTTCTGCATGAGGGGAGGGTATGCTTGCAGGGGTGAAACAAATTCACAAGCCAGACTACAGATCTGCTTGCTCTCTCACTCTCTCCCCCAGCATGCAGCAAATGCATTCCCATATCAGCTTTTTAAAGCCCTGAGATTATTGGATCTTTGCAAATATAAATCCATGGCTTTATGTGGCCTTGCCATACTCCAGCAAGAAATCTAAGGAAGAAACCCTTCCTCTTCGTGTTCTTGAGGTATTTTGGTGGTGTTTTCCTACCTATTTTCCCCTGATAGTAAAGGGGTAGAAATTTTTGAGTCAGCTCCTTGACACTAGCAAATGTTTCCCCACACTTAGTCTGCACTGCAGATTTCTTGTGGTTTCCACTCTGTGGAGCAGTCCTTCCCAAAGACAGATGCTCCATTGGCCAAAGTACAAAATGAGGCTGTTTTGGGGGGGCACTGGGATTGCACAGGTGACACTTCATTGAGCAGTGTTCGGGACGTGGCAGGATCTTTTCCGCAGCAAGGAGCCCCATCAGCATTGAAGAAAAATGACACAGCTGTGTAGAACTTCATAGGGTGCAAGTTTCTGAGTCTGTGTTCCACCTCTGGCAGTGATGCTGGGCTCAGCCTGGGAGGCACAGTAAGAGGAACCTCACATTTCACTGAAGACCAGGGCCTCAGGTCAATAACAGCCATATTAACAATGGAACATTTTGTGCCCAACAGAGCAGATGAATGTTTAAAATTAATGAAGTTTTCTTTTTCCCCAGTAGATCAGAGTTTGCAATATGTTTCTCCCTCCTTCTATGTGTGTGTATGTGCAACTCTTTTCCCTGCTCCTGAAGTACACACACACACATTTTTGCTTCAATATCCCACCTACACAAGCAAAGCATCAGTAGTTCATGGATATGTTACAGGGATAAACTCAGCAGCATTGAAGATGAGGTTCTCAGACTCTGTTAATGCAAACACTGTGAAGGGGGCTGCATGACATGGCAACACAGAGCTTTTGGAGTCCCATCTCAACTCTATTCCAGCTCTACCACTAAGCCATGCCTCAGTTTTCCCACCTGTAAAAGTGTGTATAATCTCCCTGCTCCCCTCTCAGGACTGCTTTGATGCAACTCACTGTATGAGACATTACAGAGTTTTTAATGAGACATTATAAAGAGTACATGCACAGTTTCTGCTCCTTTCCCCTCATATCTACACAGAGGAAAGCAGGAATTCTGTTTAAATTTTTCAAAAAGAGCAGATGCTTACAGGTCTGGTGTTGATAAAACATGGCCTGCTAGCTTAGCAAAACCACAGGAACAAAATGAAAAATCTGCGCATTTTGTTTCCTGAGAACAAATACACAAAATGAATGTCACACATTTCAATAACAATTGGCATCTATGTAGTTCAGAGAAAAACTTCTTGTCCAAGGAGACAACAGATTTTTATTATCCAAATTAGGAATAGCAATCTCCTGCCAGGAGAAAGCAGCGTTCATCATAACACGACACGCAAAGAAGGAAGAAAGGAGCTCTGATTTAACCTGCAGAATACTAAAATTATTTCTGGTAGACTTGTGTGTTGGGGATTTAAGCCAAAATCCTCTCTGCCTGCCTGGCTCCAGGAATCCATGTGATAAGATCCCCTCTCAGCTCTGCAGTAACAGTGCTGGGAAAGCCATGCCCACCTGTCCCGGGAGGGAGTGAGCACCACACCTCAGCAGCAGCTGCAGCCCCTTGGCTGCCCACGCTCCCCAGAACTGCCCCAGTCCCGTTTTCATGGGATGCCTCTAAACTGTCAAAAAAACCTGTTTGTTGTCCAGTCTAGCATTGTTTTCTAAATGTTGTCAGTACAGGAGAAAGAAAAGGTCAGATTATCTGCAGGGAGGTGACCAGCAGCAGGAGAAGCTGCCCTGTGTGGGGCCTTGGCTCCAGAGAAAAGAAATCAGTTGGCAATGAGGTCAACAGAGGGGAAACTTACTAAATCTTCCTTGCTAAATCCCTCTTCAACTAAATCTTCTATCAAGGCTGCTTCATCTAACCATTGCCAGTTCTCTATGCTTGACTGGAAGGGCAATTCCTTAAAGGAACTGGAGTGAATGTGAGATAGGAAGCACAGGATGTGCTCATGATGGCATGGGAAAATGCTGTAAGAGCCTGCCCCACTGCAGCATCATGGGCTCTTTAAACAAGCTGAGTTGTCCCATCCCTGTTCTGATTTGTACCCAAACCAGCAACACCTGAAAACAAAAAAGGGCTTAATGAGTATATTTGGCCCAAATATCTCCAGCATCTCTTACCTGATCCCCAGGTACATGGACAAAACAATGTTCACACTGAGTCTTTGCTGAACAGGTCTGAACACTCAGCACTGTCCAGGTCCAAAGACAGGTAAAAGGTGGTTATAATTCTACTTTGTCACACTCTACTGCAAATCTAAAGCTGAGCCTTTTGTCTAGTTCAGTGTTATTTGCTTAAGTAATACAAATTTTTTGCATTAAAACATAACCACCTCATTTTTGAATAATAGGGAGCATTCCTTAGGCCAGTTTGTCTTTCAGGTGTTTTCTCTGCTACCTTGTCCAACCCTGACCTGTGAAGACCAGATGCAAATGGTGTTGGGGAACTCAGCTCCCCTAATCTAGGTAGATCGTTTTTTACAGACTGTTCAGCACCTGCCCACATACCACGTGTCACACAATGCCAGGTGTTGCATGGGTATAGTATAGAGTAACAGAATATAGGTAATAGTGTCACCATAGCACACACAGTTCTGGTTTTAAAGGCAGGAGCAAATTTTCCACTTACTTCTTTGCAGGAAATAGGTTGGGAGCAAGACAGGGTGCTAAAGAGCCAGCATGAAATCCCTTTCTCCCTGGAATATACATAAAAATGTTACTTTTTAAATACAACATGTTTTCACCATCTTGCAGCCTTTGCCTGCAAATGAAATTCCTCTTCTCTTGTGGTTGCACAGGTATGCCATTTTCCTCTCCTTTCGTAACAGGCTTGATACCTTAAGAAAATTTAGCCCACCGTTTTGGTGAAACACATTTGGAAGGAATTTCCTTCTGTTTCCTAACACAGAGCAATAGAGCCTCTAAAATGCTGATAGAGAGCACATTTTCCTGGGGCTGCAGGGAATGAGTCACGCCAGGCAAATGCCAGACCAAATACAGGTGATCAGGGAGCTGGCACTGGCAGACCTCAGAAAACAACATTTCCTTTGTCAGTCTCTCTGTACCTACCTAATGCAGTAATTTAAGGGTGTTGTTCAGCAAGGGGGTAGACTATCTTCCATGCTGTCTTCCTGCTTCAGAGTCGCACAAATGAGCATGAAATAGATAGCTGTACTTTGGGAGAGGCCATTCTGGGATCACAGCACTGAGCTCTCTGGCTCAAGGCCATGCTGTGGCTTAAGCACCAAGGGCCTCTGTGGGGACCAGGGGGAGTCAGTGCCTCAGAATGCTGGGCCTCAAGGACTCTTTTAAATACCGTTTTAAGAGGCATTTAGGCACCTAACTATATTCTGCAGATTTAATTACTGCATAAATCACATCTGTGCAGTAACCTCAGAGTGCTGGGATCAGAAAGAAGGTCCCTCAACTCCAAAACAGAAAGAAGCCTTTTACTTCTTTGTTTTGTTTGCAGTTGCTGGGAGGGGTGAGACAAGGACTCTCAGAAACAGTGTTCACTTGGTGCCCAGCTCTGCCATCCACACAGAAAGGGTCACACTGAGGTTTAGGGAAGCAATTTAATGACTCTGTCCTTCTGTCCCCATCTGCAAAAATTGGTTGTTCTCAGGTTGCACTATCCCTTCTGCTGGAAAAAAGTCCATTGAAAGTGTATGTGGCCCTGAATGCAGAAAGTGATGATGAAGAGCAAAAGTACATAGCTTTCTTGTACAAGTTTGGGCCTCACTGGTTGTTTTTTTGGTTTTTGGTCTTTTGGGGGTTTTTTAATTAAAGTTTTAGGTTTTTTCTGTACTTGGAACAGAATTCATTTTTGTACTTTGTTTTGCCAATTCTACACATCCCAAACCTGCTGGCCACTCTTGGCTAAACACTACTTGGGCAGAAGAGGACAAAGAGGAAAGTTGGGTGTGCTTTGTTCTCAATAACTGAAAGCATGTTGAAGCATGGCAATTTTTCCTTTTCCCTTCTGGTCAGTGGTTGGTCAATGGTTATGGAACTTTCATGTCTTTTGGTTCATATTTATCATCTGAAATAGGGAAAGAATATAAATATAAAAATAATTCTGTTCCAATTAACAATATTCCAGAAATACTTATTTTTATCTTTAAATTACCTGTAAAAGTTACCTCAAGGTCCATTGCAAAGGTGTAGTAATTATTAGCTTGATTATTAACATCTCTCAGCCAGCTAATTAGTTTGGCACCAACTTAAAACCATTTTTGCCTGAGGTCTAAAGGGGTTAAACCAGAAGATTATTTTAATATTTCAAGTTAAATATTCAAGGTGGCAGAATTTCAGTCTCTGGGAACCATGAGTTATCTCATGGTTGAAAATGAAATTAGAAAAGGGGAAAAAACATCAAACAAAAATGATGAAAATTGGCCCACATCTAACTTTAGACATTGCTAAAAGATGGATGTATCACCTTTCCCTCTTGACGACGATGGCAATGCTCGTTTAGCAGGCTGCAGCCTGATTTTCCCAACTAGATGCCCCACCAGCACAACCTCTTGTGTGACTGTCTGAATGGACAGACCATCACTAGAGGGGACAAATCATCCAGATTTCTTATCATTGCACCTTCACTGGAGACATACTGAACCCTGTGACTCCCTCTGCAGCACAGGACACAATGTCCCACAGGATGAAACTGCTGGGGACAGATCTGTAATCATCAGCAGGGATCAGATGGACTGGGCTGTGGTGGAGCAGCCTTTGGAGTTTGGGGTTTGATGAGTCTGGCAGCCGGTCTGAAAGCCTCACAGAGGTTGACTTAAAAACAGTCAAAATCTACCTGTGAGAAAACTCCGTGAGAACCTGTAGCCACAATGAAAGCCACCGTGACAGCCAAGAAGATAATAAAATAAGATGTTCTGCACGCAAGGAGAAGATGTTCTTGCTGTGGAACATCAAGAGCGTACCAGAAGGAACTTACTTATAATATGTAACTAATTGCTTGTATAGCTAACTGTATTGCTGTTTGAATGGTCCTTGTTTTGTGGACAGCCCTGTCATGGTTTGCTAAGCAGCCAATCATAACAAACCACCGTAGCTGTGAAAAAGGTACAAAAGTACTAACAAAGAATAATAAAAAACTTTTCTGTCCTTGAATTAAGAGCATGTCGTGTCTCTACTGTGACATTTGTGGGCCGCTTTGCCCTGCCTAGGAAGGTGATCTCACAGCAAACAGCCTCTGTCATGTGTAAAAGAGACCTCGAGTAACTCCCCAGACCAGCCAAGCTCTCTGGGCAGTGAGGAGCAGAAGTGCCCCTGTTTCCAGGTCCCACATCACCCTCCCCAGCAGTGGTGCCTCTCCCACACCAGGACCCCAAATGTCACACACTGCCCTGCTCACTCTGCCTGGGCCCTTCAGCCACATCCTGCAGGAGGGCTCAAAGCTGCACTGCAGAAAGATTGTCACCCACCCTCCCCATTGCTGTGGGGCCAGTGAAACAGCCACAACCCACACACATCCAGCAGAACCAGATCATCCCTGTCTCCTCACTGGAAAATAGGTTATGAGGAGATTTGCTCACTGGTTTTGGAAGAAGAACCCTATTGTGATTGCAGGAATAGCCTTGGGAAAAGCAAAGAAGCAAAGGGTTTTATCAGGGAAAACCCTACATGTTACCCCTCTTGTTAAAGGAAATTCAGCTCCTTACCCATAGCTCTGGTATTCTCTTTTGTTAAAATAAGGAAAGCTCGTGTTATTTAATTCTTGTTTTACATACCTGCCTGAGCAGCTCAGAAAGGCTCTGCCTCGCTGCCACAGCAGCCAGCCTTGAGGGGTGGTGGCAGTCCTGCAATAGCAGGGGACATCCCTGGGCAAGCTGAGCCTGTAGCCTCATCCATCACTATCTCAGGCACCAGTCACAGCCGTTTGCCTCAGAAAGGGATCTGGCAGCATCCCTCAAACCTGATGTCACAGCCACTGCTCTGTGCACCCTCAGTGGGAGGCTGACAGAGAACCCTCTCATGTTTGTCCAGCACAAAAGTCTTTTCAAGGCTGTTGTGCTATGAAAGATAACAGCTTCATACAAAAAAAAACAAGTTTGCAAACTCTTCCTGGGTGCTAACATCATGCTGGTGTAATATACCTGGGGTCTGATGCAAAGCAACTTTTTAGCAAACAGACACACTCTGCTCGTGCCTTCCCCTGATATAAATGCTTTTTCATGGAAAAAGCTAAACTGATTTTCTTCTTTTTAACAACCCATAATAACTAAGTTTAAAAATGAGCCTCTAATCAAAAGCTAAACCATCCAAATATTTAGTTGAAATATAGCAAGAAATTACTTTCTTACTAGTTGTTGATGACTGATGTGAATAAAAAACTACAAATGGGTTTAAGGAAAGAACCTGATAATTTTATAAAACAGCACATACTGAGGTAATGGGATCTGCATGAAGCAACCAGAGAGTATTCCCCCCCATTCTCCTCTCCAGTGTCAAATGTGGACAGACACAAACTTTTGGGGCCAAGGAATGAGAAAATAAGGAGATTTGCACAGCAGCTCCCCATCCCCTGTGCCCCCCTGCAAGTCCTGCACTCCCTGCACAGTGCTCAAGCTCCCAGCACAGCTCCTGCCAGGTGCCAGAGCTGCTCAGGGAGAATGGGAGACTGGAGTGCTTCAGCTGCAGTTTGTGTTGAGGCTGCTGTCATCCGTGCTGGGACAAGACAGGTGGTTTGTTAAGGGCTGTTTCCCCTCCCCTTGAAGCTCTGACCATCTACCAGGATATCAGGACTTGAAAAGTCATTAGTTCATTATGGTGAGATAATCACACTGAGGATGATTAATCAGAATGATCAAAGCAAAGTCATAGAAAAATGCCCACACTAAAAATTAGGATGCAGGAGAAGGTCTGTGGACAGACCAAATCTCTGGCCTCTTTTAATCCAGAGAGTCTTTTCTGTTCAAAACAGTCCTGAAATCTGTCCCTAAGGTGAGTCTCACAGCCTGATTATTGCCCATTCAAACTGAGAGGACTGGCTGAGGACTCTGGATATTCAGTTTCACCTGCAGCATGGTAGTGCTTTATCCACAGAGATCACCTATCCTGTTTCCAAGTATCTCTTGCAGAATTACAATGGTATTCAAGCAGGTCTATGCAAGACTGCAATTGTTGAGTTTATAATTTTTTTTTAAACTAAGGCAAGATTAGTCCCTTATTTCTTGAAGGGACAAAACATAATTATGATCGGATGTAACAAATGTCCAGATAAAATTCAGAATAAAACTTGGGTTATCAGTTGGTCAATGAATGTTCCTTATAAATAGAGTTCATAAATAGAAAACAGTTAAGCTCACTTTCAACCAAACATGAAAATAACAGAAAGAAAACAGTGTGTTTCTTATGTACAGCTTTTACTGATGGCATGTAAGCATTTTTCCCATATTGCTTTAAAGGAGAAACAAAGTACATCTTAAATGGAAGGAAAGATTATTTTTCAGTTGGATTTGTGACATGCAAGGGAGACTATCATAAGAATAACAAGTTTGGGGGACATAAATGACACCTGAAATGCTTCAGGATCCTTTGTGATCTGACACTGGTGACCAAATCAAACCATATGAAGAGAGAAATTGCATGCATCTCACAAGCATTATGCCCACAACTGGGTGTTTGGATTCCTTTTGAGCTTTCTGTGTTTTTGCAAGACCATCTGGACATTGCCAAATTGGTTCTGAATAGAAATACATACCCATAAAGCAGAAACTTACAAATAGCAACTTGCTTCCTGCCCTAGGCTGCATGCCAGAGCTCCCTTGTTTGCTGCACACCTGTTTCAGACCATACAGGGTAAAAGTGAGCCAGGCTGCATCAGCACACCCAGCAAAATAAGGGTGAGGAGGTTGGGTGTGGGAACCAGAGTTGGGAGTGGGGTGGAGGAGCAGGGATAGTGACCTGAGGGTTTTGCTTTGGGAGCAGAGGGAAGGATTGTGGACAGTGTTGTCTGAGAGCTGCGGAGGAGGGAGGGAAGAAGGCCAACATTGCCCAGCTTCCTCACACATCTGGTGCCTCTGAGTGACATGCACATTTTTATAGGTGGCAAGATAAGGCAATAGCACTTGGCCATCCCTAAAACCCCAGAGGATTAGCAGTGTAAGAGGAATTTAATCTCCTGACATGTCTGAGTAACATTTCTGTTTATGCCATTTGCTGTTGGCAGCCCAGCAGCAGTGAGAGGCCCCGAGTGAGCTTCCCAGATGGGAAGAGTCTCTGATTTACCAGAGGGATTAACTTTGGCTCCAAAGACATTGCAAGCTAATGGATAGAAGAGTCATGCAGCAGAGCACTAACTGGCACAAAACCAGATTGTTCAACCCTAGAGCAGTCCCTCCTTGACTACCCATTTCTCTCATAAATAGTCACACCTGTGCTTGAGCGGGACCTCTCCAATGATTTGAACAGTATTTGTCTCCACCATTCACACAGGCTTAGAAAGAGAAGAGCATTAAATCTCAATCATCTTCTTTATCCAGAGATAATGGACATTGCTAAAGCTTTGCTAGTTAAATATCTTTGATCTGTCTGTGACATCTGCCTTCTATGTCATAAGCCTTAGGTATGCAAGCAGAGAGAGCAGTAATTGTATGTATTTGTGGATATGTGGTCATTCATACAAAGACATCCATGCACACACTAAAGCTGTTTTGTCTTTCAGCGTTTAACAGGCAAGAAAAAGCACCTGACTACTGTGTCTGGCTCCCTGCTTATCTGGTCCCAAAGCCAAAATCAATGAAGAAACACTTTATTGCTGTTACTGGTCACTGCGTTACCAAATCTGAATTCACACAGCCAGGCACTCTTTCTCACTAAGTGCAAAGCAGGAGTGAGTGGATCCTAAGCAAAATTTGCTTTCCTCAGGGGGCCTGTGGGCCCATTTCACCCTCTGGACCAGAGCCCCACAGCACTCTTGGATCACTTTGCCTGTTACTGTGTGACAGTGCACTGAGCAACCACAGGGTAAAGATTTTAAGACAGCTGTTGAGTGGATTGAAAAACTATCTTAATTTCCAGGTGAATAAGGGGATTTCTGCTCAGGTCCTATCTCACTCCATTTTTTTCTCCTGAGTTTAATCTATAGGAGTCACTAGAAATAGGAAATTTTCAGCAAAGCAATTTGAAGTCTCTCACAAAGTGACAGGGAAAAGGAGAAGCATTAAGTTTCTTTCTCCTGACTTAAGGTCTAAAGCTGTGCCAACTGAAGTTAATAACTATTCCACTTATTTCAGAAGTAGAAACATCCTTGTGCATTTAAATCACTAAAACCCTGAAGTATCAAGTATATTTCCACCATGTAGACCATGGTGGCTAGCAGCTTAACAGACTCTGTCAGGTGGGTAGAAGTGTAATTTATTCTGTTCACATGCAGAAATGACTCTTCATCATCAGAGACATATAACATTTAGCAGAAACCCAAACCATCCAAAAAAAGCAGTTGTCTCTCTGAATACTTGAGAGTAAAAAGAGAATAAAAAGGATGACAAAACCAACTCCTTAGCCACAATTTTAATAAATATTGCACAAATTAATAAGAAATTCCGAGTTCTCATACAAGAAAAATTTTTCATCCTTGATTAAACATGCATTACTGCTGGAGGTGTCTGAGGGGTCTTCCTGTCATTGCACTGGAATTCAGTGTTTGATCTTCCTACCTGAGCTTGAACTCACATGCTGGCAATTCCTTGTCTCTTCCGTTTATAAATGTGTCTCCTGCTCTCCTTTTTAAAGGAAAGGTCAGTGCTCTTCACTTAAGGAATGTCATTAAAAAATCAAACCTCATTTTTTTCAGCTTGTGCAACTGAACAGTTGAAAGGCACAACCTCCATTTACCTCACTTCCACATTTTGAATGTGAGGAAAAAAAACGTGACTGCAGATAATCAGAGGCAATGAGGAGTAATTTCTAGTAGTCTGTCTCCAGGATTGTTCCCTACAGCATATTTTCCAACTTTTTTCCCGATCATATTAAATGACTCATTTAATAAGCTAACTGCTCCTTCTTATCCTAGGGGAGACTATTTTGCAGTGCAAGATGTTCATGTTATGAGGGTCTCTGTTTAACTTATGCCATTATTCCTAGTTATATATTCTAATATCAGTCTACCTGCCTACCTTGTCACCGCCCTGCAGCCTGTTTCTTTATGTGTCTGTCAATACAATAAACTGATTTTGCCTCAAACAAAGAACTTAAATTGTTATTAGTTTCTCCATCTCACTAGCTGTTTCATCCAGGAAGTGTTACTTAATGTCATGTGCAGCATTAGGTTATTGTCATGATAAAAACATGAGTGCTTTTTTTAACTACATGAAGGCAATACTATCTGCAAAATCAATGTCAGCTTAATATATTGTGCTGCTCTCTGGTTAGCAGGTGTCTCCCTCTTTTTAAAAAGAAAGACAGCTTTTCCTCCAGTCACGAAACTAGGAAATTTTGCACCAATACATAATATTCAAATTGAGCAATGATGCTGAAAGAGAGAGCGCTGCTTCTGCTAGGTTTTATAGCTCTTTGTTCAGCTCAGATCTGTAGTCAAAAGTCAAGATTGAATACATTCGTTTTTAGTTATGATACAATGATTTTTTTGGAGTATAAGCCTCATGGAGAATTTGAAAATGGGATAAGACTTTGGAGTGCAGTTGGGGGTTAATTGTTGTTAGCTACACCTTTAGCCTGTGGTTAATCCAAGACCCCCAAAACCTGTCCACAATGTTTGCACTGATGTTCCCTTTCATGAATAGAGCCAGATTTGGACCTAGGGTATAAACTACATTGAGCAATGCCATATTCCAGCTGCTTCACACATCCTTAACTCATGTTTTATGTGAGTTTATACAATGCTGAGGGCATTATTTTAGCTATGGCCAGTTCCCTGTTGATAGCATGACCATATCCGAGTGAAAAATTGTCACCTTCTGGGAAATATCTCGGGATGTTTCTGTTTAGTTCAGCAAATAGCATCGAGATGTACAGGAGCTGAATTTCTGTTCACTTCTGTAATGTGATATTCTACTGCTGACAGCCTCCCTGGATGGCTTGTAGTCAACTTCCCAATCCAATAAACCCATGATATGGGCATAAAAATGAAGCAGAGTCAGATAGCCATAAATGAGAGAGCTCTGCCCAGGAAACTGATAAAGCGCTGTGCAGGATCTAACAGTATGAAACAGAGAAATTAAATAGACCTGGGATAGTGACATTTTCCTAATCAATATATCTACAACATTTCCCCTCCCTGAAAGCACTACTTGTGTCTTTTTGGTTCCTCCAGGCTTAGAAAAATCTGGAATGAGAAGCAAATCTTTTCTGTGAAATTTAATGGTTCTAATCCCATCATCTGATTCATCTGAAATTGCACCTGTTTCTTGAATCATTCAAGGGCAGGTTTGGAGGGCAAAACCCTGTCACCATACAAAAAGTTAAAAATGTTCATGACATCCAGCAAAACATTTTCCCTCTCTTTGTGAGTGCTGGCCCCACCTGTGCTTCCTGCTGCTGCCATCTGTAATTCCAATTTTGGTGAGGAGCTGGAAGGGCTGACTGGAGCCCAAAATTTACACAAGTCTCTGCCTGAACAGAGAGCCCTTGTAGCACAGGAACCTCCACCAAGACCAGCACATATAAAGCCCACAGGCATGTGGAGAGAAAGGCTACTGCCCTCATCAGAGAATGTAAATATAAAAAAAATAAGAGTAACTTACAAGAAAAATTAGCTTTCATATTTTCTTCTTAGCACAGGTTCTGCATTTGATGTCTCCTGAGATACCAGTGCTATGCAGTGATGACATATATCATGCAGATGGACTATGGCAATGGAATGATTTTTTTTTTCCAATTGAATTATTTGCCTGGGCTGAAAAGAAGTATGTTGCTTTCTGACAACTACTGATTAGCACAAATCCATGAAGACTTGATAAAGCAGCACTGAAATGGCTATTGTTTGACAAAGTAGCACTCAGAAAGCAGGAGAGTGTGGCACAAACACAAAAAAACTCCACCACTTTTTGAAACCAGAAATACCATGTTTCTGTGAGGTGTGTCATCCAGTCTGATTTCAGCTGGTATAAATCACTGCCATGCTGCCAACAGCAAATGAAAACAATGTCATTTACTCAATTTCTACAGGGTTGTGCCCCTACTTCACATCACATTAGATTACGTGTAGTGAAAAGGCTAGCATTGATTTACCTTGAATTTTAATATAGCCTGAGATCTGGCTTCAAAGATCAGCTAGAACATGGTTGCCCTGATGTGACTATAATCTCACACACAAATTCACAAGTATGATGAGACCCAGATCCCTCCCCTCCACACACACAGACAGATATTATATTATGTATTGTGCAAGCCACATGCACACGAGAATTAGGACTGCAGCAAAACTAAACACAGTGACAAGCTGTGCTGTAAAAGTTGCTGTGAAGAGTCTCAGCATAAACAGAAATTGCTTTAGGATCCAGGTTCCTTCCTCAGCTGTAGAGGCAGTCAGTTATCTTTTCAGGTGCATAAAGAGTTGAGCATTGAGTTTATAATGGTCACATTATATGAATTTAAGTTTCCATCAGATTTAGAGTTGGGTTTTATCACCATAACTTGCTTCATCCACTCTAGATTTCCCATAAAACACCATCTGAGGAAAGCACCATGCAACAATCAAAATGTAGCTCTTCACAAAGAGAAATGGCAAGTTAGAAGAGTAAAACCCTTCACTTAACGCTGAACTTGGACTTTATCATCTCTCTCAGTAGATCTTTCCAACTCCACTCCAGCTGATCAGGAGTTAAACAAAAACAAAAGAAGCCCACACTTTTTTATGCAGTCTCTGCTGCAAACCTACCTCATCTCCTACAAAGACATAATAAACATAGACTCAGTTTTGTCTCGGCATGAAACCCGTTCCCTTTAAGTCAAATTCTTCAGAAAGGCTCTGAGTGAAAGTATAAATTGATGTCAAGTTTCGGCGTTCTTAAAGTCTTTAAATTTGGACTGTTCAGAAATCAGCCTTAAGGAGCAGCAGGGAAGTAGCTCATGTTCCCTAGCCAACACAGCACTTCTGTGCCCCATTCTCTCACCTTGCACAGTGCAAACAGGAGCAGCTCCAGGAGACTCAGTGGAAGGACTCTGATAGCATAAAACAGTCTCACAGAGATTAATATGCCATCATTTTCATGATCAATCACATTACAGATAAGAAACCCCCGCAAAGTGGGGAGCAGAGGCCTGAAACAAGATATATGGCCATCAAAATACTTCAATCTCACAACTCCTCAGGTACCTCAAGACTTTGGTGGATCTAAAGACCTTGTACCATGGTATCCACTGTGAGCAAGTCATAACATTAATATATTTAATTCGCAGAGGTTTAATTTTGCTTGGGTTTTTTTGTTTTCTACTTACATTTGGTCAAATAAGAGTCAGAATATGTTAATAATGTTCAATTCCCCTAGACTTTGGTGCATATTTTTCTTTTGCAAATAGCCAATGTCCACAGTGAGCTGAGTGCTGTAAAAAAGCTGCTTTGAAGAACTTGCACACCAAGAACCCAAGAGCTAAAAAGGGAACAGGGCCAACAGAAAGTAAAGAACAAATCCATGTGGCCTAAAACTTGAAACTAACCAAGCACAGAAAACACAAACTGTTAGAAACACAATAGACTTGCTGAGACTGGAAGGTGACATATTTCATACTGATACAAGGACAGGGTGTTTCACACCAATTTCAAATCACCTGTCTTTGGTACAGTATATCATTAAGGCCAAGAGCTTCACAGCAATCAAAAAGATCCAAGATTTTATACGATTATCAAAATGGGCAGATTTATAGTAGCAAACTCTAAAGAAAAAGGAAAAAAAGAGGCCAAAAAAAAAAAAAAAGAAAAGCAAGACCTGCAAACCTTCTTGCCTCTAGGCGTAAATGAATTTTCCACCCATGGAAGCTGGGAGAAAATTTCTCAAAGGTTAATTTTTAAATTGCCACTAGCTGTGAAACTTCTTGTCTGCTCTTTTGAAGCAGCTGGTGCTGTCTGCTGCCAGCTGCAGAAGAGTGGCCTTCATCAACCTTGGGTTGGACCTGTTCTGGCGATTCTCCTTGTCCTATATATATCAAAGTGGAAAAAAGAGTCTGCTGTCACACAAAAAACCACAGACAAATATGTTTTAAAAGACAAGGTTATCCCTTTCTCCTTCCTTGGTGAAGGCTTGGAGATAGAGCCGCTGATATCTGGAATTTTCAAACATCCCAAATATTTAGAAAGTAATGTATGACACTGCGAAGTCTTATAAAAAAAAAGTTCTATTCATCTTGTACATGACATAACAACGAGGGGATATTTAATAAAAAAATATGAGTGCAGTGAACAGAATTTGAAATTGCCTTAAAATCTCATCTCCACTTCAACGATTAATCAATTTCAACAGCAGCTTATTGCTTAATACACAGCACATCAACAGAGATTATTGCTGAAACAACAATTCCTCTTAGTCAATCCTAGCAGGGGCTGAAATTTTCCAGAGCAAAACAAATTATTCACACTGACGGGCCAATGATTGTCTGCAGAGAAGGACAGGTAATAGAACATTTTCCAAAGACAAACACAACACACATGTTAGACCACTAACTGTGTCAAATGTGTTATCCTTTCTCAACTTTACAAAACACCAATGCAGCAGTTTCTAAATGCATTGTGACTTGCTAATTCTCCTGAAACACAGAATAATTTTATTAAACAAGTAACAGAACAGATATTATTTCCCTGGCTATGAGAAATGTGGCTCTAAGGCTCATAAATACACTTCTGAAATCTCTAGCTGAAATCCTTGCCTCATTACACACAGTTACTTTCTTTACAGGGCTCTTTCATTCTGAATATGCATTTTAAACATCAGATCTGCATCGTTTGGTGGAAATTAGGATAGTTCCTCTGATTCCAATAGAGCTACACCAACCTGTATTGTCTATAAATCCATCCAGAAAAGCAAAAAACAAAAAGAGATGAGACACAACCACTGTTTTAAGCATTCAGGATGGAGTTTAAAGAACACTTCATGTTAAGAAAAGAAAAAGGTGGAAGGAAGGATCCAGATACAAAGCTGATTTTTCTCAGTCAAGGCCTTATTTTATACAGTGGCAAATGGGCAGCCCCAGGTCTGTACATACCCATCTGCCTCAGCCTTTCCTAGGTGGAGCATTTTGCAGATGGATGCCAGGGTCCTGCGGATGTGCAGGTCTGTCTTACATGCCCAGTCCAGGAATAAAGTGGATGAGTCAGAGTGCAGATGGAGACTTTGAGCAAATCAGGAGAAACTTCATTACAGAAAATGTCAGCAGCAATTTTGGTCCATACCACAGAAATTAGGCTCCTTGACAAATGTTTGTTGAGACAAATTTATTTTCATTTATTCTCATCACTGTCTTTTTCTGCCTTCTGTACTAAACATTGATTCTTCCCTGCAACATCCACAACATCTTCTTCTGGCACCTCCCATACTACCTGCATGGTAAGAGAAATCTTGCCATGAGAGCCCTTGAAGGGTTTAATAATTCTACAGCTGTTTACTAAAGGAAAGAATTTTAAGTACCATTAAAGCTGTCCATGCTCTTTAGAGAGAGAGGTATAGTAATCCCTTCCTGTATATATAAGGAAACACTTTTCCTCCAAGAAAAGCAATAAATACCATCTCTGTCTTTGTTATGAGAAGAAGATCCTTGAAGAGCCTGTTTTTGGTGAGTGTCCCTAGCTGTGGGCTTATAGTCTATAAAGAATGGGGCAGAGCACAGGCATGGGTAAATGCAGTCAGTGCAGCCTCCTGACACTTTTGGGGAATTCTGTCTCCTTGATCGGGTTTGCCCCTTTTGAGGACACACTCTAAAACATAGGTTTCTCTGTGGTATAATTGCTATTTTTATCTGTGCTTACTGTTATAAAAAAAGAATGAGATTCAAAAAATGCCATGCAGAAGAATGTCTGTGGTGTCCTCACTGTGGGCTGAGAACCCTGCAGGGTCACTAGTCAAAGGGCTGTCAGCCAAGGGTCTCTCAAAGATAAAGGCTGGAAGCAGGTTACTGCATGTACCAGGAAGAAGGTTGTTCCTCCTCCTTCTCTAATTTATCAAGTAGGGCTGGTACTTTCTACAACAGGTGTGAGGCTCTGGAACCAGAAGGCCAGACAACTGATGAGATGGACAAAGGTCCTTCTGGGATAGTGGAACCCCCTAAAGCAACGCCACCAGTACCCCACATCAAAACCTCCTTTGTTAAGAGGAACAGAAGGGTGGTTGTAATAGGAGTCTCCCTTCTAAGGGGAACAGAGGGTCCAATACACAGACTGAACCCCACTCTTCTATCTCCTGGGGCCATGGATAAGGGACGTGCTGCAAAAACCTCCAGAGTAGTAAGGCTCTCTGATTACTATCTGCTATTGGTTGCTCAAAGTGGTAGCAATGAAATAACAAAGCAAAGTTCAAGGGCAATCAGAAGAGACTTCAGGGCCCAGGGACGATTAGCAGACGGATCAGGAGCACAGGTAGTGACTTCCTCAATTCTTCTGGTAACAAAAATATTATAGAAATAGGCAGATCCATCAAGTCAATGCAGTGTTGGTGATAGCAATTTTTGGGGTTGTTGACCATGGGATGATCTACTCAACACCTGGTCTACTGACAGCTCATGGGATTCACCTTCTCAGATGGATGATAAAGGTCTAGCACAGAGGCTGAGGGTTCATTGATAGAGCTTTAAACTAGCTTGTAAGGGGGAAAGGGAAAATAGCAGGCTTGCCATGATGAGTGCTGGAGGAAATGAGCAGTGATGGGCTCCCTCAATCTGCTTTAAGAGGTCTTGGTTACAAAGTATCACACCTGAAATGTTTCAACACTAATGAGGCAGTGCAAGGAACAAAGAGGAGCTTGAGGCCTTGTCCCAGTCCCAGTGATTTGACATCATTGGAATAAGTGAAACCTGGAGGGGTGACTCCTGTGACTGGGAATGGCCTGAAGTTGTGGCAGGGGAGGTTTAGGTTGAATATCAGAAGAGCTTTCTTCTCCCAGAGGTTGGTTGGGCACCCAGGCTCCCCAGGGAAGTGGTGGCAGCACCAAGCCTGACAGTTCAAGAAGCATTTGGACAATGTTCTCAGGCACAGGGTGTGATTCTTGGTGGTCCTGGGCTGGGCCAGGAGTTGGACTCAGTGATCCTTGCAGGTTCCTTCCAGCTTGGCATATTCTGTGATTCTGTTATCATGGGCCATCAGTGTGTGTGAGGTCCATAGTGAGCACTGCCCCCAAATCATGCAGTGCATATCCTACACACACACATGTGCTCAGTGCACATTTATAAAATCCAAAACACTGTTCACAAATCTCCTCCACCCCACCTCTGTCCTTTAAAACCATTAAATAACAGCTTAAGAAATGATCCTGGGAATTGGCTTGCTGAAGAAGATCCCACACAACTAAAATAGGACCAACAAAGAGCCCACCTGCTCCCAAATCAGGCAGCTTTGTCTTGAGTCAACATCAAGATAAGACTCTGCAAATGCAATGCTTACCTTGGCAAGTAGTGGGAAACACAGGTGTCCCTCCAAACTCAAGCATGGCTGCCAAAGACTCTGGATTTCCTGGGAAATATGATCCAATAGCACTGAAAAACAACAGTACCAGCTCATGTTTAATCATGTCTGCAAGCAGAGCGAGGAGTGACACGTACACTTCTTCAGCCTCCCTGCCAGTGTTCACAGAGTGATGTACTGCACTGAGCACCCGTCTGACTCACCCTTCCCAGCACAACAGTGACTGATATTCCTGGATTACTTTCTCCTGACACATTTTCTGTTGAATAACATTAAGTACACCTGTGGTTCATCATACTCAGTGCTGTAGCTGTTCCCGATATTCTTGCTTTGAAGTAACATTGTAGGAAACCAGCAGGAACATTTTGTCCCAGGAGGATGAGGGTTTACTTTGCCTTTTCTTTTATTCAAATCCTTTCCTGCAGCTCAGAGGAGCTATACAAATGAAAAAGAATACGGAGCAGGTATTAAATTCTATTGAAATCATTGATAGCATTTCCTAACAGCAGTCCTGGATTAATGTTTTCTTTTCAAAGACAGGGGATTATACTGGTCCTAACTAGGCTGGAGTCAATTTTCTTCACAGGAGCTTGGATGGTGCTGTGATTTAGATTTATGACCAAAACAATGCCAGTGGCAGACCAGGGTTTTACCTGTTGCTGAACAGGGCCTTCTCTGTTTCTTACTCTGCCCCTCACCCTTGGTGAATAGATTGGGGCTGCACAATAGGTTGGGAGGAGACATAACCATGCAGATTCCATGAGGTTTAGGGAGGCTACTTATGTTTTGATCAGGAGTTTTCTGGGCATTCTGTATCACTAGTTTTGCTTGCTTTCTTCTTCCATTTCTTCTTTTTAAGTTTGTTTTTTTGCTTGTTTGTTTGGGGTTTGGGGTTTTTTTATCTTTACCCACAAGTTTTTTCACTTTTCCTTTTCTCTCTCCGCCTTCCTGGGGGGACTTGGGTTTGGAAGCAGGCAGTGAGCAGATCTGTGGTGCTTAGTTACCTGTCAGGGTAAACCCACAAAAAGGTTTTTAATTACAAACTTCTTGTTTCATAGCATATAACCTTCTGCCATTGGGTAATTCCTGTGACCAGTGGGCCACTGGCCCTCAGTAGCTGGGCAAATGAATGTGGAAAGGGTACAGCAGTGGTGTCTTTCTCTCCAGGTGGGTTCAATCCCACAGCCAAAACTTTCTCTAACTGCAACTGCAGTTTAGAGGGGGATGCTGACCCCTGGGCCCCAGCCCTTGTGCTGCAGACAGCTGAGGAAAGCCCCAGGCCTATGGTTTCAGGCTCAGAGCAGCTGGGTATTCATGCCCAGAGCTGAGGATAGCTGAGAGAAATGCTACACTGCTGGAAGCTCTCTTAAGTTTTCTGATTATGTCACCAGTATACCAGTATTTTCTCACCAACTCCAGCTCCCAGTATCCTGTGACTAAATGAGAATTTTTTTTTTCTTTTAGAGAGAAAGTTTCTGAGACCTTAGGGTCAGGCAGGAAAGGCAGAAAATGCAAGGCTCAAAAGAACCCTGAAGTCAACCAAGATCAGCCTTTCATTTCTTAAATACATATTAAACTGTGGGGTTATCAATGTTAGAAAACACTGAAGCAGCTGAGAATAGTCACATACAATTTAGGGCTTCTCCCCAAAAAAGGTGCTGGGCTCGACAGCCCAACTGCACCTGTACCAATGTCTGCAGCACAGGCAACAAACAGGAGGAACTGGAAACCATTGTGCAGCAGGAAAACTGACACAGCTGCCATCATGGAGACATGCTGGGATGACTCACACAACTGGAATGCTGCAATGGATGGCCATAAACCCTTCAGAAGGGACAGGCAAGGAAGGGGAGAGATGGGTTAGCCCTGTATGTTAGGGAGTGTTTTGACTGTCTAGAGCTTGATGGTGATGACCACAAGGCAGATATCAGGGTGGGATTCCGCCATAGACCACCTAACCAGGATGAAGAGGCAGATGAAATATTCTGTAAGCAGCTGGGAGAAGCCTCACAGTGTCTGGCCCTTGTTCTCACGGGGGCTTCAGCTTGCCAGAGGTCTGCTGGAAATACAGCAGGGAGCAAAGAGACCAGGAGGTTCCTGGAGTGTGTGTAAGGGAGCTTC
Organism: Drymodes brunneopygia; assembly: GCA_013400955.1. Taxonomy (NCBI): domain Eukaryota; kingdom Metazoa; phylum Chordata; class Aves; order Passeriformes; family Petroicidae; genus Drymodes; species Drymodes brunneopygia. The sequence continues at coordinate 1,088,759 of VZTZ01001661.1, forward strand.
CTGACACAGTTGGCAGGGGAGGCAACTCATGGATATGCCCCTCTGGACCTGCTGTTTGTGAACACAGAAGGACTGGGGGGTGATGCAATGGTTGGACTCCGTCTTGAGCAAAGACATCATGAAATGATTGAATTTTCAGTTCTTGGAGAAGTAGGAAGGGGTGTCAACAGAACTGCAGCTTGCAGTGGATGTTAGGAAAAGAATCTTCACCAAATAGGTTTTCAAGCACTGGAACAGACTGCTCTAAGGACCATCCCTAGAAGAGTTTAAAAGATGTGCAGTTGTGTGTAGCTGTAGATGTGGCTCCAGGGGACATGGCTTAGTTGTGGACTTGGCAATGCTGAGTTAATGGCAGGACTTGAAGATCATAAAGGTCTTTTGCAACTTAAACAGTTCTGTGATTAACAGCCTGATATATGAAAGGTCAATCTTGTGATGTTGTTGGAGAAGAAATGAGGAGAGCAGATTCACAGCTCCCAAGTGCTTTGAGCTGGGAATAAAGTTGGACTCTTTGGTTCTTGCTCCCATGCTGGAGAGTAATTTGCTGGAGAACAGTAGTAGCATTGATCATCTGGCATTATTTATAATGCAGTGCAAATATCTCCCAGTCACTCCCTCAAACTTAATGAGGAGACTAATTCACACTTCCCTTTTCACACCTGTGAAGGTGTCCAATGTCACTGTGACCAAAGACAGCAATGCAAATTCTTTGCAAAGCAAATGGAGCAAGGCAGGTCCCTAAGCAGAGGAAATAATATGTAAATTGTCTATTTAGCATGTATCATACAAGTGATCTACACAGACACATATACACAGTGAGTATATAAGATGTAAAAATTTACCAGCTGGGATTTCCAGCATCCAGAACAGAACGAGAGACTGTCACTACCTTTAGTTCCTTGCACTTGCTTAAGGTGAACTATTTATAGACCAACCTATATTGATGTTCATGGATCACATTCTGCATTTGATTGTCTCAGTGTAAAGTGGAGTAACTGAAACAAACATATATTATATATATATATAATAATTAGAAATACTACAGATCAATGCAATTGTGAGAGCTGAGTCCCTGATCTTCCCCACTCACCACATCCAAGGGTCATAGCTCCAAATGAACCAACAACAATTTCTTGTGTGAGAGCTGCTGGTCATGGATTTTGGATCTGCTGAAGTTTGGAAAAGAAAGAAAAACCTACGCAAACAAACACCTACTCCTAACCTCTAATGAGTCAATCAAGAAACTGCTGCAGATTTGAAGATGAAATTTAATTGACCAGTAGAGTCCCAGACCTTGACATTGTAAATGAAGGTAAACAGCAACATATTAAAAACTCATCACTGTAATTGACCTTGTTTTTAATAAAGACTAAAGTGCCACAGAAAATTTTGGGTTATTTATGCCATTGATTTCATTAGTGTTGCATGGCAAAAAAAAAAAAGGGTCTTGCAAGCTTATTTGAGAACCTTGAGGACAGAGTGACACTGCATTGAGTCCAGCTTGCCAGTGTTGTTTTTACAGTACAAATCATATTTGTCACAGTTCCAGATCATAGGATATTCTGAGATGGAAGGGACCCACAAGGTCATCAAGTCCAACTCTTAAGTGACTAGCCCACACAGGGATTGAACTTGCTGCACATTTGGAAATTTGGGGTTAATATTCCTACACAATGCTTCCAATTGTTGGTTGCTGTTATGCTTATAAGACTACATTCTGCATTAATTTAAGTATTTCTGCACTAATATTGTGAATAACTTCTTTTATGTTTGCTTTCCAGTAATTGAATCAGACCTTAAAAAGGCTGCAGAGTTCAAATAGGAAGGAAAACAAATGAATAGTAGTTAGAGTTTTTTGAGTGCTTTTCCTGCCTATAGGGGAGTGCTTGGTTATAGAGTTCTGTTTTATTGTTTCAAAGTTTTTTAGTCAAAGATTTTTATTTAGTTCCCTGCTCAGATACCCTGAGTCCACTCGCTCCCTGCGTTATTTGGTGGGGGGAGAAAAATTCAGGGCTGGAGGCAGAAAATCTTACATTTCAAGTAGCACTGGGCAGGTGAAATAAATACATCATGGAGTGCTTTAACCTTTAAGATGTCTCTGGCATATGTAGATGCTTGTGTAGAAAGACAGCAAAGAGAGAGATACAAAGAAAAATAGAAAAGGAGAGGAATGTCTGAAGAACATCAATATGCCTATGACCTACAGATTTGCCTATGGCAGATACAAACCTCTGTCTTTTCAAGTTCTCCCAGATTTGGAAACATTTTACCACAAGCAAAAATTTGAGTTTTCCTACACACATGACCATCACCCTCTCTGCTGTGCCTTGGTGTCTGGCCCATGCACACCTCTAGGAATGTCCTACAGGTGTCTTGATGTCTGCCCTCTCTCCTTTGCCATCAAGTGGCACAACTTTATTCATTTCACAAATATATTCATGAATATTACCACAGTAGTATGGCACAGGCAACCCTGTACAATCAGCACTGAGGGCAAATGGAGGACAAATTAGTGCCACATTTATGGTAAAGAATAGCAGGAGGTTTGGGATCCTGTTTGATTCAATTCTGCTTTATGGAGACAACAGACACATTGTAGGATAAATCATCATGCAATTATTTGCAGAATAAAATTATTCTTCCTGTGTATTAGAGCTATAATGCAGAAAGCAAGGTTAACACTGGAATGAAAAATATAATCCTTCTTTTTAAACAAATTAGAAAGTTACTATATATTGTGCAACTCCCTGTAAAGACTACTGTTTCTATTACAGCTGCTCACTGACTTTGAATTTCTGAATCAAGGCATGCATGCAAGTGGAAGGATCTTATTCATGAAATTTAATTGTATTTCTCTCAGAATGTGTTAAGCAAATCATATGAAATAGATGTGCTTCAGTCAGCATGTTTCAGGGAAACTAATTCTAGATTCCTCTAAGGAAGTTAAATGATGCGTTTTTAGGAAAAGGAAAAACCATCATATGTTTTTTGTTACATAGTAATTCTGTTCATGGTTTTAATGTTATTAAAAAAAAAATCCAAACGTGCAGTAATCAACTTGTGTTTTGGAGTGTCTTCTGTCTGGATAATTCAGGTCTGGAGCTCAGCTCGTTCATAGCTGGGTCACACTGTCATTGTCCACGCAGGCCACCAGCCTCTCTTCCTCCAGACAGGTCCCCTCTGCTGCTGGAGACCCAGCTGTTAAATGGGAGTCCAGCCATGGAGAGAAATGTGCCTTCCAGCAGCTCAGGGCCAGGAGGGCATCACACATTGACCACGAAGACACACAAAATTTGTGAGCAGGATCTATAAAAAAAAGATTGATGTCTCAGACAGATAAAGCACAGCAGTGTGGGAAATCCCCATGCTGGGTGTCAAGCAGACACCAGTAATTGCACCATTTCCTTGGATTCAAAGTATTTCAAGCTGTAATAAGCTTTGGTTGTCCTGTGTTGGTTAAAGCAGGGCTCAGGTGCTGGATTTCAGTTTCCATTCAGATGTAAGGACCAAAAGCCCACAGGTTTTTCTCTCTCTGACTTCACTTAGACCAGGTTGCTTCCCCTCCCTCCTTATAAGCACATGTGCTCAGGCCTTTACACCTGTGTCAGGTCACAGTTAGATATTCTGTGAGCATCTATGGGTAAAATAAGTGTTGAAGTGATGTTTTTAAGCACTGTGTTTTGTAATTTCTTTGAATTAAGGTGTAAATAGGGCAAGCTGACTCAATAGCATATGAAGTACCTTTCTCATCCTTCTCTAAAACTGTAATTCAAGCCAACCTGAAAACAAATTTCTAAAATGGAGGACTCCAATCTACTGTGTGTTTATTTTTAATTTTCCTGTATATGCAAACTCCCAGCAGACCAGAATTTGGAGTCCCTGAATGTAGGGTTTGTGCTGAGCTTTTGACCTGATTAAAACCATGGAACCTAAGAAAAGATGATATTTTGAAAAACAGTCGGTGTATACCTCCTTGTCCTGCCAGAAAAATAAAGGTTATGCTGTTGCCTTTACCTTTACATCTCTATTACCATGTGTCAGCTGGGTCGGAACAGAAACTTTCCTAAAAGTCCTATGCAGGATTTTTAGAAGATGTCCATTCCCAAGGTATGTAAATGCTGAGCATCTGTCTTAACTAACAGCACCTCATAATCCAATAAAATAATCCCAAAGAGCTGCGTCATTACTGAGAAACAAACCAAACAACTCAGACTTTCAGCAGTACTTTAAATCCTTTACATTGGAAATGTCCTCTTAGATTTCCACCGAGCAGTTGATCCTGCTTTGAGTGGGAGGTGAAGCTAGAGGATCTGCAGAGATCTCTTCCAAGCTGAATTATTTTATGAGTCCAGAAATAGCATATCAGCTAATAAAAAGGGTGCTTTCAGAAGGATGCTGTCACCCTTTTGAATGTATGACACACATCTGAGCTGTCTTTTGCTGACCTATTTTCCTTCCTCCCCATGCAGCTGTAGTGAAGGTCAGACACAGCCACAATAACTCGTACTCTGGCAAGTGTTGGCTGTAACAACCATTCCAGAGCAATCATTTGGCCACACCCAGTACCACACAGTACAAAGGCAGTTTTAAGATTCCTCTGTGCACATTTCAGGTTCATACCCTTCTTCTAATGTTCTTCTTAGATAGCAACAAATTCTCTAGCTGGCTCTGTGATAGGGTCTGGAGAGTCTAAATTCTTCTGATTAGAAGTAAGGGTCACTTCATCTCTCAAGTGTTTCTGCCTTACTGACTCCCCTCCCTTTCCAAAGAATCAAAATCTCTTTAACCCTCTGTAAATTGCATTGGCAGCGTGGGTGCAAGGGAATTTGTTGCCATGTGAAGATAAAAATAACTCCCACCCACTCTTATCTTTCCTAAGGTAAATCATGCATGTGTAATAGCAAGATATGTGATTGCTGCCCCCTGATTTTTACTAGGAATGAGCAGCCAAAATATTAATCGGTCTTAGATATGAGTACAAGAAGGAACCTCTTTAGTTTTGGACTGGCTCCAACTTTATTAGGTAAATTCCAATCCTGCAGGTGAAAAAACACAGAGTCAGCAATGGGATTGATAAGTATTCATTCCACAGATTTCTGGCCATTTTGTATTTTTTTGGTTTTCATAAAATAAAATTTAAATGAAAAACCAGCTTCCCTTCAAGTCTTTTGCTTTCACCACAGTTAACGAGGCCTCATTTTCCCACCAAAATATAGCAAGATAAACCTACAATCAAAATTATGTCCTCTTGGCTTTCCATTTCTTATGGTCTCTTTTCTTTTTTTAATTTTTTTGCTCTGAGAGATACAATTTTAAAAAATCTCATCTTTCTGCATCATTCTGATTTTTGTTTCTTCTCTTTTTGAAGCATGCAATTAAGTTTGCCAAGCTGCAATGAATGCAGTTTAATTGAAGGGATCAGAAACAAGATGGAAAATTGAAACCTTTTATTTTAAAAATCTCAGGGTCTGTGGGAACCTCTCTCATAGTTTTGAACTCATGGAATTTTGCAGGGATTGAGGAAAAAACAGGATTTGAACATGAGTATCTAGACTTAAAATAAATCACCTTGCAGTTAAAGCCCAAGAAAACCAAGAATACTCTTCCAAAAGCAAGAACAAATACACTGATTTCTAAGGGTATTAAAAATGATCCTTTCACAATACTCAAAGTCTGGATCAGAGTTTATTCAAGCTGGGGGAGTTTAGATTTATAACTGAGACAGACCAGGTGTGATTCTGTCCTGGTTCAGCTCAGATAGAGTTCATTTCTTCCCAGTAGCTGTTACAGTGCTGTGTTTTGGGTTTGGAATGAGAATGGCATTGATAACACACTGACGTTTTGGGTTTTGCTAAGCTGTGTTTATCCTAAGTCAAGGACTTTTTTTTCCTTTCTCCTACTCTGCTAGTGAGGAGGAACATGAAACTGGAGGGAGCACAGCTGGGACAGGTGACTCCAGCTGACCAAAGGGATATTCCACACCACAGAATGCCAAGCCCAGTACAAACTGGGGGTTACACAGAAGGGGCCAATCTGGGTTTGGAAAGAGGGGTCTGGCATCAGTCAATGGGTGGTGAGAAATTGCCTTGTGCATAACTTTTTTTTCCTTTTTATTACAACTATTTTTTACAGTTGTTATTATTGCACTGTATTTTATTTTCAATTATTAAACTGTTTTTATCTCAATGTACAAGTTTTACTTCAATTCTCCTCCCCATTCCACTGGGGTGGGGGGGAAGAGGGAGGGGTTGAGTGAGAGGCTGTGTGGTGTTTCATCTCCATCTGGGCTTCAAACCACAACAGATTCAAGGTAAACTGGACCCGTAGATTTTCCCTTCAACTCTTTCCCAACCGCTAATTAGCTTTCTTTTTTAGGTGGAGCAGTGTTTGTGAAGGTTAGTTGCTCTTAATTAAAACTGCATACCAAGTGCTAGAAGTTCCCAAGTTCAGAAAAAAGACTAGAGTCTGACTTCCAAACTAATGCTTTCTTTTTAGATTTGGGGTCTTAACACCACAAATATAAAAACAAGTGACTGAAGCAGCTCCAATCTTGTTCCATGTGTGGATAAAATTAAAAAGTAAAGATAGATTTGCTGTGGAAAATTCAGCTTGTCGCCCTTGATTTGTAAAGTTAGTGGGGAATTAACTTTTTCTTTTCATCCCTTAAGGCATGTTTTGTGCCATGGGGCTGAGGAGGTGGTATGATGATACCTCTCCCCTCAGTCTCCAGCAGCATTTTGCTTCCAATAGGCACAGTGCCTTTGGAGCCAGAATAGCACAGCTATTGCTGAGAGTAAGGCTGCAGAGCACACCAGTACTGAATGTTTATATTCAGGGGGAACAGAAAGGCTGTGAGTGTGTCTGACACCTGTCTAGGTGTGTAAGTAAATAAAACATCTTCTATTCTCTTTTTTCCAAATGTTTGCCCATGCAATCATTATTATTATAATTATTACTATTTTTATTGTTGTTGTTTATTTTCCTCTGTGGAACATATCAAACTGAAAAAAGCCCTCTTTGCAATCTTAAATGTACCCATATTTTATGCTTCCCATTTAGTTTTGCTCCACCCCACCTTTTTTAGCACATCCATGTTTTTGGGAGTGTTTGGAACTTTGACATCATTCCTGCACCCTTTTCTGCCCACTCCCCATGCAGCCTGTCAGTTCACTTGTGTCATTCCACAAGTGGAAGGTTCTCCATAACAAATGGTAGCCAGCATCAGAGGCTGCTCCAGTGCATGTGTAGGACTTGTCTCCAGTGGTGAGCTGAGCCTTTGCCTCCCTGCCCAGGGTCCTTCAGCTCTTGCTCCAGCCTGGAGCAAGAGCTGTTGTGGAATTTGGACAAACACACTGGGGCAGGCTCTGTGTATTTCAGCTGCTTCCTTCCTGAGCTGTCAAACTGAGAGCCACCCTCAAGCAGGCAGTCTCCTGTTAGTTGCAGTGAAGATTTTGTCTAGCAAGAGGCTGGGAGCCTGCAGAGACTCAATTTCCATCCTAAGGACATATTTTGTCAATTAATGTCAAAAAGCTTAAAGCATCTCTCCTTCTGGCAAGGCAATGGCTGAATTTACAGCCCTGAAGAAGCCAATATTTCCATCAGTTTCATCAGAGCTTTTGCCAATATCTGATGCTCAAATAGAGCTGTCCAAGTACACTTGCAGGAGATTTTCTTGGCAGTTTTTGGCATATGTTTAATGCAGATGAAAATAAACGGTGCCTTAATGAGTAGTTAGAATCAACAGTTGGCTATAAGCAACAATGAACAAACAAAATAGACTTTAAGAATATGCAATGTCAATCATTTTGACATGAAAGGAAATTTTATATCAGTCAGTGACACCCAATGATAGCATGATTAGAAGGGGAGAGAATTGCACTGCCTATTTCTGTCTGGATAAAAATAGGCAGCTTAAATCTCTTAAGATTTGCCAGTGCAGAGACACTCTGGTGTAAATGTACACATTGTGTCAACTACAATTGAGCTAAAGCAGCTGAAAATGCTGGGAGCAAGCTCTATGCTAATCTTCAAAAAAATTAAAAACTCTCCAGAAACCTGAACTGGAGATAGTTGGTTTTTTGCCCGAGCATTGTGCAATTTTTAACTTTCAACACATCAAAAAATTTGCAATCAAACACAAGCAGCAAAAAATATGCAGCCATCCTCTGAAGTAAGATGTTTCTATTACCCTTCTATCCCTGGCATATCAGCCATGAATTCAATGAATTACAGAAAAATGCTAATCTCTTCAGCTATTAAGCATAAACAATCTTTTCATTACAAATTCTTTCCAGTTACCTTTTCCAACTTTTCAGAAGTCATGTCAGTGTTATAGAACTCATCATAATTCTTGAATTTTTCTGATCTACATAAAAACAAATTAAAACATACTTCAGAGAGATACAGATAGAAAAATGACAAAGGAGAATAAGTTACTCCTTTTCTGCATTTCAGGGAATCCCTTCCATTACAGCAGAGCACAGTTTTCTCCTCTTGAAACAAAGTTGGGGCTGTGTTCTCACAATTCACAAATCTCTATTGATCTACATATGGCAAAGGAGTCACAAAACAGGGTATATACCATTGGTCAGGAATTCACAAAAATTTCCTCAGAAGCAGAAATCCGAAACAACAATCAAAATGTTTAGAAGGGTATTTCTTCAATTTTCTGCTAAATTTTCTCATTTTATAGTAAGTTTGTGAGCATTCAGCTTCATGTAGCTTAATCACTCAGGGCAAAATGAACCTCAAGACAAACCAACACAAATTATATCTACAGCATTATTCAGTGCTCAGCCACCATGGATGGATTATGGTAGAAGGAGTCAGCTAGGTACATTCCAGATATACAGTAAAAGCCTATAATTTTTAATTTTAGGCAGTTTATTTACAGGACAACTAAATGAATACACACTCTACCTTGTCAGATTTTCTTTTACAAGGAGATCCTCTTCAGCAGAAAGCTTCTGACTGATAACAGTTCAGAAAGCTTCCTAGAGAACATAATATTATGAAGTCTTGTTGTATTTGGACAATGCTGCTCAAATGTTCAGCCAGAATTACAGTTTCTCCCCCTCACAATGATGCAACAGAAAGGTCAGTAAACCACCATGAGTTTATGCAACAGAGCTTGATAACTCTGCCATCCTCATCCAGTAACATGGAGAGGATCCTGGTTTAACCCAGGACAAATACTGGCAGGGCACAGAGTATCAGGAGATCCTGGCTTGTGTCCCAGTCTGTTCCCAGTACCAAAAAACTTGTGTGAATAAACAAAGATAAACAGCTCTGTAACCTTTGAGATTCACAGGTTTCCAGATGTGAACACACCTAGCAATCTCCCACACTTGTGAGAGTAGGAAATCCTGTTTCAACACAATAAGCAAGGCATAGGACCAGTTACTGAGCTAATTAGCAAATTTTATATTGCTGGAATATAGAAAAAAGCTTGGGCTGTAGGATCAGCTCTGAAGAGCTGAGATGCTGAATGGTCATGAATTGCATCAATACTGAGAGTAGTTTTCTATACAAGACATTTTTGTCCACCAGGGCTTTATTCAGAGAAGAAATAAAACTGAGATAAGCAGTATTTCATCACTTTGTTTGTCAGCCTTGAGTCCATTACCACAGCAAATTGGAAGATGGAATGTCAAGTAGCACTAACAATAACTAGTGAAAAATGAGAGTAGAATTGCAGACAAATAATCTATGATTGCTGAAGATTTTTTTATGTATAACAATCAGTCACTTAGATATGCCTCATTCCCTCTGTGGCTGTTATAGGGGCCATAACTGTCAACCCTACCCTGGTTTTGTTGCACTCACTCCCAAACTCTATTCCTGGATTAAATAGGAATTAAGAATGTGTCTGAGGATAGTGGAAAGACAATGCAGAGCCTTTGGATAGTGGAAGGAGAGCACATACTGACAGTACAGAGGTATTTACTAGCCAAAGCTGCAGTGGGGATCTTACATGATGTTGCAGAATGAGAGAGACTCCACAGTTAAAAACATTCACTGACATGTCTATGCAAGAATAATGAACTTACCATGAGATATCACAGATGAAGATTCAGCTGTTAAATACAGATTTCCCTCCAGGTTAAGAGGATGTACTGACCTATAAAATCATAGTAGTTTGCCAAGGGCCTTCAGAGTTAAAAAGGTATAGTACAGTAAAGCAATTGCAGCAGTAAAATCTCTTAAGTTACAATATAAGAAAGGAACATGAAAAAAAATCAGCACACTTCAAGGCACCAAGGTCATCAGAACCAGACTGCAATCAGACAAGAAATTAGAGGAACTAATATAAGGTGTAGGACAAAGAGTGAGGGTGACTTTTGTAAAAGTAACCTCTGCAGTATTACATATTACTCACTCAGAGCAAAGGAGGGAGAGGACAGAACAGGGACTTCACTGAATGACTGGATAGCTAATATAAAGAAAAAGGAAGGAAGATTTTCCTTCTGTGATGTGTAAATGTCATTTTGAGGTACAAAAATCCTATCCAGATGGGACAGAATTCATCCAAATAGTGATTTTGTTGAAATAACTCCTGAGAAAGAGCTCATGGGGGAACAGAATTACACAGAGGGGAAGAAAAGTGAAAAACCTGAGGATCTGGCTGAAGAGAAAAACAGAAGGGATCACTGTGCTTGCAAATGAAATTAACTAACTCAGAGATTAAAGTTGGGATTTGAGAGTGCTAATAAAGGAACAAGAACCACAACATCATGAAAGAGGTCATTAAAGGTTTAATGCCCAAATGCAAAATGTTTAGCAAAATAGAAAAGAAGGCCAGGAACAGCTATATAAAGAGAAATGGCAACAGAATTTCTGAAATTAAAGCACGAAGGCATGGCTATAAAGTAGGCATGGATATGAAGTATTTGCCAGGTTTGTGAGTGATTTGTAACATAATCCCCTATGATGGAGGCCATTGCACTGAGTTGAAGGTGGGCAGCATGTCACCAGATGATCTGCTGTTCTCTGATTTTCATATGGAGGAGAAGATAGTGTTGTCATATCAACACTTTTAATTAATTAACACTTTTAATTTCCTTATCCTCACAAACCTGAGAAGTTTGCATTTCCCTCCAGAATCTTCTCTTGTGATGACTAATGGATGCACAATCTGCAGTGCATGGGAGATAACTCCTGTTATTAAGTACAGGACAATTCCTTTAGTCTGTTCCCGGATACCATTTTTCACAAGAGCATTCCTGTCTCATGGGAGTCACGGGCTGTCATGTCCTGGGAGCAGAGAGATGCTGGGAACCCAGATCAGGGCACTGCTGATAGTTACCCATCTGCTCCCCTGAGTGGCCAGGAGGAAGCATCCAAAGGGCCTTTGGAGGAGAAGGGAGTGAACCACAGACAGGGTGAATTTCCTTGGCTGAAGGTGGCCTGAGCACCTCATCCTGGGGAACATGCATGGACCAGACACCACCTGTATTAGCACAATGCATCTCATGCCTTCAGACACCAGCAGGCAAGTGGGCAATGTGGCCACCTTTAACAGAGCATAGACAAGGATGGGCAACTGAAATTACCCTACAAAACACACCTATAGAGGATTTCTTTTTTCTCTGTCTGGAAGTGCTCAAAATTAAAGGAGAGGGAAGACAAAGAGGGTTGCACAAGCAGCATAATGGCAGCTAACAGACTTTTCAGTCTAAAATGTTGAGGTATCTTTATTGAGACACCGAGAATTCACTGGTAGCCACTTTGCTGGGCAGTTGTCATGAGTTGAACTAACAACCCTGAAGGATTGCTTTTAACTACCAGATGAAGAGGTAAAGTGGGAGATGTTGCAAATGCACATGTACCCCTGTGGGTAAAGCATGTAAGGTGTGCTGTCATTGCAGAATAGAAATATGAAAGCCCTGTAGTGTCTTCTTCCCTGTTCTTCCAGTGCACAGCTGGCTTGCAGATGGAAAAACTCCTTGTAACCAGGGTGCTCAGGCTGGTCCAGACTGAGCACACAGAGAGTTTTCTATAGAGCCCAGTTAGTTTCCTGTCCCTTTGTAGCCATCTCTTTAAGCAATATAGATGCAACAGAAACAGAAAATCAGAAGTTCCAAAACTGCAGGATGCTTGTTTCTCTATCTGAAAGCCTGGAGTAGAGGAAATGTCCCTCAATTTGTTTTCCAGTAAAGTCTTAGCAAGTTATTAGATGCTGACTTCTGCACTAAACTTCTCTGTCAATAACCTCAGCTAAGAACCCTGCCAAGACAAAATGCTGTGAGGAGAAAGAGAGAGGAGCACATAGGATTCAGGGTGCATAGGAAGTAGCTGAAATAAATATATATTTACAAGAAGAGATAATTTTTGTGTTCACGCTGTCTTGTGAATGCCTCCAACAACTCAATTTTCCTATGATATCACAGACTCTGGATATATTTTTGATTTCCAGAAACAAATTTCTTCTTCAAAGACCTTAAAATACAAGTATTTTACACAGTGGATTATGAATCAAGCTCAGACCTGAGTGAATGGCATAGTCCACAAATGCAGTATTTATGCACACATCCCAAAAAACAGAACCAAACACTCTGAAAAAAAAAATCTACTTCTTCTACTTAATATTTGTGGCTCATTGTACCAAACTATGAACTCAGTACCAGACCATGATCCTGCACTGGACCCTCCAATGTCTTTAATTCCTTGAAAAATGAAAACAAGCACAGGAACAGTTCTGTGTAGAAGCACAAGATGAACTACATGAAAGAAACATAACATTTTGTTGGATTAACCTTGTCTGAACTAAACTGCTATTAGAAAGCAATTAAAATCTTCACCTTAGAGATTAGCAAGAATCTTCATCGTTAGCTGTTGCTAAATTGTACCTGTTGCTGGTTACTCATTGCTTCACCATTGTAGTAAAACCTGCAGAAATATTATGAAATATTACACGTAGCAGCACTGAAATACATGGTACCTGCTTCCATAGTATGTGTCAAAGTTCTTCCCTACCAGTGCCCCACTGATTTACACGGCTTTTATGGAGACCTTTCACCTCACTCCTGATTCAAACTCCTGTCGTTTTTTTTCATAAGTGGCAAAGTCTTCTTTTCCCATTGTCAGAACGTGGCTTTCAAGCATGCAGTGAAACATTTTGCAGCCTCTCTCAATCATAATTCATCAGTTTGTTGATAGTCTTTTCCACAGCTGATTTACCTCTTAATTGTTTTCATTTCTGTAGAACAGAAAGTTTTAAAACATCAAGTATCTATTTTAGTCCATTGATCTTAGTGCTGTTATTTTGCTTGCAAATGTAATCAAGCAAAAATCATTTGTACCTAAGCAACCCTGTCTTTCAGGTTTGTGATCTATTTCTCTTAATCTTTCAAAATGATGTTTCAGTTAGATTTCCCCAAGCTTAGATGCTAAAAATAAATAACTTTTATCTTCTTTCAGTATGAGAACTCAAACACATCTCACACAGTTTCCCACCCTACCTGGTAGTGCAGCTTTTCCTTGCTGTAAAATGAGAGGTCAGTCATCCTGCTCTCTGTCTTGCCTGGGTGATCTGCTGCAGATGCTGTCAGGTTGTGTTTAGTTTGGCAACTTGTAAGTGAACTTCAGAAGAATTTCTGTCTTTTTTGCATAGTCCACTCACAAAAATCACCATGCGGCTATTTTTTAAAATTTTCAGTCACACAGACCTTCCTATCAGGCTTTATAAATGTCAAGATTATTCATAAATTCTTACACAGAAATAATTTCAAATCCTTACAACTTTTCACTCCATCTCCCAGTTATTGGCATAAAGCTAATCAAAGATTGCTTTCCACGTCTCTTGTTACTTTGATTCATTTTTTTCTCAAGACCTTTTTACATTATCCTGCGTTCTCATTTCGTTATTAATTTAACCTCCTCTGGTAGCATCCTTCTCCAGAAATCTGGCTGCTTTTCTGGTATTGAGGATTGAAACTTTATGATCCCCCATCTCCTTAGTAAGAGGATCAGTTATCCACAGCAAAAAAACTACCCCTCTTACCAAGTGAGCTGCTCATTTGCAGAATGCTCTCTCTTTACTTTGGTTTCCCTTCTTCAGAAGTTTCTTGCTCTCTCTTGGTTTTACCCCATTCCTCAATGTCCATACCCATCATCACCAACAGATCCACTGCCTCCCAGAGCCAGAAGCCTTTCCAACTCTTGATTCCCAATTCCTATTGTCATTCTGGAAAGCTCACGGCCCTTTTACTTGTTCCTTGAAAATATTTTCCCATGCTTTTTGGCACAGAATTGCTAACAGGACCGTCTTTTCTCTTTAGCCTGCTGGAGATCTCCATTTAGACACACTCAATTGCATTGCAGACTGGGCTGCCAGCCAGCCACAGGTGTGTCACCTCAGAACTGTCTAGTTCAGACAGCCAGCTGTATCATCAGCAGCAGCTTCTGCTGTTTTCATATTGGAGGCATGAAAATAGCAGGGCTGCCTCAAATTATGTTCTATTACTTTTCCTCTTTACCAGGGTGAGTCGAAGGAGCTATAAAGGAGTTTTACGAGACATAACTTTACTTGCTGAGTTTTGATGCAAATTTCCTTAGACTTTTTCTGGAGCCACAGGAAAATAACAAATCCCTTCAGGAAATCATTTAGGCATATAAATAATAGTCCTTAGGAGAGCAGTTCTTAGAGGCATCCCCTCTCCACCAGCATTGGCTAGACAGACCAAAGGAAAGTGCCTCCATAGCACATCAGTCACACAAAGTTCTGGGCATCAGGAGATGTGGATATCTCTATTTCACAGCCACTGTCACCTGCCCTGAGCCATGGTGCATGCTTGGTTGACATACTGACACTTCAGCCTGTATTGACCAGTGTAAATGTCCTTACTGGAATTTTGTAATTTCAAAGCCTATGCATCCTCCATTTCCTTATTCAGCAGCTCTTTAATCATTTAGTCATAGCATGTGATATCTGCATTTGTTCTTCCAATTTTTTTCTTCCAGTATGGCCACTGACTTTTATTGTGGATAGAGAAAATCTTTGCTGGCTTCAGGCAGGAAAAAGAAACCAATGAAACAAACCCAATTATAGACACAGTCACTGCCCCATCCCAAGCCATTGTATACAGAATAATATGTGGGTTATTTAAAGCAAAGTATAAATGCTGTCATATAGTATTTTCTAAACACAAGAATCCCAATTAGTCATTTGCTATTGCTACTGCCCTGCTCCAGCAGTCTTTTGCAAGGAGGGGACTGTCCTCTCCAAAACAATGACCTCTGTCTCCAAGGTCTCAGCCACACAGGCTCACAGATGTGCCAAAGTGTCATCTGCCAGGATCCCAATCATGGCAAGAACAAGATGAAGGCAATAAAAAATCCTGCACAGGCCTACAAGGAGGAATCATTTTAATTAGTTATCCCTCTCCCAGAAGAAGTGCCTGAGACTAAAATTATAATTTTTAGAAAGAACCCAACATATAAACAGAACTAACTAAAGCAACGTATGTAATTCTGTGGTGCATATCTCACTTATCCCTGAAGACTCATAAGTGAATATGGAATAAGAGGAAGAATAAGAATAAGAATAAGAACAAGAACGAGAACAAGAACGAGAACAGGAACAAGAACAAGAATCAGTGATTGGATCTGTAGGAGTACCAAGAATCCACAGTTTTCAACTAATAATTGACACCATTCCTCAAACAAAAAAAGACCAGGCCACTTATCTCTGGTTCCATTGGCTACATCTGAAATTACAAATACTGAAGCTTACTGAAGAAATCAAGTGTAGCAGGTTCAACGCCTACTTTCAGTCACCACATTTGACAGCCCCACAAATCTGTATAATAACATTTTGGCCATAAAATACACTGCACTATTTTAACACTCAACATGTTTATGCTTGAAGCTGCCTCTTGAATTCCCAGGGAGGCATTAGAAGAAAATTAAAAAGCACAGCCAAAAAATATAACCACAGCCAACCCCCACTCATAAAGTTTAATTGGAAAGCAGATATTAAGTATGTATCTTTATTACATTTTGAAACAATGAATAATATATATGTTGTTGGCTAAAGACTGAGCTCTGAAGAGTGAGTACATTGTTTTATTATTCAAACACAAGTGAAAGTGCACTGTAATTTCAATTCATATGGGCACCACTTTCTGCGAAATAAATAAATACATCCACCAGCCTCAGATGGTGATTTACATACTCAAGTACCTCTAATCACAGTCCTAAAAGCAAGGGTGGAAAGAACAGTAGCCAAAGCTGTTGCCAGGACAACTTATCCCTGGATTTAGCATTATCATGAAGGGAAAACCTACAAGGAATTTAATTAACCAATACCTCAAACTTGCAGCCTGCCAAGCACTGCCTACACCCTTTTAAATCCCAATCCCTCAGGAATGACTGCACTGCTGGTGGCTGCACCCGCTCAGCAGAGAAGCAGCGTGGGATTTGTCCACAGGATTCCTTAGGAGCCAGCGTGAGCCTGCCCCGTGCCCTGGCCCACAGCAGGAGATGTGAGCCAGCAGTCATGCCAGACTGGCTGTCAACCTGGAGCCAAGCCCCAGCTAATGTATCCTAGAATCTAAGAATTATAGGATTTTCTATGCTGGAAAAGGTCCTTAAGATTACTAAGTCCAACGGGTCCCTCAGCACTGCCAAGTCAACCACTAAACCATGTCCTTAAGTGCCACATCTACATGTCTATTAAATTATTCCAGAGATGGTGACTCCTCCACTTCCCTGGGCAGCCTGTTCCAAAGTTTGACAATGCTTTCAGTGATGGAATTTTTCCTAATATCCAATCTAAATCCTATCCCCTTTTCTGTTAAAGAATATATTAACCTGAGTTTTATATTTCAGTGATGTGATCACGCTGCTCTTGGTGAGCTGAGTGAGCTTGCATCTGTCACTCGCTGTAGTGTAGATTTAATCTCAGACACAGAATAATTTAGGTTGTGATGAACCTTAAAGATGATCTAGTTCCTCTTTGCCCTGTAATGGTGTAGTGGGTTAGGTTCACCAACCAGGCAGAAACATCAGTTTCGTGTAGTGGTTTGAGTCTGCCAATCCGAGGACAGGGACACTTTTCACTAGACCAGGTTGATCAAACCTCTTCCAACCTAGCCTTGAACACTTTCTGGGATGGGGCAGACACAACTTCTCTGACCTGATCCACTGCCTCACCCTTCTCACAGTCAGTGAGTGTATGGAGTAACCAGTCTATCATATCCATTTGGTTCATGCAATTGGTTGGATGGCAGAAAAAGATGTGGCAATATAGACAGGACATCCATGCTGCAGCCACTCCCTATGCCTTCAGACTTCTCTTACATCCTGCATTTTCATGGGAGATGACAGAATTTCTCTCATCATTTGTGAACAACCTTGCAGTCCTCCTCAAGACCTGGACTGCCTGATGTCTGCTGTAGCTTTGGGCAATCTGCTCCAGTTGACCCTACCTCAGTTAGAATGTAGCTGACCACTGGGATCACGGTTTGGTCACCACCAGGGCTGATACTTCAAAGCTGTCCGTCTTTTATTTTTCCTCCCTGCTTAAAAATAATAGTTAATAATTGTTTGTAAATTGGAAATCAACACAATTATTAAAGATTTAAACTGCAGTAGACAAGAAGCAAAGTTGTTTCTCTTAATGTTTAAAAAAGGGATTTAAGAAGGCACGTATTAAAGCAGCATCCAAGAAAGTTTTCAATTTCAAGACCACCATCAAACAATGAATCAATAAGAGGAAGAGAAACAACAGAGGCTTGCATGACTCATGCAAGAAAAGAATAAAAGAAGCATCAGCAGGCTTTCAACACTTAACTTTCATTCCTCTCTGAGGTTTGTCATACAGTCATGTTTACATTATATGTTTTTGTAGTCTCTCATTCTTCACTTTCCTTTCAAGAGAAGTTCAAGCGATGAAAGTATGAAACAGATACTCTGTATTACTGTATCATATCAAAATAAGAGTACTGGCACATCATCACTTCAAGTAGTGTCTCATGATCAAAACAGATTTTTTTACAGACCTGTGTGTGATTAATGGTTTAATCTTTGCCTTTGTCATGCCATAACTGGCAAAGACTCAAATCTTTTAACATTTTGTGTCAGGAAAGCTTTGGTCAAAAATTTTTAATCATCATTGTTTGTACTAACATAGAAGCCAAGTGGG
Source organism: Drymodes brunneopygia (assembly GCA_013400955.1). Taxonomy (NCBI): domain Eukaryota; kingdom Metazoa; phylum Chordata; class Aves; order Passeriformes; family Petroicidae; genus Drymodes; species Drymodes brunneopygia. The sequence goes on from VZTZ01001661.1 coordinate 1,106,904, forward strand.
ACGCTGATATCAAAGCTTATGTAATACAGATATTATAAATACATCTTCCACAAAACTGCCATTCAACATTCTGGCAGCGTATAGGGAAAGATATATGTGTGAAAGATGTGATTGTAACAAAAAGGTTTTAGGTCCCTTCAGACTATACTGAAGCCCATGTTTCTGAAGCCCCTTTTCTCCTTGAAGCATTTTCGTGCTTGGTCATCGTAAGTAAAAGGCATCCTCTCCCTTCCTCCAATGAGGTAAAAGCTTCCCCATCACTTTCAGGGAGAGGAGCACAGTACCTCAATAGTGAGTTAAATTATGCTTGACTCCAAAAATGAAAAATCCAAGCGATGTCAAGAGTACACAAGTGCATATCTCCCATATCTTTGATATCTATATTCATGGCTAAATGCAAGTGTAGCTGTCAGGTGTTGTTTACATCCTCACACACTGTTGCAAGTGACCTTTGAAGTGTCCTCTCCAGAGAACACAGCCACAGTTATCTATAAAAATAAAAAATAAAAATCATAGTTTCGGAGCCAATACAAGGTGCCCCGGGGGGTCGGGGAGGCAACCTGGGATAGGTTGCTGGTGGTCTGAAAACCTCTGTGTCCCAGAGGCTAAGCTCGTGGTTGCCAATGGGGAGGAAGCAAGTCCCTCCAGAGGCTTCAGAACCCAGGCGTAAGGGAATAGGGAAAGGGTTCTTGTTGGCCTTCTAGACCCCCGTTAGTAATAAAAAGCGACTGGCGGAGTAAAGAGAGAGAGACTCTCGGAGCGGCAATAACAGGCTTTACTCTGCTAGATCCTCCTCACGAGAGCCTCGAATGAGGGCTGCGCAGGAGGTTTTATATGGAGAAGACAACCAATCAGGGAAGGGGTAAGGGGAAGAGTTGGGGATGAGCCGGACTGGCTCATCCTATAAGAGGGAAGAAGGGGAGGGAGTAGGGGTACAAAGCCAACCAGCAACCGTACATCAACGAGGGTTCCAGAACAGGGGTGGAGAGCAATTAGGAAGTAACAAACACAAGAACCAATGATGAAATACAGAAATTGCAGATCACTATGACTTGGCAGAAACCTAAACTATACTGGCAAGTTCTGGGGTGGGATCTTTAGGAGCTGATGCAGCCCACCAGGGGGAGGAGTCTGGGGGCTCGGGAGGTCCCTCCACGGGGAAGGCTACTCCCACAGTTATCATGTGCCATGATGTATACGTTTACAAGTTTGCTGAAATTCCACAGAGTTCTAGTGATTGATTGTGTGATGCACAGAATGGGGATACACAGAGAGGTTGACCCCGTGTTTTTTCAAAAGTTGCATATAATGCCCTTCTCTGCTTAGGACACAGAACCCTGTCATGCAGCCTTGGCTCATATCTTCAATATTCTTGTGCAGCTGTTTAAGTCTACGAGTCCTACTGGTCTATGATAAGGAATCCCACAGTAAGGATCATCAAGGATATTCATAATAGTGAAGAAAGGTAAAATCATATGAGTATCATAAGAGTTTTCATAATCAAAAGTATAGGAATGAATGCAAACACAAATCTTTGAGAATCCCAGGGGATCATATGGAAAAGAGTGAGAAAATGCTCTTTGTGTCCATGAGGGAGATGGAGAAAGTGTGGATTTCATCTGAGGGGAAGAGGTAGAAGCATGTACAGTATATTAGTATACTCAGTAATAAGGGGGAAAGACACAAGCCCAGGCTACTGCAAGGAAACATCCAGACTGTATTTGCACAGGCCCATGCCAGTGAGATTGGCTCACAGTGGATCCAATAGAATGTGTAATGCCTCACTGTAACACACCCTGTGCCAGTTCCTTCTGCTTACATAGCTGGCTGGCTCAGAACACAGGCAGGGGAATTTATGTTAATGTACCTGAATATATTAAGAGCTTTCAGATGTAAGACGATGCAGTACTCAGTCTTAGTACCTCTACATGGAGATAATTATCGCTTTGACATTTATTACCTTTACCCTCACCTCAAAATCTCCTTTCATGTTATCTTTGTGAGACCATCCTTTCTTGCAGTCTTTGCCACATCTTGCTGTGTTCTCTGGAAATGGTCCACTTGAGAAGGGAATTGCTGGTTGTACCTAGAAGGTAAAAATACAAAAGAATCCTGACCCCACAATCACAGTCATTCAACAGGAATCACATGGCACAAGTGGAAAAAGAGGCAACATCTGGGTCTTTATATCTTTTTTCCCTGCTTGGATACAAAGACAGGGAAAAAAACAAACATGGAGGTACTGCACAAAAGTGGGAGCAGCTTTTAAGTTTGAACCTTGTGGCTATCAAGAAGCTGGTTACTGAGAGCAGCTGGCAGACAGGAGGGATAGACACAGCAAATAGGCAGATGCAGCTGGCAGATAAAATCTTGCAGAAAATTCAGCCTCAATTTGGTACCTTTGCTTGCAAACACAGACTTATGTGGAATGAGAAAAGCAGTCGTACTGGCTGGCAGATGAGCATGAAGTGTCAAAGTGAAGGGGGGGAAAATGGAAGAGATAAAACAAGCCTTTATGTGGCTGTTTAATATCAGGTTGACTCCTCTGCAGGAATAAGTCAACACTGCAAATTGAGTTACATAATCTGGTCCAGTATGGTCAACTAATTTATATTTATATAACTCTACCTACAAACCAGAGTATCAATTGTCTGCACACAAGAAAGGTAAACTGCAGCCTGAAAAAACGTAGGAATGGAGCAGGGGAAAGAAGTAATCAACTGCTATAGGAGACAACACTGCAAAAAGTGGACAAAGACAAGAAGGAAAATCATTCTTAGACAGAAGCCATCCTGTAATTTTTCCAGCATACATAACTCAGAGCACTCATGATAGCATATTCAAGTCCAGCTTGTTTTGCTCAAGTTTGGGAACTAGATATTTATTACTCAGATCAGCTTTACCACAAATTTACATTGAGCTCAGTGGAATAATCCCTGATTTATAGCATCTTAAATAAGATTAAGAACAGATTTTTGTTTTTCAATGTCTCAAGTGTAACATCAGGAAGACAAAGCTGAGAGTCATAGCTGAGATTCAGGAGCTTATGTGGTTTTTTGAACTGTCATGGTCCATTGTGAACAAGTCTCTTCTGAAAGGTGAAGAAAGCCAAGAAAAGAGAATGCAGAGAAAATTCTTGATAAATCTGGATGCATTGGCCTTTATTCTAGCCACCTAAACTTATTTAACACCTCAAAAACTGGTCTAAAAGCTGCACATATTTTCTAGAAAGGCAGAGTACTAAAGACAGTGAGATTTGTTGTACTCATTTTGTACAGAATTAGTCTGTCAGATTTCCCCCCTCAAGTAATGGTTGTATGTGTGCTTAGCTGGGTTGGATGAGGAGCTCCCTTTCTGCTCTGTCTGTAACTCAAACTGATGGTGCAGTGAACTGGGGTCGCAGCTGTGGTGACCAACCATTTTCACTCACAGCCCTGCCTGCAGAGCGCTGTGAGTCAGGCAGAAACTCAGCAATCAATTTTCATATGCCATTTGTAGCATGGCCCCTTCAGGATATGAGGCAACAGCATTTGGCTGAGGAAACACAAATACCTCAGGTGAAATAAATTCACAGAACCTTAGCGAGGCACCAAGGTTTTGAGGACTGAGCGTATGACCTTTTTGTCTTGTACTATTTTGGGAAATCAATACTTGCATGCTTGTTCTGTTCTCAAAATAAATATTGCACAGTTTTCCTTTTTCTGGTTTTTTGTGAGTTTTTTTTTCACCCATGCCTGATCTCTGTACTCACAAGCCCATCTGCAGTAAGTAGCTATCTGGCTGGGGAGCACAAGGCAGGAACCTCAATAGTTACAGACTCAGAGTTTGAACATCCATGCTAACAAATTTTCAGGCTTTGTTCCTTCTCTACCAATAAGTTTTGTACTATTTAGCCTACATCAACTAATTTCACCAGGTTTAATTAATTTGCTGCACACCCAGTACCTTCTGAGGACATTGAAGAGTCAAGAATCTTCTTCCCTCGGTTCCTGTCGTTCTCGGCAAGATCAGAGAAAGAGCTGATTTCCAGTCCCCTCTGGCTGGCTGCTCTCTGTGGTGCAGGTGCAGTGATGGGATGGATGGGTCCTGAGCACCTGCATCCCTCCCACACAGAGCAGAGAGCACGGCACACCGGGAAAAGCAATTCAGGGAAGCCAAAGCCTAGTCCCTATTTCACTCTGCTCTTTGAAAAAAATCCACCTGCTACATAAATAATGAACTCTTCAGAATAAGGAGATTTTTCTTTATGCATGTTTGGACAGTGCCTAACTGCACAATAAAGCCCTGGTCACCTCTGAAGCCTCTTTGTGTCTCTATAATATAAATATATAATCATAAAGAATGAGTTGTCAGAGAAAGAGGTCATGGATCAGCAGAGTAAATCAAACTTTAACAGCCCATCAGGGCCAGACTGCCTAGCAACAAAACAATTCATCATTAAGAAATTTTTGTGCTTTATTATAAATTTAGATTTAAAAGAAATGTTGAAAACCCTGGGTCAAATTTTGCTCTGTTACTTTGGTGCAAACCAAGAGCAATTTATTGAAGTCAATAGAGCTGCTATAAATTGAAGGCAAAAGAATTACCTCCATATATTGTGATAAAAACTTACTTACATTTTAAGTCCAGTGAGCACATACTACACTTTAAAATGTTTATTTGCTATAGAAATATGGCTATTCTTGTAAACAAATTATTCATTTGGGGTTTTTTTGGTTATTTACACTTGTGCCACAGTCATTTCAGACACATATAAAGCAAAATGCTTGGATCTCAAGTGATCTGAATGAGTGATTATATCAGGTAGTTAAAACCAAATCAACAAAATCTTAGTGTTTAACATTAAACTAGTCAAATTCTATAAAGAAATAAATAGATATTCCAAATTAAAACTGTTTCAACTTTAGGAAACGTCTTAACTGACAAGAATCCCTTTTCCTTCATAATTTTTTCTTCTTCATCTTCTTCTCATACACAGTAAGAGATCCATCTCATTTGTACTGCATATGACACCAATTGAACTGTTGGCCTTGAGTCTGCCTTGGTCCATGCAGGCATCTCTCATCTTCTGCAAAATCTTTGAAAAGTAGCAGAGTAGATAAGTTTAATTCTTTTATTAAGTCTTAGTAATTTTCAAGCAGGTTGAATGCTCAATTTCAGAAATCTGGTCACCCCATAAAACTGCCCTTTGTCAGCAGAGACACAATTGAATTTACTCTTTTAAAACCATCAGAGGATCATGCCAGCTATGCCTCTTTCAGTCTCCTTTCCTTTTTCCAGTATCACAGGATGATTTATGAAACATTCCTCCTCTTTCTTAATAGAACTTCTATATGGTTCTGGCAGACCTCAGACCCAGGGATGTTTAATAACTTTCACATCCCAACCCTGTCTCTTATAGCTTTAGGTGTTGCTGCATTTTGGCTGACAGTCTCAAGTGTGGTACTCATCTATTGCTGTAGATTTTTCAGGAGGATTTAATATCAAGTTTTTACTATACCTTCTGAATAATTTTCTGCAGGTTATGGCTTGGTCATCTGGAATTGCTCAACTGCCCTCTTTCTTTCCTCCGCAAAAATAACAGTAAAATAAAAGAGACTTGTCAAATCCTAATGGTTTTCACAGTACTAGCTCAGTCAAGAGGCATGAGATGGCCAGTTTCATCTTATCTTTGATGATGTCATACAGGCCAGTTTGATCAGAACATAAATTGTGTTTGTTTTTCCAATTCTACTCCAAAGACCTGGTAAATTCTTGAGTAATGTCAGAAAACAGACATCTGATTAGACTGATAGATTTTACAATGTGTGGCTGTTCCAAAATCTGATAGGTTGGGTGACATTAGTGCTTCTAATGCCAGATTTTAATTGCAAACAGAAGGTCATCTGCATACATTAATAATTTGTGGGTGTCTGGCTTGTCCTTTTATTTGCTTTTTGCATCCAGTAGTGTTTGTTAATGTTTCTAGTTATAAGACAAGTAATTGTATTTCTCTGTGTACTGTTAGCAGCAGGGGTTTTACTATCACAACAGATGGGGATGTGTACAAATCTTTGATTAACACCCCAGATTTATTTTACAAACCCTATGTTTATTGGGCCTGTAGCACAGATAGTTAAGAGAGACTGACTTTTGTTTGTCTTTTCCTAATATTGTGTCATTGAGAATTACCAGACAACAGTATTACAGGAGACCTATCTTGGTTCATACATTCAGATATTTTAAAGCATCTGAATTACTTAGGACCTTTAAGCATTGAGGTTTAATGAAACTTTCCAAATTTAGGCATTCAACCTCCTTGAAAATCTGTAAGACTTCATAAAAGAATTTAAAAGTTACCAAAGACTTTTTGAATTTTGAAAAATATTCAAAACATAACTGAAAATCACTCAAATTAGGCAACCAGAAGCATAAAATAAACAAAGCAGAAAACCATGGGCACATGGAGGCCAACTTAGATAGTGTTTAGGTATCTATCTATGAAAAACTTGATCAAAATCTAAAGTACCAAGATTTTTCCTGGGACTTATATTTCACCAAGACAGAAAATCAGTACCTGTTTCTATCTTGCACAGCATCCCAATAGCACAGAAAGTTTTAGTACTGTTATCAAACCCCATCAATCTGTAGAAGCCCTGGCAAAATCCACTGGAGCTTCCTACCCTCCCTCTTGATCTCAGTATGAAATCCAGTAACTTCAGCTACTTTCACTGAAAAATGTAGCCAGAACAGAGAAAGGATTAGAGGAAGAAGTTTTTAGAATGGTATCCCAGAGTGTTTATTTGGATTATTCCCTTTTTGAATCACATCTTCATCCTGAAGTAATTCAAATCCATATCTCCTACCTCTTGTGAGTGTGTCAAACCAACAGGTTTTCTGCTACCTGTGAAGGGAAGAGAGAAGAGACTTCCTAACCCCAGTTCATGAGAAGGTGAGCAAAGAAAGAGGTAGAGAATGGGGATGATGAGTGCAGATCATGGATCTGCTGAGCACACACAATCTTTGCTCTCTCTACTACTCTGATATTTTTCCGTGAAATGTCATCAAATAAACGCAGCATACCTTTTATTTTCTTTAATTCTTCTCTTCCAGACCACCCAGATGAACACTGAACAACAGGGAGAGAAAGCTGTCACAGGATTCCGAGTACAGAAGTCCTTTTTACTGGTGGCAACATCCATGTCAATATAAGCCAAAACCCATAGGAAAGGAAGAAGAGAAGTAAAATAACCTGGAGATATTTCAAAGCAGAGGGTAAGATTGTTGAATCTACACCACTGTGCTTATTTTGGATAAATGAACAGAATGAGTGCCAATGATCCTTTTCCCTTAAGGGATAATATCTGTGGCTGATTTATCTCCACATATTTATGGCAACCAGAACCATCCCAATTACTAAAGCAGATCACATGTGAAAGCTTTGAATCAGAATACTTGCAAATTTGCTTTCCTTGAAAAGGGGGAAGAAAAATATATTCCCATTTTACAGCACATTGAAGGGGATTCTCTTTGAACTTCATGATTTAGGAAAAAATCTATCTCCTCTAAATATTTATTCCTACATAAATATAATCAAACAAAAGAGAGTTACCTTTTCCATCAGGTTACAAGATGAACCTCTGTTAAAAGTTATTCATGGCCACCACCAAAAGAGTCAGATATAATCACAACTCTGCCAGTTTGACCCTCTATAATGGTTATCTTTCCTCAGCAGGTATAACCCATAGACAAACATACAGATAATCAGCAAGAAAGATATCTGGCCAGAAGGAAGTCTGGGCAGAAATATGGCCTTAATCTTCTGGAAAAATATTGTTAGGGCCTCACAAATGGCACCAGAAATCAATACATGGCCAAGTGATTCAAGCCCCAAAGCATTCTATTCAGGAGAACCCACAGACATCTCTCTAAAGCAGTTGCCTGCTGAGAAGTGAGCTCCATTGGTGCCACCAGTCAGTGGGAGGAATGCTTCATGCTGTTGCCTAAATACAGGCATCTAACACCATCAGGATATCCCACCTGGCTTCCAGCTGTTCTCCCAAAGTGTACAGCTCTTCCTTAAATCTTCTGCCACAGCTGCCAGTCCTCTACAGTTGTGACAGCTCTGTTTTAGTGGGACACTCTGTAACCTTGCAAATGACAGAGGAGGCTGAGTTTAAGAAGCTGAATCCCCCTCTAGTTCTCCACTGCCTGTAATGGGAGCTCAGGCACTGGCAGCACATCGACCTGAAAATCAAACCTGATTTCCTTTTATGACAAAGTAACCCACCCAGCTGATCAAGGGAAGCCAGCTGATGTAATCTTTATGGATTTCAGCAAAGCTTTCCATACTGTCTCTCACAAAATCCCCTGGAAAAAATGTCCACCACTCACCTGGAAAAACACATCCTGAGATGGTAACTGGCTCATGGGTCAGGCACAAAGGGTTGACATCAGACTGGGGACCTGTCACCATTGGAATTCCTCAGGACTCCATCCTTGGTCCTGTGCTTTTCACATCTTCATGAACAACCTGGACTCAGGACTGAAGTGATGCTGAGCAAGTGCACAGATTGTACAAAACTGGCTGTTGACTCCCACAAAGGCAGGGAGGCTCTACAGAGAGGCCTCACAAATCAGAGGACTCGGCAATCACCAACCATCTGAAGTTCAACAAGGGAAAGTTCTGGATTCTGCACCTGGCATGGGGTAACCCTGGGTGTATGGACAGACTGGGGAATGAGACACTGGAAAGGAGTGCCCATGATGTGAGTTTTGGGGATAGTCCTATGCAGGATCAGGAGCTGTACTCAGTGGTCCTTGTGGGTTCCTTGCAACTCAGCATGCTCTGTGATTCTGTTATTCTGTGATAAACATTTAGGTGCTCTTTACTCTGTGTATGCAAGTCTGCTTTACACCCTAAGAACAGGGAAAACCTTGGACTCTGTGTGGCAGAAGTGCTGTGTAGAACTTGTCTCACTAGGTTCCCTAGTGAACATTATGTCTTTGATGGAGTTTGCCCTAACCAGAATAGTCCAGCTTAGAAATGATTGCTGTTATCCTGACTGGAATTTATGATTGTTAATGGCCTTACTGGGTTTTTTTGTGGCTTGGGAACCTCTGTACAGCCATCTGTCCTGCCACAGCAGGCCATCCCCTGGTTCCAGGCCTGTGCTTTGGTTCCGTGAAGCATTGCCCTGTAAGGTTGTGTTAAACTTGATCAATAACACAGTGGTAGCTGAGAGGAGAATTTCAAGAGAGATACACCAATCTACCCAGTGATTCAGTGCTGGAGTTCGTGGTTGTCCTGGACCACTCAGGGGTCCATTTCTGCTTTCTTTCCAGAACACTTTAACCTGGGTGTATATCCCTTTTAGAGCTCCCTGATTCCAGCTTCCTTGAGATCATTCCCTCTCACCTCCTCCGCTATTGTGTTTTCACGGCTTGCATATCTTTTCCATGACACTTCTTTCCTTCAGCAAATCTGAAGGGAAGCAGAAGCTCTGAAGCACATTAGCTCTGGCTCATTTAAGCTTTTTCACCTCTGCTCCTTACCCTCCTACGGCTGCAGCTCTGTGCCAAGGGAAGGAGAAGGAGAAGAGTGGGAGGAAGAGCTCTTAGCACACACTGAAGCACAGCTGTATTGACATGCTCCAAAGCACTGTGTTATTTTGGCTGAGCAGGCTGGAGCCAAGATGAATTTATTGTTGCATGGCACGGACAGTTAAGAATCTCGTCTAACTTCTGAAAAAGCCTGATTCTGTTTGATTTCCAGAGCAGTTGTTGTTGTGTGAGCTGCAGAATGATTCAAGCTCAGACAAGATACTGAATCAGAGTAACATTGCTAGCTATCCGATTTCTTTACAATGTAAGGTGGGCTCAGAGTGAGTTGAAATCCAGATCCTGCAAAAAACAAGGTATTTTGAAAATTATTCTCCTTCTAATCCTTCTAGAAAACTTTGAAACTGAAAGATCATGAAAAGCCATAAGTTTATAACAACTTCGCACAATGCAATGGGACATAAAAGGCTGGTCAAAAACTGATCAGCAGGAAAAACTCAAAAATCCCTATTTGGTCTTCATTGCTAAATGCTTGTTTGTTAGCAAAGAAGTAGAATAAGAAGGAATGCAAGTTAGTAAGTGCATGGTTCAGATATTTATACAGAGGTGTCCAGAGCCTCTGTAAATTTAGATACTACTGGTCTTTGGGTGCTGCTACAGAAACCTGACTCTGATATAACTCATGGCTTATCTGTGTGTCCTGTGCAGATTTCTAGGACTATTTTAGGGAACAGAACTACAGACTTTGGTGTGATAGAACTCAGGAGGTAATCTATACCAATTATATATTCTCAAATACTGGTTCAAGAGTCACATTTTAGGAACAATAGAAAGCACAAAAGAAGATAAGAGACTCTGAAAGCTCAAAAAAGCTCTCACTTTTCTGCATTGGAGCATAACCCATTATCATCTTTTGAAAAATATCTGAAGATGATCTAAACTTAGTTTGAGATCTCAGTCCAATGGAGTGTAGTGTTGCTTTCTTCAGAGACCAGGCCAGCTAGCAAAAGTTCAAGCTTTTAGACTGCTTTCACCAAAGCCCTTTATCCTAACCCAGGGAGGAAAGCTTAACTACCACTGTCTTCAGCCTTCACAGAAAACACCAGCAATATCACATCATGGTGCTAGCAGTAAAGAATTATGCCACATTAAAATGGACAGAGACCTTTAGCTGAGTACTGAAGAGATCTCGGGTGGTCATAATTTCAGGTTTCTCTCCATCAAGACTGCAATTCAATGTGTTTTAATGACTCAGAATTGGTGTGGCAGTTACAGACTGTGTTGGGCTAAAGCTTTATAGAACCTGAAAGCTCACAGGTTCTCTGCTTGCATAACACAAGCCCATATTGGTTAGGTTTTTTGCAGCCCCCAAGTCTTATTTTGCCCTAAGTGTATCCATGTCAAATGCAGACCCAGAAGAGCTCATTAATGTGAGATCACAATACTGACCATGACAATTTGTCAGATATTAGATCCAGAGCTGTAGTACTCCTGTTTGAACAGAATTATATATTACTCCAAAACTAGACTTCTTTGGTTTATAAGAGTGACATTATGTGCATCTATTTGTTTATTTGTGAAGGCTGAAAAATCTCTGGTTGTGTTGGTGATTAATCATTTGATAATACAAAATTAATTTTGACCTACACCTGGTATTAAAAATTTTGATGTCTTAACTGCATGAAAGATTAAAATGCAAATATTAGTTTAGAACAGTAAATTAACATTTTGATAAAGAGGGATAATGTACAATCAACTGCCTTTCAAAAGTTTCATTTCAATAACTTCCAGACTGATAAGTATTTAAAAGAGATACACAATAAGTCAGAGGAAAATTAAAGTATTTTTCTCTTCTGTGAAGTTATTTCTGTTTCTCCTTCGTGGCCATATTGAAAAGAAGAGAATCAAAGAGGTTTACCCATTGCTTTTATTCCTTTTCTGCCAGAGGAACATAGAAATAGACATTACAGAGGAGAATCACCACACATTCTTGTAATTCTCCACAGATGCATAGATTCTAGCATGGTGGCAGTTAAAAGAAGAATTATCACTAAAAATAATCTTAATGTGTGCATTTCTGAGTGGGTGTGTTTTGCTGCATTAAACTCTTGGAGAGTTTATGTTTACATTAATGTGTTATTTCCATATCAAGAGGCTCAAGCAAATACTGAAAAGCATTAGAACACCAAATAAATTGTTTAATTCCATCTTTATGAAGCCTTAATGCCCTCTTGCCCAGGAAAAAAAATTACAGCTAAGAATGCTCTCACACAATTTTTCTGATAGTTCAGGCCATGGGGATACTAAAAAAATTTCATTCAGATTTATGTTATTAAAAGATATTGTTAAGATCAAAGCTGTCAATTCCAACCTTAAATATCCCAGCTTCTCCCAAGATCCCTAGTCCTGAAAGAGCACTCTTTCAGGGTCAACTCTTTTTCTAATTAATTCGAAAAATCCTCAATGCTTCAAAGAGACAGGCTCTGTCTCTGCAAACATGGGCCCTCTACTTGGACAGCTATTATTTGAGCTACCTCTTTGGCTTCTTACCCCACCCACTAGAAAAAAACTGCACTTTTCTGTCCTGAGAAATCACCTCATAGTCCCTACTGAGTCCCCTGACATGTTCCTGAGCTCACTTACCACATTTTAAATCCACCTTTCTTTTTAGAAGTCAGTCCTTCTTTGAGTGCAGGGTTGAAATAGATGACCTCCTGAGGTCTCTCACAATTAAAATTTCTCCTTGATTTTATGATTTTTCAGGGATGCTGGCATCTATCTCACAAAACATATTCTTTTGCCAGCTGATTGAAAACCTTGAAAATGTTACTGAAAACAAGACAAAAAGATGATAGTGTAGATGCCTTACTTGTGTATTTTCATAGCATGCACATTTGAATTTCTTTTGAATGTTAACGTTCCAGATTTCCTACTTTTGGGGGTATAATTATTACAACAATGTAATTGTTTTTATACCTTTAAATTACCCAAATATACTCTCTCTCTGAATGACCATCATAATTCTGGACTTTTTCTGTTTTAGATAGAGAAACATTTGTGGCAAGACAGGAAAATCCTTAGAAATTTATCTGAAAGATGAGCATCAAAAACTGTGGGATGCTTATGTCATTCTTCAGTTGCCTAATACACAAGAATCTGCAGGTCTTTCTCATGTGATCAGGGACCTGACAGGCCTGCCTGCTTCTGAGAAAGATGAAACTGGGTCTGTAGAGTACAGGAGCTGGAGGCCAGGTAAGTAAAACCTGAAAAGCACTCCAGAACTTCTGTGCATGCAAAAACTCCCCTTTGTGTGGGTCCCAGATTAGGGAACTTAAATTTAAGTGCCTGAATATGACTGTACAGTCTCCATGTCTAACCAATTCAGAGCTAAACTGAACTCTAACTCCCTAAATACAAGTATCTAATGCCATTTTTAATGCTCAAGAGTAGCCAAGTCCTACAGGTGAGGAGGGCAGCTATAGCACAGAGTCTGTGGGACCTGTGGCTTCTGGCAGCTGAAATACCTTCCTTTATCTCACAGAATCACAGAATCACACTGAATCACAGGATGAACTAGGCTGGAAAAGACCTTTGAAATCATCAAGTCCAACCTATGACCTATCATCTCCTCATCCACTAAACCATGACACTGAGTGCCACATCCAGTCTTTTTTTAAAAACGTCTCAAATGATGGGTAATTTCTATTATTAGGAAAGTGGTTTGAGCCATTAGTTATTCCAGTCAGTGGTGCCTCTGGAGTGATGTTTTTCACTCTAATGAAGCACATGTTGGTGTGAACACCTGTGGGACTCCACCAGCCAGACTCCCCACACCTCCACTGACCACAGCAAGAGCTCAGACAGCAAGAACACAAAACTAAATTAAACCCTTCCTATACCCAAAGACAGGTGTCTTAATGTACATTGAATCCCACACTTAATGTAATTTCCCCCAGTGAGACAGTGTGTGTCATCTTCCCAAAGCTTATGTCACAGCTGTCCTTAAAAAGTAGCTCAATGAGCATCCTAGTGTTCCTTATAGAAATCTCATTATGTTCATAAGAGAAGTTAAAGAATTAGTTGTAATTTCAGCTTGCTCCAGAACCCTTTAAAGCCCATGAGAATCCTGTGAACTTCAGTTTAAAAATCAAGAGCTACAAGGTCACTTCTTTTTAGAGGCCTATGGATGGGTATTAGAAGACATAATTAGTTGCAACTGAAGCATAATGAGTATGGGAGGGAGAAAGAATCCTGTCTGAAAACTTGTGTGAGCTCTTAGTCCTTCATAAGGACGTGTGTAAAAGCATCACAACTCTTCTGATCTGAGAGGACAGAAAAATAGAGGAAGCTGTTTCTCATTATTTCTTTCTCTCATGTGCTTAACAATAATTGCATCCTTTAGTCTAACCTTGCTCTAGTCATGGTTGTCAAACTCTTCTAGAAATAACAAAGATAACCACTGTTCAGCATTAATTTTATTCTGGCAATATCCTAAAAATAATATAAAATATAAATATCTTCCTGCCCTCTTTTTATTTATGCCTATGGTTAAAATGAGTTTCAGTGGTACTATAACTGATGGTCATGCATAAAATCAAAGTAAAAATTATTGGTACAATAATCTTAAAATTCAGTTTTCATTTCTATGCCATAAATCAGACAATTATTTTCTTCCTTCTCCCATATTCTGCTCTGTAACCCTGTTCCATCAGTTGCAGAGACTAGAGTATCTTTTTAAAATCCTGACATTTTCATTTGTTCATCTAAGAAATCCCTAAATCTAGACCACCCCTAAAGCTGACTGAAAATCCAACTGTAGCCCAGCCTCTACTCATGGTAACCAGACCTGAGACAAAAGGAAAAAAACTTTCACCCATACAATTCAGACCTTTGTTTTACATTAGTGGTTTACACAAAATGTAAGAATTCTTGCATCTCCATTATTATCTTAAACCAGGCCATAGCACTGTCAAAGATGACTGTTAAAGGTGACATTAAAAGCTGACAGACAAGCCCTGAAGATAAAGGGTTATAAAAATATTCTCTCTCATGTAAAAGCAGAACTGTTTTTATTTTCTTCTATGTACAGTCCACTATACATTTTTAAAATATTTTTATGCTCATTTGTTTTGTACTAACTGTAGCCCTAATTTTAACTCTGTTCACTGCTTACTTTTCAGCCTTACCATCAAGTTGGAGAAAAAATTTGAACTACTTGGTTCATGTACTTGTTTTATTTCTCCAGTCCAGAAACAGCATAACAAAATTTGTATCTCTTCCTCACTTTCTGATCTCTAATTCTAACCTTAACCTTAGCTCTGGATTTGATAAGAATTAAAATGATAGCGATGGCTCACTGGTGAGGTAGATTGCCCCCTGGCTGGATGCCAGGCACCCACCAAAATCTCTCAGGATTTTGGATTTATATCTGCACAAGAGAGAGAAAATATAACAAAGAGTTCATGGGTTGAGATAAGGACCAGGAGAGATCACTCAGCAAATATTGTCATGGGCAAAACAGACTTGAATTAAAGATACTAATTTAACTTATTGCTAACAAAATCAGAGCAAGATAATGAGAAGTAAAATAAAATACCTTCCCTCCTTCCCAGCTGTACCTCCTCCTACAAGGAGGCAGGGAATGGGGGTTATGGTCAGTTCATCATCCATAGTTTCTCCCACTCCTCCGGGAGGGTAGTCCTTCCCCTGCTCCACCATGGGGTCCATGCCATGGGAAATAGCTCTACATGGACTTCTGCAATGTGAGTCCATCTCACAAGCAACAGCTCTCTGTGAACTGCTGCAATGTGAGTCCATCTCATGGGCATCAGTCCTCCCCAGCCTGCTGCAATGTGGGTCACTCTCCCATGGGGTGCAGCCCCGCAAGGACAGGCTGCTCCAATGTGGGTCCTGCTCTGCTGTGGGTCTCCTCCAGGGGCTGCAGGTGGATCTCTCCACACCATGGACACCCTCCTCCAGGGGCTGCAGGGCCACAGCTGCCTCACCATGGTCTTCACATGGCCTCCACCACAGCCTGCGGAGGAAACTCAGCTCTGGTGCTTGCAGCATCTCCTCCCTCTCCTTCTGCACTGACCTGAGTGTTTGCAGAGTTGTTCCTCTCACATGTTCTCACTCTGCTCTTCCCTGGTCACAATTACAGCTGTGCAATAACTTTTCTTTTATAGGTTCTTTTAAAATGTATTAACATAGAGGTGTTTCCATCGTTTCTAACTTCCCCAGCCTTGACCAGTGACATGTCCACCTTGGAGCCACCAGGGATTGGCTCTGTCAGACTCGTGGAGGAAGCTTCTGGCAGCTTCTCACATAAGTGACCCCTGTAGCCCCCCCACTACCAAAACCTGGCCACAAAACCCCAATACAGCTGGCTAAGCTAATTTGAAATTATTTAACTTTGAAGGTCTGAAACCAGTACAATAATGATCTACTCCAATTTTTGAAAAATTAGCACTAACCTGGCTATGGCTACTTTGCAATCACGAGACATAACCTGAAAGAAAAATATAAAAAGGGGCTCTTTTGAAAGTACTGTCTGCAATATGCAACCATACTTTTAGTATTTACCTCCCTCATTCCCACTCCTCTAACCCAAATCCTACTGTATTTCTCAGGCACAGCTAAAGGAACCAAAAATAAGCCATTATCTTAAAAAGAAAAAAGCATTAATATTACTTTTTTATATAATATATAACCATATTAAATCTTTTCATTAACAACTTGTATTCAACTTAACTCCTGGGTAGTATTCATGAGTACTAATCCTGTAGTATTACTACAAAATATTACTGGCATTTACTTCAATCCAGTACTAATCCTTCCTGTTGAAATATTACCCCTTATTAACCCTTAAGGTCTGGTATTTAAAACCTGCACAGTCACCATGGAGTAATTAAACAAAATAAAGGAGTATCAGTGCCAGTGCTCTTTCCAGTACACTCATATCTCTGGATTATACCACACTCACTACCACTATAGATAAGTTTAAACTCTTTTCCCAAATCTGGCTCCAACCAAATCTTCATCCATCTTATCATCTCCAGACTACACTAAAAGCCTCTTCCTGACAGGAACAGAAATGCTTGGACATTAGTCTATGCCATCAATCATTTTATGGTGAGGTTCTACTTTTAACACAACAATAGATCCTGATCTTTCTTTCTCTCTTAAAACTGCTGCTAACCTCTCTGTTTGGAAACTTTCCACAGAACCTTGCATGATCCTGTCACAACAACCAACATCAGCAGGTTTTATTATTCATGCTGTGCAAAACATAATGACAAATTCTCTCTGTTAACCTTAAATTTACAAGTTTTGAAGCATCAAGGACCACCAGAGTCTGTGAAAGGGAAATAGGCAATTAGCTCCAGCTGCCCCCAGAACTCATTTTGTCATGCTGTGTAGTTCAAAACACTGACTATTCCAGAGCACCTCACCCCAGATCCTTCCCTTCAATGCACTGCCAGCCATTACTTTGATTCCTTCTGTTTATAAAATCCCTCAGATTCTCTGCTCTCCTCCCTAATGTCTCCAAGAAATGTGATTCTTTTCCTTTCGTCGGTACTCTAATATTTAAATATTTTTGCTTCTTCTCCTTCAGAAGCTGTAACCTAACCCTAAAAATAAACCTCTTTCTTTGAGAAAATAAAATCTATGGCCCTCAGGAAATAAAAACTTAAAGACAGGTGATTCTTATGAATATCAGCATTTACTTATCCTTAAAGGTTTGTCATTAGACTGTGTCTAAAATTTTTTATTGTTTTATAAACTCAGTGTCATGCAATAGACTTGGGGTTAGAGACTGGGGTTTGGAAAGGAAGAAGGACTGAATATTAGGGAAAAAAATACATTATGGGTCACTCCTTCAAATTTTAGCTGGATACCTCCTGTCACCTTCAGACAGCAGTTAGCAGCCATTTTAGGAAAATGTACAAAGGCAAACAAATTAACTCATGAGCCCATAAACCTAGGAACACTGTATTTAAGACATCAAATGGGGGTATGTGACTAGATACACATAAAACTGGAAAAGAGTTAGAGAGATAAATAGTATCAACCATGAAGGATTGCATAGAAACTGTCATATATACCAAATATATTTAAAAGTATTGAAGGAATTATGGTGATGAAACCTAAGGTATCTTTGCATTCCCACTTTTTTTTGTTACGTCTTTCCTTTGATTGGAATGGACTATGGATGGGGGGTTTTGTGTTTAACATTCACTGTGAAATGGGCTGGAATTTTTTGACTGTCAAGAGACACAAATATGAATGTCATGATTCAGTCAGGAGCACGGGTAAAACTGACAGATGCTCAGGATTCATTCTGCATTTGCTAGGAAGAGGCTGATTAGAAGTATATCTATAAAGGATTTTTACAAGGAATGCCAGTTTTGGAAAAACTTCCAAACTAAACCAGCATTGGTAGATATGCTCCAAAAATTCTGTGAGTGGACAAGCCCTTGAATGTTGCTGTGCTTGAAAGCTTGGAGAGATTTACTTTGGAACCATTGCAAACTGCTTAGAAATTCTGACGTCACATTTAGCAGAGGGGAAATCGAGGAAGAAGGTTTACTAGACTGATAAACTGAATTTTTGTCACCCTTCTTTGCATGGCAGACCACTAGTTATGAACATACAATAAAGGTTTCTCTGGTCTCAGCATTGAGGTGAGTCATTAGTGCATAACTTTGAAGATTGTAAATGTATTCCTGTAGGAAGAAGCTATCTATTTCCCCAGACTTGCTGGCAGGATTAGACTGACTTTAGCACCATATATGTATTTTAAAAATCCACCGCAAAATAATCAGGAAGAATGTTCCACGGAGAACACTGCATAGGAGATTTTTCTTAAACATATGGCAGAAATCATATTAGCATGAATAACTTCTATGACATTTCCCCCTCCTCCCATCCTTGAAATTGCTGTGAGGCAAATACAGTGTAAGTGAAAATCTAGAAGAGACGAAAGAAGTAGGAGTT
Source organism: Drymodes brunneopygia (assembly GCA_013400955.1). NCBI lineage: Eukaryota > Metazoa > Chordata > Aves > Passeriformes > Petroicidae > Drymodes > Drymodes brunneopygia. The sequence goes on from VZTZ01001661.1 coordinate 1,125,441, forward strand.
GCAAATCAGGGCTGGAATTCGAAATCCAAGGGTTCCTGAGGACCAGGGGTTTTTCTTAAAAATATGTTTACTTTTCAGTTGCTCTTGCAATAAATATTCTTGAAATGCAGAAAATCCTAAGTCAAGTCATGAGCCAATGAAGGGATTTTGGAGTGTATTTTCACATCTGGGTTATTATCCTACTAGTAAAATTCTTGTAGCTGGAGTTTTTAACTTTTCTGTCTCTGTCACAGAACTACTTTGGAAGGTTATATAACTGCAAACTGACTCAGACACCCATATGTGAAATTAGAATAATAGTGCATCCTTTCTGTTATCCATAGAAGTTGTGATCAATTTGGGGAGGAAACTGGGTCTATTAATGCCAGAGGCTACCCCAGCTGTCTGTGTCCACTGCTAACAATAAAAAGCTCCAGACCCTTATAATCTTGGAGCACCTGAGCAGCACAGAGTGTAAGAAGTGTATGAAATCATTTTTATTCTCTCCTACTCTAGTCTTTGTGATCCTCCTGGGAGGCCCAATAAGGCTATAAACATAATTATCAAAAGTGATTTAATTTAAAAAAAAAGGAGATAGCAGATTTCCTCTCACTCCTCAGTCTCTAGTATCAGCAATGTGATGATCCTAATCTCCACATACATTATTACATTTATGCACTGATCTGCATGTCATTTTGTACAGCCATGAACACCTATTACAGAAAGCATGGTAGGGATACATAGCAAGTTTCCCTGCACCAAAATCTTGACAACTGAGTTCCAGAAAAAGAGCAATCAGAATCCCAAGAGATTTCATCAACTTTGTTTCTTTGCCTGATTGAGAGCTCAGCTGCACCAGTCAGTACTTTTGCAGTCCTGCCTCACTGTCTTTGCCCTTCTTCGCCTGAGATAAGAACTCTGTGTGATGCCCCAAATCCATTCTGACTGCATGTGCTCCTGCAGTTTGGAGATTAGAGCAGTCTAAATGGGAGTGATCTGCTCAAATTTTGTGTCAGATTGATGATAAGCTGTGATTTCATATAAAAAGTGGCAGGATGATTTTTTAGACAAAAGGTAAACAGCCAATCACAGGCCAGGTAGGTTGCATAAGGTTTCAAGTCTTCACTAATAAATGTGCTACAAATGTAAACCTTCTACTTTGTGAAACTGTCAGGAAAACAAACAATAAGAATCAATGATTAGAGTGTACTTTTCCAACATTATCACATTCATGGAGGCAAATGAAACAACTGAAGCAGTGGTTTAACCACTCAGTTCTGCTTTTCAATCATGCTATTGGCATGTTGTTCTATTAGAGTTTACTGACTCAGAGAGACCCTGAAAGTTATAATTTGGGCTTTTATAACCAAAACAAAGTGGATCTCATTGAAGATGACAGTGGAGAAACTAAGCAGACCCTAATAGCAATTTCAGATGGCAAAACAGTCAAGCAGCATTCAGCTTTAAAAAGTTCATGGTCCTCTAGGCTGAGGCCTTAACACAACAAGACAGTCAAATCATCACCTTTCCAAGGCCCAGAGAAAGCAGCACTTTTGGGTATCATCATGTAGACTGAATGGTCCAATCCAGGTAAGCAAGAGAAAAAGCTGCAGACATAGAAGAGCCTTTTGTGAAAGGCCATAGGTGCCATGGTGAGAAGCTGGACAGATTTCAGAATGTGTTAGCAGTGCTCAGAGGGAATCGAAGGACAAGTACTGTCATGCAGGTGATGAGTGGAGAAAGGCAGCCAAAAAAATTACAAAAGGTTGGATTTTCCTCTTTTACATGATTTTGTAGCACTTCAGTGTACCAGGCTCCTCCTCTGCATTGGTGTTTGGATCCAGCCTTGCCCTTGAGTTCATCATTAAGAAATTTGTAGGATTTTGCATTTCTTACCATGCTATTTATCATTAGTTTCTGTTCTAATAACAGCACCAACAGTATATTTTTCATAGCTATTTAGGTTTTAAGAAAATTTCTGGTGCTGTTCTCCATCATGGTACTAAATTGAAGTTCCTTAACAGTCTGTAGTACAAAAGTCAAAATAAATGCGTGTCTAAAATGCTAGTTCCTTTGAAATGTTTCTGCAGTCAAGCCCTTATAAGAAGAGTGTGTCTGTTCAGCAGTGATTTCAGATAGATTTTCACTTTAAAAAGAATTTCCTTACAAGTTTTCAAAACAATTGTTTTCCACTATTAAAGGGAGTATGAAATTTTAAAACCAGTTTAAGAATATGGTTTAGAATGAGGATCAGGAGATGGAGTTTCAATTTGAGAGTAGGCTTTTAAATAAAGATAAAAAGGGCTATGCAGTTTTCCTGCTTTTACTCAAACTCTTTTATTAAGCATGAAGCTGATGCAGAGAGACAAAATACATTTTACCCACAAGACATCAGTTTATTTGTTATACATAATACCTTACATCAGCAAATCCAGATCACCACATTTTTTTGAGCTTTTCACATGAGTAGGTAAACTGTGGTTCTGTTGCAACCTTCCCTCAAAGAGATCAGACTTCACAGGTCTTGGACTAATTTTCACAGAGGGCAAATCAGAAGGGCATCAACAACCAACATAAACACATTACTAAGCCTTAACTAGTTCGTTGGCTGGCAACCAGGAGAGCTGTGGCCTCGAGCAGCCTCAGAGAAACTGGCTTGGTTTTCTGAGCAGTAATGATAGCAAGGTGGCAGACCTTGTTTACATCCAGTGCTGGAGGATTCCCCTTGAATGAAAGCTCAGGTTGGCCTGTGACAGACTGATCTGGCACTACAGAGCACTGCACTCCTTTTTCTCATTTTTAGGTGAATTTAACTAAAACCAAATGGATTCCATCCAGTATTCACAAACTCCTCTAGCCCTAAAGTTATTATATCTCCATTCAAAGTTTTATAGTCTATGCCAGCCTGTGTAAAGAGATTGACAAGAAAAGCACCCTTCAAAAATACAATTTTAGTGAAATAATAGCAGCAAGTACACTTTTCACCTCATAATGTATTTTCCACCATGACTTTCATGTTCTTTTGCAGTGCTCAAAGAAGGCCTGGACACACCTACTTATTTTGTATAATGTGTGTGACATAAAGTGCACTGCCCTGCGCACTATTTTCAGACAGAATTTGGAACATGGAACCTGACCCATGTCCTCACTAACTCCTGTGCTCAAAGGACAGGACTTCTAAGCCCTTCAAAGAGCTCTTGACTTGCCTATTCTGGACTGTTGCTCTGCTGATACCACGGTGCACATCTCCCAGGGAAGATCCTTCCTGGATGGCATTTAACATTTTTCTCTTTCCCTTATCTATAAGGAGCAAATTCTGCAGATCAACATCTCCATTTATTCTTTCCATCAGTCTGTGTAGATCAGCTCCTCTAGGCTGTATTTGATAATAGTGTGTTACAGGCAATTCTAATCTGTAAAAAGACTTAGAGAACAGCATATTCAGGACTTACTACAACCCACCCACATACCATTACACATTTTCCAAATTTCAGGCCTCATTTTCATGGTTTTGTTTTTTTTCCAGCAGAACTGTAACCATCAGGTATATATGTAAATCATAGCTGCCAAATCTCCTGCCATAATAATGACACCTGTGTGTCACCAAAATTCACCACGGAAATGGTAACACCTCAGTTGAGTAATGCTCCTGAAATACTCCTCACAAGAGGAAATAAAGATATCTTCTTTGTCTTGAAAATGCAGAGTCAGGAAATTTCAGTTTCTCAGAGTTCAGCTATTGAAAATTGCATTGTGGAACCTGAATTGTCCTGAAGTAAGACTGTATTCACACTGAGACTGAGATAATTTGTCATTACTACCCTTCATCTGATGGGAAGACTTCTTCTTAAATATTTTAAAGAGCTCCCCAACAGATGGATAATACTGCTGCATGATCAAAAATGTAGTGTTAAAAAGCGATATTTTTACATTTAATTTTTATATAAGATTGGTGCATTTAATATTGTCAAATTAAATGTCATATCTGATGGATAAAAATGCTTCTCCTCCTTAGAAGCAACTCTTGAAGAGAAAAAAAGTTAGGATTCTCCTGCCCTATATATGAATGATATTTCCTCTTTTATTAGAAATGTGAGCTTTCTCAAAAATGTTTAAACAAATAAAATTGTTTAATGCCTGCATGGTAATACTAATATAATCAAATTTAAATCTAGTAAAAAGCAAGTCATCACAGAATGTTCTGAATTCAGAAAAACAGCATGTTCTGATCTTCTGCAAAGAAATTTCTGCAAAAAATTTTGACAAGTTACACATTGTAATAATATCTATTAAAAGGAATCTAGCATAAAGGCATCTAGAAAAAATTACTGTTTTGTAAATTTTGCAAGAGGTGTTTACGTGTTCTGCACATATTCTTTCCTCCAAAGATTTGTTTCTAATACTGATTTTGTTTCTTTCTATGTCACTAGCTCTGATACCCTTATAGATGGAGAACAGATCATGTGAACCTTCCCAAACCTCACAATTCACCTCCAAACTAGAATAACAATAGTGCTTGAAAAAGAAGTAAAAGGCCAACCACAGCCCCCACGTATACACTGTGAAATAGTAACAATTCTCCTTCAATCCCTTCTTAGATTTTTTTTTAGTGTAAGCAGTCCACCAGATATAAAACTCACTCCCTCCTGGTATTTATATTACTGCTAAATCAGAACATCTCCAACTTCTTGGAAGAGAACTGATTTTTGACCTTATCTAATTCCTTTGAAAATTGCAGGAGAAAGATCTGGAAGGAAAGGCACTTTTCTAGTGCTTTTAAAATAAGCAGAAGTGTAAAGCTCATTGAAGACAGGACATCTCAGAAGATGGCTTTTGTCAGTAGTTCTAAAAATCATCCAAACTGCAGTTTTCAACCAAAAAAAATCAGCCTTTGCAACTCATTTATGACCATCTTAAAATGCCTTGGACTTCTTATTCCTTTTCTTCACTGCTCCTGGATTGGGATGACAAAGCCAAGAACCTCATTGCTTTCTACAGATGCTGGCACAAAATTTCAGCAGTGTCACCGTGTAAGCCATGTAATCCCTTGGGCTTCCAGGCATGACACAGCTGCTGCAAGGGGCAGTAGACAGGCACTGTTGGGTAGATAAACAATATCTGTCTGTTATTTAAAAACAGCATGTGTGGCACTGAAAATGGGTTTAAGATAGAGCAGAACCTTAAGGAAAAAAAAAAACAGTTGGTAATTTGTCCCATTGACTGTTTTACTCAGCTGAAAGGCAAAATAGAGCAAGTGAAAGATCTTTCTCTACTTTTACAGAATATGAGGAGAATATCAATATTCTCCAGGTAGGATGACAATGCAAACAAGTATGAGCAAGGTTTCCTCTGCAGCACGAGTGCACAGGCATGGACACTGACTGCCTAATGTGCCTCAGGGATGACTAAACACAGAAGATACCACAACATGTTTACTTCTTCACAGGTAAAAATGTCTATGGTTACTTCAATTCTTTGTCTTTGAAAGAAACTAGGGCATCAGTGTGTATCTCGAAGACAAATGCAGAAAAAGTCTAATATTTGGAATTGTCAGCCTATTTAGCATGACATTGAGAAAAACTGAGGGAAAACACAGAATAAAAATTAATTTCTCTGAGAATGTTAGTTCCACATGCCACACAAAATAAGGATGAGAAAGAAACGAGTTAGATACATCTAATGTAAAATACTGTGTGAGTGGAAAACTGAAGGGGGTGCTAATTTAATTTCTTCTGAAATAAATCTTTGTGTGCTTTGGGGAGATGCAATGCCAGGTCACAAGCCATCACCACAACCTCTACAACAAGCAAAACACCCCAGGAGCACTTGTCATGGGTAAAGAAATAATTAAAAATAACAAAGCCTTTTTACATTAATAAAATCACTTTCATCCCAATGGATTCAGAAACTCTTGATAGATTTAAACAACCACACCAATTTATATGCAGAAAATCTCTTCCACTGCTGAAACAGATAATTTTTATAAACAGCAGTATATAAGCCAGAAAGCAAAGAAATTTACTTAATCTAAATTTATCCACAGAGGAAATCCCATTTCTTTCTTTCTTTCTTTTGTCATAGTGTAGAAGGTCTGGCAGAAGAGGAAGGAATTAGATTTTGGTCTAATTGAACAAGTTCTAGCTTTAATTCTTTATGCATTATAGTTTCTATCTGAAGACACCCATCTGGACATGGTCCTGGGCAACCTGCTCGAGCTCATGCTGCCTCAGCTGGTGGGTTGGGCCAGGAAATGACCTCTGGATGTTCCTTTCAACCTAAATAATTATATGATTTTCCTTTACAGCTGAAGCAAACATTTATTTTGTGTCCCATGGAAGCAATCACAAAATTTCATAATAAAATACCTATCTGATTATTTAATCTTTATCTAAGAGAAGTCACAAATAAAAGTTTTAAAACTGCTAAGGTATCAGAGTAGGAACTGAGGAGATATTTTTCCAATAATGAAATCAAGTACTCAACCTTATGGACAAGAATTTTCTTTGGCACACAACATTGGGGTTTTCCTCAATGGAAAACTGTGGAAAAGGCCAGCTGCCTGCAATGTAGAGGCACTAAAATCCTTGATCTGGTGGTTGGGATTGCAGAGTATGCCCATCTGTTAATTGTTCTTAACCCATATTGCAGACCTGGAAATCCTATTGTGCAAGAGACCTCAAAAGCACTGTGTCTCCAAAGGCCATCAGGGAATGTCTCTGTTGCATAGAAAGACAAGCTTTCACAAACAGGAATTTGTGAAAGCTCTAAGGTAAATAGTTACCCCATCCTAAGCTGAACTTAAAAAGATATAATATCTTTGAATTATTAGGGAAGCTGGCAAAAAGCTTAGCTCAAGTACTCATCACACAGGAGTATTTTATCCACACACAATGTTCACTCGTGATGTTTCAGAGACAGAAGTTCCCAATAAAAAATATTTAGCTGATTTTACATGTGGGGTAGGCAAAGAGCAAACTCAAGAAAAATTCCTCAGAGAACCTGAAACAATTAAGTGCCCAGCTAATTATCCTGGAGTAACTCCTGACAACCAACAGTGTGTTGGGCATATTGTAAATAAACTTATCTGAAATCCATAGTGGGAAGAAAACAACAGAGAATTAAAATTTAAATCTTCATAAATATAAACACACACCCATATGCACACACACTGTCCTGACATTTAAAGGGCAATGCTTAGCCAGCTGTGTTTCTATTTTCCTTCATGATTCACAAAAGTATGATCCAGGCTAATAATAACCCATAGATAAATGCCTTCTTTCCATATTGCTGTGCTTTATGAAAAGTTTTTTTGACATAACCATGCCAAATCTCCAGGTGTTGGCCAGGTTGGATTGATGTTGGAACAGAGGAAAACACTCTTCTCCATCATTGCTGAGAAACAAATACCATCCCAGTCTGGCTGAGTATTGAGGTTTACAGAATAACTGAGGCTGTATTTTTCTATAAACAATTGGTTGAACTACAGAGCAGAACTATGTAATTTGACTTAGCTGAGCAATAATTTGGGTGTCTGTAAGGATCTGTTGCCCCAGCCAAGGAAAGGTCAACTTTCAAAGAGTTATTGAGGTTTTATACAATGGACTAGCACCTGAAATGTTGGTGAATAAGATGAAATCTTGGTAATGGCATTACATTAGAAGTTGCCTGGGGAAACCTCCAGAGAAGGCATCAGCCTGTGGCAGGAGTGAAAATGTGTATTTACAAAGAATATCTGCAAACACTCAGTAAAGGTCTGCTTAGAGAGAAAAGAAAATGGCAGTCCTGAGTTTTAAGTCAAACTTTCTCAAAAGTTTGGCTGATAACTATTATACTGTCATTTTTCTATAGATTACTTCACACATGTGACCTTGATATCTCCCTGGATCAGCTCCTAACCACTGTGCCACTCAGAATTCAATTGTGCTCCAAAGCTTGGTGCAACCCTTGAGGACTACACTTTTTGCAACAGCATGTGAGCATTCAAGGGAGATGCACCACTGGCTGAGGGAAGAGGCATTTGAGTTCAGTTTTTCTTATATTATCAAAAATTACACAGGGAAGAGCTGAAAGAGAGGGTCTTGTAGTTTCACAGCAGGACTTCCAGAAACTCTTGGATAAGATAACAGTGTGAAAGGAAGAGCAGAAGCAGTAGGGACCCCATCACAAAGGGAAAGTCTGCATCCTGACTCAGTGAAACATATAATCTTCTTCTGCTTGTTAAAACAAAACAGTGCAAAAATACATTTTGGAGATCGGATTTTCTGCAGCTCCCTGATGGAAGAAACATGCCAATAAACCTGCTGTGAGATGTTGAGCTGTTCAGCCATGTGAAAATGAGCACAGATCCAGACTGCAATATTTGATGATCAATTTGGTGCTTGTTTATTTTCTTTTTCTCTGTGTTATTGTACTTCCATGATGTTCCTCAGACAGATCCATATTCTTTACACAGAACCATAATGCCTGAGGCTTGTAACTGCATGACCTCTCAGTGCAGTCATAAATCTTGCCTTTAGTTGTCCTTTCTCAGCTTTAAGTTGTCTTCTGTGTCACGTAAACGTCACTTTCTCAAACACCTCCTGCAGGTTTGGAAAAGGTTGAGATTTTTCTTGGGTTTTTTTTTCCTTCTGGGCACTGTGGTGAGTTGTGGGTTTCTTGATCCTCCTGCTGCTAAAGAAAAACCAGACAGATAATTTCCAAGAGCCAACATCTGTTGCTGGCAGAGGTGAGCTCTTCATGTTCTGATGACTCCCTGTCCCTGCAAAGGGACTTTCCTTTCCCTTGCAGTAAACTCTGATATTGTGCCAGCACCAGGTACTAGAGGGCACCTCTAAAACTACTCACCCACTGCACTAGGACTCAGAGGAGGAGTTTTCCTTGAGGAACCTGAGGTGTAAATAACTTTTGATGTTGCTCCCTGAAATACCATGGAGCGCTCACTGCCTCCTTGTTTTGACCATGCTGTAAAGCAGCCTGTGCAGAGACACCTTAATATTTGTTCTACCAGGCTTGGTGTGGGTTGTTCTGGAATTCTTACTCTGCATGACACATCACCATCTACCACTCCTTCAATTAAACTGCTTGTTTGTTTGTTTTGTTTTTTCATCTAAATCTGATTGTTAATAATAAACATCAATTGCAGTAACCACACAAACTGGGTGCACACAGGTTTTAAAAGTGAAAATTACTGTGAGCGTGGAGAAACAGATTACTATTTGTGTTCTATTATAATTAATTACTTTGCACAGCTGGGAACCATGTTACAAGTCTTAGGTGTTTGCAAGAATGAATGGCCCTGTAAAATGTAGCTGGCAGCTAACTCCACTCTTGTCATCCATGCTCGTTTTTGGTGCTCTCAGTGCTGGATAGATGTGCCTGCCAAAGGCTCTCATCGGCCCATTAGTGTCTGGAGTGGCTATGCTCTTAAAAAGACATTTTTATTGCTCTCTGCCCTTTGAGTCATAGTTCTTGCAGACACCTGGGAAATGCATGATACACACAAACAGCTAGGATGAGCCAGATAAACAGGCCTTGCACAAAAACACACATTACATATATTGATAATTACACACCAGAAGCCATCCATTGAAACACAATTATTCTTCAGATTCCTTTCTTAGCCCACTGGTATAATCCAGGACCCCATGTGGCTGTTCATGTAAAGAATAATTACATCTCCATTTTGGTTTGTGAAGGAATGATGAAAAGAGAGGATATCTGAAAATAAATTTTCTCCCCTTATTTTCCCTGCAGTTGAAGGCACTCAGTCCCAATTACACAGAGCTAGAAACAACCTCAGAGGCTTTGATTAGCTCACAAAGGAGTGCCAGTATCAGGGGGGTGATTGTGAAGAGCTGGAAAAGGCCACAGTCCCTTCTATGCCTGAAGCTGTAAGGTTGGCATGGCCAATGGGTGTGGCAGCCAGTGGGGAGACAGGGACAAACCCTGGGGAGCAGGTGGGCTCTGAGCACCCTATTGCCCACCACAGCTCCCACAGCTGACTCAAGATGTGGAAGATGGCCATCACTGCTGATTCTTTTGGGGATATTTTGATGTTTTCTGCCACAGTGCAAGACACCTTGGTTTGATTCTTAGGCCAAGGACTGTAAGTATAAATATGGTGCAGTTACCAAGCTCCTGGTAAGGGATTGCAGAAACCACTGTCACAGAGCTTAAGTTTACTTGAAAAAGCATTACATTATGGTCATTCAAATGTAGGATATATTTTCTTCCAGGATGACTGCTTTCTCCTTCTAGGGATCCCACCTAAGCAAAATTTTAAGGGAAGTGTTTGAGATCTAAACAAGGCAAATATACAAAGGACCTGGAAGTCATTCATCTCTTTCAAAAATATACCTGATTTTAGACAATGATGATTAATAACTGATGGAGCTTTGCTGTTCAAAATAAAACACAGTTAATTTATCTGGGAGTGAACTCTAATTTAGTCTATTATTTCCTCCCCAGGGACAGCCTGCTGTCTCAGGACCAGCTGAAAGGTCTGTCAGGTTACGAAGCAAGGCTTAACCAACCAAGAAAACAACATTAAACCTATGTTTATGTCTCAGTTGTCAGAAAACTTCACACAGACCTTTAAAATTAAAGGCCATCAAAAGGTATAGTGCATGTTCAAATAGAGACACGAATGATAGCTTTTGACAGGCCATATATGCAGTGTGGGAAGATATTTTATGTGCAGTCTGAAGTATGAGTCATTGGGAAAATAAACACATAGAATAATGAAAAAGGAGTATTATCAAAATCATTCCACTGTGGAAAATGAAGGTAGTGGGAGCAGCCAGTGTCCTGAAGGTTTGAGTGCCTTTGTACATGAGAGGAGAAAGATCAGCTGGGGATTACAATACATTTGAATGCATTAAAGAAATATTATGAACATGCACGATACAAAGTGAAGGTGGACAAATGTCTCTGATGGCAAAAGACTGACTCAAACTTGCTGTCAGTCAAGTGGAAGAAAAGAACAAGTTTCTTCTAGATTTTGACACAAATTAAATATAAAATGTCCCTTGGTATGACCATTCTCAAGAAGGCCTGGCTGAAGAATAAAGATTAATTTATTTAAAATTATTAGTAGTATTTAAAATTAATATTTAAAGAAGAAAAACCAAAGGTCAGATGTGATAGGATTTCCTGATCCAATTCACTGAACTTTCAGGTCATAAAGGCAAGCCTATTGTACTATTGAGTAGCACTGTTTTATAAGAAGTTTACCACAGAGATATTATTTTCACTGATTTCATGGAATAAGATTTAAATAAGTATATGGACACACTGACCTCAAGAAGCCTCGACAACACTGGTGTCAAGTGCTCCAAGTAACAGAAATTATTAATTTGCCAAAAGTAATTCTATCAAGAAAGAACTTTCTTGTTGGCCTCGCCCCTCAGCATCCTGAATGCTTTGCTGCTCTGTGATTTCTCTGCAGGGTGCACTGAATTACCTCTCACTTGCTCATGGCTGTCTATTGATGGGGTAACAAGGCAGAAGGGTTCAACCTACATTTCAGCCTTGCTTTTTATGTTGAATCCAGAGATCACAGCGGGGAAAAGACTGTTATATGTGGAGTCAGTACTGGAAGTAGGCATTAGAAAAAAACTGCCAAATGCATTGGCCTTGATACCTTCACAAAAATAATTCTTCCTGTGAGAACACTGCTGTTCCATGGAGGAATACATTATATGAAAGTAGGGATTAGATTCAGTCCACCCAAGTTTAGGGAGTTTCTCTGCAGATGTTACCTGAGTTTTCCGGGTTCTTACAATAGTGATCTTGGGGTGCAACTCATCTGCTAAAAAAGGAATGTGAGGTTTTTTAGAATAAGGTAAATTTCTTCCTGAATTATGTACATATAACTTTGGAAACACTAGTTTCTACAAATTGATTCCAAGATCTAGTTTTTCCACTAGAATGAAATGGAGAAATACAATTATTCCAGCTAATACAGTGGTATTTCAGTCAATATAGACAATGATTTTTTGAGATTTGAGCAATATTATTTCCTTCCATAAGAACCTAGATAGGGCTGCCCAGCCTTACTCCAGAGCCTTAGTCAGTGCAGTCAGCTAAGGATTTGAGCAGAAGGTGCTGTGTAAGGATTACATGCCTTGAACACACTTGTCATGTGCATACAATAGATTTTTTTCTATTTTGAGTAATTATCAGGCATAAACCTGCCCTGAAAATTACAGAGGTTCAGAGAAGCACCCCTAATGCTCTACAGAACCAGCAGTTGTTATGAGTAAAACTAATCAGATTAGCATAGTTTAATTCAGATAAACTCTTATCTAGAGGGTCTGTGGGAAGAGAGTGCCTTTCAGTTCCATCCCCCAAAAAACCTAAAGCATGGTGATAATAACACCAGGATGGCAGGTTTGATCCCCATATGGACCATTCACTTAAGAGCTGGACTTGATGTTCCTTTTGGGTCCCTTCCAACTGAGACTATGCTGTGATTCTCTGAGCTTATGGACAGGTGCAGCACACCCAGACAAACCCAGAGTCTGTGGAAGGAGAATATAGTCACTGAAGAGGGGTATGAAAACAGGGATGGGCAGTTAGTCCATGTGCTCAGACACAGTAGTGATGAGCCTGCATATAAGAGCTGCCCTTTTCTTGGGTGGAGAAGATATCAGAGAAGATAAGGAATGTTGGCAGCTGCTGTGCTGGCAGCTTTAGAAAGTCTGACTGGGAGACCATTTGGGATGAGAGGGATGGTCACACCTGAGCACTGCCCGAATGTCCTTGGGTACTGCAGCAACCAGTTTGGTACCCAATATGTGGTGTCTCTGGAGCTCCCAAAGCAGGGAAAACTAGAAGAGAAGGTGGAGACAGAGAACATCCTGAAGAACGTTTAGAGTAGCAAAGGTGTGTGCGGTCAAGAGAAGGTTATGGCAAAGGGAATTACAGAAACATAAGCACATCTTTTAGCTTCTTCCTACCACCTGCTAATCCCTGCATTGGGTCAGCTCCACTTGGACTGACCAGGCTCTGTGGTCCCACCCCACTCTGCTTTTGGCAAGAAAATTATGCTTCAGTTCAAACAAAACAGGAAAGAGAAGAGCAGAAAAGGAAAGAAAAAGTCTGTTCTTGATGTTCAGTGTAGGAAGAGAAAAAAAAAAGGAGAAGGAAAAAGGAAATATCAAACGAAGAACCAAAGGAATCAACTGGGGGAAAAAATCTTCAAACGACCACTGGATATCTGAATTCTGCCAGAAAGGACCTCAGCAGCAGCTGCTTTATGGCTTATTTTGTTTCTGAAAAGGCTGAAAGAGCCTGCCAAGGATGCAGATGAAGATTCACTGTAACAACTTGAAGCTGAGGGAAGTCTGACATTTTCTGATGAGTGACAGGTTAAAGTTATGACGGAAGAGAGCTTTTATTTTCCTTGTATGTTCTGCTTTTCAGTCTGACTTTATTGCCCCAGGCTAGTACTTTGCACATAGACACTGATAAATCTGAGCTCCAAAGGCAATATTATGTACTACTCAGACATGCAACACAGATGCAACTGCTTAGCTGACTCTTACCTGTATAACCTAATTAAAATCAATAAAGACTTGTAGCTGGAGGTCCATATTTTATCAGAGCATGAAAATGAGACAAAACTCCCAATAACAGTGCTTTTTTTTTCAATTTATCTTTGCAGATATCTTACAGTAGCTTGTGAACAACCCTCACTTCAGGGTATTTACGCTATACCTGACCAAAGTTTATCTGTCAACTCTGTAGGAATACTGGCATAGTTAACATTTTCTTCAACTCTAAATCTGCCATGGGATTAATCCTTTGCTCTTTAGTGACAAGAAGGAAAGTGGTTTGAGGCTAACATTACTGTTAAACTCTGAAATAAGCTTTCTAATGGAATGGCGCTGAGACCCAGCAGCTTGACTTTCATCCAGAAATTTTTAGCTTACAAAACCCATTGTCTTTTTCCAGAAAAAGCCCTAAATAACACCTTTAAAGAGGTGTGAAGGAAGAAAGGCCAGAATCTGAAATAAGATCTGTTGGCCTGCTTCTTCCCAGCACACTTTCTATCAGGCATTTCTCAGGTTGTGAAAGATCCAGGGTCCAAATCTATGGCTTGAGATCATGCATCTGGCTAGTACTTCTTTATTTATTTCTTTAAGATATCAAAATTTGGTCAAATACAGAATTCTTAGGTCATATCACTGATAGCTATCATACTGGTGTTCACTAGAGTTGAATTCTTGTTTTACCAGGAAAATGGTTCAAAACAAAAAAAAATGAAAGGTCAGTTTGGGTCTTTTTACCCAGCTCTCCATGTACAAGCTTTCTGAGCATCATGGAAGACTTTTAAAAGAGAGCTATCAGCAGTGGTGCTCTGCAGTGTCTCTGAAGATCTTTGAGATTGAGAAGCATGTAAGAGAGCTTCATTTTCCATGTAACTTTGCACATGATAAGTCCCACAACAGCAACAGATTAGCTTTTTTTTGCCTTTCTCAACTGTAGACAGCCTTCTCCATCACCAAGAAACAGCAACCAGCTTGCTTGCAGAGGCTCCGAGACCATGTCCCTACAAAATCAGCTAGAGATTTCCTTGCCAGTGAAGAGGATTTAACATAAACAGACTCATGTAGCTCCAGTCCTGCTTCCAGTACTCAGTATGGGTGTCATAAGCACACACATCTTGTGGAGAAATCTGGAAATCTCACTCTGCCCTTTTAGATATGGTAGGAAATCCACTCATCTATTTGGTGAGAACATCAGACTGCTGGCTTTATGAATGTTGCAACAAATTAAAGGCAAAATAACCCAGTATTGCCTGTGTGCTGTTCAGAGAACAGTGCAGTTCTCTTAATTTTTCCTTCAGCAACTCGCTGCCTACTAATGGTGTACTTCTCAAGTGGCAATATAAAATTGAAATGAAAGTATCATCCTGCTAATGATGTCACCAATATTTTGATTTTGATTTCTTAATGGTAAATACAAAAAGTTGTGACCAAGTATTTGCTGATTCTTCTTGTTGATTCGTTTGTGATGATATCTTTTTTATTTCTGCATTACAGAGGCAAAGTTGTTAATTGTATTTATATAATTATACAAAGTTAATTGTATTTTATACAATTTTCTGGTTTGGCTATTGGTTGGACCAGAAGTAAATTCAGGGCTCTGTGTGATTTTTAAGACCAGAATGATTTGGTACGGAAACAAAGAGTCAAATGAGTTTCCGATCTCCCAGCCCTGTGTCCAGAATATTCGGTCACTGCTATGCACCCTGAATTTAAATACTAAAGCCACCAGATCTACATCAGTTAATACACTTCTCATTTAGCACTGCTTTAAATTTTGAAAGGAGAAGGGCAAAAAAAACCCAAACCTGAAGCTTTTACCCCAAACCTGAGCACAATTTTGGACATATTTTTTAACTGTGACAATGATATCACTTTGCTGTTAAGGGTGTGCAATCATACTGAGAGATAAAGATTATTTTTGGCTTTGATTCATTATTCTGACAAGGATTTAGCCATGTCAACCAATTAAAAATGATGTGAGTTTAAAATACTTGTTAATTTTTTTATCAATTACTGTGGTACTAAATCCTTGAGAGAATAGTGATTTCTGGGCAATGCCAGTTGTTTGTGTTTTCTTCCTTTTTCCAGCTGTTTATTTTATCTTCCTCTGGTGGTTTTTGGGCTATAATGCCATCCCTTTATTTATCAGAATTCCATGCCTGTTTTTGATATGTAGAGATACCCAGAGGCTCCCCTAACCTTGTCTGATGTTGCTGTGTTGTATGAATTATTCAGAAAGTTTAGCTTTTGAAGTGGTCAGTAATTACATAACTTAACATCAAGATAAAAGACAGAGAAAGAACATGAAGAGACATCACAGAACGGATTTTCTATCCTTCAAGTACAGCCTTAGTGTATAAATTTTAGAGACAATGTGTAATTAAACAAGTATCTTTAATGTACTCTGAAGCATTTTACATTTTCAGAGTTCAAGGTTTCCCCCCTGCTGCCTAAGGAGCATTTAGCTTCTTATTTCCCTTATCCCCATGCCTACCTTTTGAACTCTTCTTCTTGTGGTAAGTAAATCCTTAAACCACTGGATTACAAGAACTAAGAATGTAAGAAATGTCAATCACACGTGTTTAGGTCAATACCAGATCTGTCTATGGCACTGCAGAAAGAGGCACTGTTGCAGGAGAAGACAAAAGCCTGGCCTCTCTCCATAGATTCTTTCAGCACTTAAAATGGTTCTGCTGTCATGTTAGGGTAGGGGCTTATCTTCATCTTCTTCATTCAGTATTTGATTTGTATTTGTGTAGTCCATGAATTTGCATTCTTTTAATATTCTGGTATGGTTTGCCTCCGATACCTCCTGTGGCAGCAAGTCACAAAAATACTTTTTTAAAACCTTTTTTAGGTCAATATCCTGGTAGTTTCAGCAAGTGTTCTATGGTTCCAGTGTTGCAGGATTTGGGGAGAAGAAGTTCTACATTTTCCTCTGCCTGTGAGATTTTTTTTTTAGAGTTCAGCACCATGAAAGCTTTATTTAAATTCTTTTTCTTAGGATACATTGCCTTTGTCTACACCAGCACTCATCTATCACCTTTTTGACCACTTTTTCGAGCACCTGATGTCATCCCTTGCCACTGATGCAGCTTCTGGTTACCCAAAAGATGTTAATGCCATCCTCACAATTGAAGAGACCATATTTCCCACTTCAGTCATTGACAAAATAATGAATAAAACTGGTCTCAACATTTCTCCAGAGTAGGAGCCACTGCTGAGTTTTAACCAGCCTGAAAACCACTAAGCCCCCTACTCTGCTCTTCTTGACCTTCAACCAACTTTAAATTCATAGAAGGACTTTCCTGCAAAACTCATAACCACTTCATAACCCTAATAAAATTTTGCTACAGAAACTTGTCAAAGGTCTTTTTAAACCTCACGTTTCTCAGGTTCACTGGGTCTCCAGATATACACTTGCTGAAACCATGACAGAGCAGCAGCAGAATGGTGGGGCAAGGTTCCCCATTCCAAGGGTATTGCTCACCCTGTCCCAGCAGGTCACTGAGTCATTGCTTTCTTCTCACTGGATGCAACCATCCAGCCAATTCCTTACCCAAATTCATGGTCCTGACTTTACTGTTTGCCTGACCCATACCCCAGAGGAATGCAAACTCCACTAGTGTGTGATCACTGCAGACCAGACTGATTAGTTCATTTGTGCTGATTTGTTTCCTATGAAGTTGTTCAGCACTTTTATGAGATTGCTTTGTTTCCAAATTTGTAGCAGAGAATTTACCTGTGCTTCCAAATTGTTTTTGAGCAAGCATCAGATTGCCTGGAGGCCTATTGATTGGTAGATTTTGTTTTTATTATTGCTTTTATGCTAATTGTCTCATTTTTATATTGTTCCATAAGTGGTGTATTTGACCTTCCTCTCTTCTGTGGTGTAACTAAACCTATTATGCTCACTCTTACAGACTGACTTTCCCTTCCTGAGCCTTAGATTTGGTCCTTCAAAACCAAATTCAGAATGGCAACCTATCTTAAGTGCACAGAGACCAGTTGTTCTAGGAAGCAATGATTTATTGTGTCCAAAAACTTTTATCATATTCATAAGATATTGATCCAATCCATATGCAGATCCTAGAGAACTCTTATTACAGTTTTCTCTTAATCTGGCAAAGTCAGTTCTGCCTGTCAAGGGTAAAGACTCATCTCCTGTGTTGAAAGCAGGTCAATAACTCCACATATTTCTCACACTTTTACCAGCGTCCTCCAGTGAGTTCTTTCTGATTTCAAGCTTAACAGTCTTCAAGGAGTGGCAAAAGCTCACAAAAAAAAAAAAAAAAAAAAGGGATCCACCAGTAACCTGATTTTCAGCGCTGGGAAGGAGCTAAAAATAACAAGTCTGGACTCTTTTTTAAAAAAATTTTATATGGTACACCCTCAGTAAAGGGTTTTCAGGGTCTTCCTTATTTCCAAGAGCATATAGCTGCATGCTGGACATTGTACCTACTCTGCTTCACAGAAGCACTAATTTGGGCAGCAAGTCTTTAGAAACATCACTTTTGGAGCTACTTCTCTTTTTATTGGAAAAACATCTCGCAGCTGTTGACTGGATCTGTGCAGTTACTTTAATCAGCATTCTCATTTTCAATTGAATAGTTTTTATTATCTATTGACACCACCACTTAGTCACAGATCACATTAACATATAAGTTCTGGGGCAATATTAAACAGGAGGTCTGTTTTGCCTTGTCAGCTGTATTTTAAACTACTCAAATAGGAGAAAATAACTTCATCTCTGACTGTCCCTGGGCCAGTTCAAAGGAGTCTTCATGTTACATTCATGCCCTTAGGGAAAATGTCATTATGAATGTAAGAATACTGTAGAGGATCAATGACTTTCAGAAGGTCAGACAAACCTTTTTCTGTTCCTTTTGCAAAAATTAAAAATAAAAATTGAAATAATATTTCCATGTAATAAATCTTGGTGTGGTATGGGAAAAGGTTATGTTTTTTCTGCTGAAGTTAGTTTAGTCATACACAGAACTTCATTCCTGAAGCCACCAAAATTCCCTTTTTTTCATCTGCAGCTGTAGTACTAGCAAAATGCTCAATATTTATCATAGACTCACAGAATATGCTGAGTTGGAAGGGATCCACCAGGACCATCGAGTTCTTACCCTATGCAGGACACTCCAAGAGTCACACCATGTGCCTGAGAGCTTTGTCCAAAAGCTCTTTGAACTCTATCAGACTTGGTGCTGTGACCACTTCCCTGGGAAGTCTATTCCAGTGCCCAGCCAGCCTCTTCTGGATGCAAAACATTTTCCTGATACATAACTTAAACATTCCCTGACTCAGCTTCATGCTCAGGTTCAGTCCCTGGTTGGTTGAGTGAAGAAATCAGTACCTGCCCCTCTGCTTCCCCTCACAAGGGAGTTATATCCTGAAATGAGGTCTTCTCTCAGTGTCCTCTTGTCCAGGACCAAACAGACCAAGTGATGCCAGCCGCTCCTCAAACAGCTTCCCCTCCAAACCCTTCACCATCTCAATAGCCCTCCTCTGCAAGCTGTCTAAAAGCTTAATGCCTTTTTCATATTGTGGGGCCCAAAACTGCACACAGGATGTGAGATGAGGCTGCCCCAGTGCAGAGCAGAGCAGGACAATCCCCTCCCTTGACAGGCTGGAGGTGCTGTGCTTAATGCATTTCTAAATTCTCCTTTGCTATTTGTATCAGTTTATATGACACTTCCTTGAAAATATTAGGGTTGCTTTTCTGTCAAGATGGGAGATCTCTTCATCATGTTGCAGTATGGTTTCTCAGGACCCTGTTAATTTGGGACTGTTGTTTTCTGGAAATTATGCTTCAGCATCAGCAACTTCATCTTGTCTGTGTTTACCAGGACTATGTCTATGTTAAGCTGGTAATCAGAGACTTTTCTTCTTTAAAAAATCATTTCTTAAAAAAAATACATAGTAATAATGGATTCATTTGGAATTTGGACTGTGCCCACTTTTTCTTCCAGCAGGTGGAATACCTTTCCTCTACACACCACAGGGAACACATGAAGTAGCTATGTGTGGGATGATAGGGTGGGAGGCAGGCGGTGAATGATGTTCATATTATTCATCCCAAGTTCCCATTCTTGACTAGATTCATTTCACTATGCTTTTACTGCTTAACAGAGATGTTGGGATGCAGTTTCTCACATCTATGTCTCAGATGCTGGTGTCAACAACTGAGCTATCCAGCTCCATTAGACTCGACAGGAATATCATCAGTGAAGTCAGTGGGTGAGATTTATGTGACCAAAGACAGACATCTACTCTGGGATGAGAGGGATCACAACCCAGACTGCACTGGCAATCCCTGATGGCTGCTCATTCACTGTGAAGGAGAGTCCAGCCTGGCTTGCTGGGCTGTGCACCTGCACTGCTCACAGCCATAACCTCTCAGATGAATTTTCCCCACACACACCACATGTGCCATCCACCCAAGTCACCAAACGGGGTTGAAAGCCATATCCAGAAAATTATTCATATGCAAGCAATTCATATTCACAGTCCCATTCTGACAGATTCAGAGCAATGATTAAACCCTGTCCCAAACCGCAGCTGAATCCAAAGGGCACAAACATACCCTGTGTGACCAAAAGATTTGGGATTACGATGCACAGACAGTAGCAGTATTCGTCCTCCTATGTGTTCATCCTCAGCGGTATCCTACAATAAACACAGGATAATCTAAGGAATTTTAGCCCCTACAGTAAAAAGGGCTCAGGTGCCTTGCACTTATTAAAGAGGAGCATGTGAAAAAGGCAAGTGGAGGACAGCAGCTGAGTGGCTGATACAGTGGATGAGATGCATCTGATCAGGTGTAAGCATCTTTTACCTGTGTTTAGGTATATGGTAGTCACCAAGGTTTGCTTGCTCAGCTCCTCTTACCCTAAAGTAGATCTCCAAACCATGTAAGATGAATTCTTCCCTAAATTTACCTATTCTCCTGGCTGTAAAAGGACTAGGTCACTTAGAGATGGAAATGCACACAGATGGATAGGGTATGCCCCTTTCTGTTCCACAGCAATTTACACACACATAATGCTATCCCAAAGTGATATGTGCACATGCCCATTACTTTTCATGAGCTGGGCCAGAGATTAAATTTTTTCTCCTGTTGACAAGTATCTCGCCCAGAGAAAGGTGATGGGGCACAGCTGCAATAATGGTTTTACTATGAGCCTTTTTGTGGGGAAAATCTTTTATTCCAAATCTTTCAGGAGAATAACATTTTTACCTTAATTAGCACTTGCATTTGTGTATTTATGGAAGCACTTCACAGGTTTCACTTTTATTTATGAAAACATTATGTACTGCTATCAACACTATCCCTAGAAACTTGGATTGTTTGCATTAAAAATAATAATAAACAAGCAGGAGTTCATTTGAAAATAACAAGGTCTCTGAGCAATTTCATTGTTTGGAAAGAGGGTCACTGCTGAAACCATTTTCATTGAGGCTGATTAGATAGAGCATGGGGTTTTTTCTGTAAATATTTTTATTCCAGCAGCAATGATATTAACCATTTAAAGTCTGATGTACAACATGGAGGCAGAAGAAGAATGACCAAATTATTCACTGGGTGCCTCTTGAACCTGCCTGGCACTTTTCTATGAACTCTCATGTTTGGACAATGCTCTCAGGCACGTGGTGTGATTCCTGGGGAGTGCTGCACAGGGCCAGGAGTTGGACCCCATGATCCTGATGGGTCCCTTCCAACTCAGCCATTCTATGATTCTGTAGTCCTGTCCACTTTGCCAATGATCACACAAAACACCAGAAACAGTTTTTAGGTGGGAAAACTATAGAAGTGGTGTAGGGCAACTTCTTAAAGTATGAGACTGTCTCCCAAATTCTCCATGCTATATGGATCTAGTTCTAGGGCTGAAAGAAGAGCCATGACAAATTAGGAACTCTAACACTCAGGCTGTATGTGTGACTAATCCTTTCTATCCTGCCTATTAACCTTTGTCTGAGGCAGATCAAGTGAAGCCTGGCTCAACAGCAGCTGCCACCACCCACACACTCAGCAGCAAGTCTCCTGTAGGATGAAATTTATGGTTGTGTTGAAACACACACCACTTTCAGCCATGTACTCAGTCTGCAGCCCATCACAGTGGTTCTTCCTGAAGAACGTAAAGTGAGCCAGCTCTTGCAGACAGCCCTGACAGCCCCCATTGCTTTGCTTTGGTAGTACAGATGGCTCTGGCTAACTTGAAAATCGGAGAGAAGAGGTCAGGATGTGCAGGCATACCCAGGCTAGCTTTAAACTGGCTCAGCCCAGCTCAGCCCAGCCCTGTCAGTGTGTTCCCAGGTGCTGGCTTGTACAGTCTGTGCTGCCCCAGGCACTCTCCTGATGATGACAGTGCAAGTGTGTCTGCATGTATTCCAGGCATACTTTGGATTACTTAATGTACAAGATTGCCTGGAGTTTGGAAGAGGCCACCCTGAGGAGGGCTGGGAATAAGTCAGCTCATATTCACAAGTGCAGACAGAAGCTGTGGAAGTGCACCAGGGAGGCATTTTGGAAGGACAGAGAAGAAAGAGTGGTCACCAGTTTTGCACTTGGCAAGCAGGGCACAGCTTTGTTCTGCAGATCCTCCCGAGTCACTGTGCACAGTTGTCCAGTGCCTGGGGCTCCCACCTGCACTGTGGTGGGTGGCGGAGGTGAGCTGACATCTCACAGATGCCAAGGCCCCACAGGGACAAGTACAGCATTGGTAGCAAGCAGAGGGTAGAACTGGGTAACTGGGATGTAGCTCTTCAAATGGTTGCAAGACCTTTCTCAAAACTTGACATTTCCTGGTTCCCCACTTGAGTACCAGAAACCTCTGGAAAATGTGCTTTAAGAAAACCACAGTTTTAAGGAAACCACAGGCCAAGTCACCACGAAGCACTGTTGAGAAATCATATGGAACAAGGTAATGTCTGAACTCTTGGTTACAGTCATTCCTTGGCAGATGGTTAGAAAGGATTAACATAAGCAGAGAGGGAAGGGTGGGGAGTCCTATAGAGACGTGACAGTTTTGGTAAAGATCCACTTGTGGTAACATAAAAATCCTATCATCTGGAGCTGGACAAATTGGCAGAGAGCACAGAAGCACTTCCTTTCTATCCACCATGCCCAGCATTCCTTGGAACTGGCAGGTTATACCTATGGTCAGGTATCTAGTGGGTGCGACAGGACTGTATTCTTAAGTTATTATTTATTGCAGTATGCTCACTATGGCCATACTGAACAGCTCAGAAAATCTGGAAGTGAGATAGAAGGACAGCATATCCACTGGCATCTGTGAGTGAGCAAGCTCCTCTGTTGCTTTAAACAGTTATTTAATTTAAACTTGTCTAATTTAATTCTTCTGCTCTCAAGCTGTCAGCTCCTGTCTCTGCAATGCCAAAAAGGCCAGCCTTCACTGCCCATTAATCCAATTTATGCTACAGCATCACTGCCTTCCTCCCAGGCTGCCCATCATCCAAAGAGGAGCTCCCTGTAAAACCTGCAAAGCTTTAGTGTGTTCATCTTGTGAATGGCTCTGAGTCCAGGCTGCTCATAAAGCAGCCCAGCCAGAGATGAGGACACCACTCTGTTCTCTCTGCTGCTCCCACACTGAACATGATGGTTTGTCTTTTCCACTGCGCCTGTATCACAAACCCAACACAGCCACTCTTGATCTGTGTTTCTCTGCTATAGTCAAACTGCTCACAATATAGAGTATGTTCATCCTAGTGAGCAGGTGTGACAGCAAATTCCTGGGCTGAGGGGAATATTTTTCTGCTCTTTGACCAGCATCATAAAGTTTTGATCCCTCATAAGGACCTCTGGTATATTATAGACAGTATCTATAATAATGTCACAAATTATTTGACCTGTGGCTGTCACTTTCAACATAAGTGAGGATATTGCTCTCAGTGTCTGTGGTTTGCTGTTTTTCACCTGTCTTACTAGATCATGTCCTAGTACATTTAGAAGAATGAAAGGCATTAAAGCAAACCATGGCTTTTTCTCCACTCATTCCCTGGTCTTTAACCCTTGAAGTACCAGCTAGATTAGGACAGTTACTCGTAAATTATCCTTAAATAGTCTTAAGCCAAGAGGAGAATTGGATGTTGAATGTCAATTCACCACAAGACTGGAGCTCAGGTTGGCTATAAACATAATGGATTTCAGTAGAGTTACCTCAAATATACAAAAGCATAGCCAAGAGCTTAATTTGATCTTAAAGTAACATTTCAAAAGACTCATCAGAACAGTGGCTGGGGTTTCAATAGCAGCACTTAACCACATTTCAGCCATGCAGTGTCATTAGTGTTCAGTGGAAATGCTCAGGTGCAATTTGTCTCACTGCTTTCAAGTAAGCAAAGTGAAGCCAATAATTCTATTAATGAAAGCTGGGGCTGTGCTTACCACACTGGCAGAAATATAGTCCTGTGTCTATATATTAGAAGGAAAATTAATCAATGGAAAAACATGGAATAGAAAGTGCTATTCTAAAAATAACAAGAAAGTGAACCAATAATTATCTTTTACACCAAGGCAGCTATTTTTTTAACTGCAGTGTATATGCAAGGCATGAATAAGCCTGCAGTTCTCTTGACAGAAAGACAGCAATCAAATCATGCAACACACTCTTCTGCTGTCATGTTCAATACATTAAAACATGCTGAGCAGGCATCAGCAGGACTAAGGAATAACCATTGCAGCACCAAGAGAAAGCATTACAAGTTAATTTTAGCCATTTATGCAAGAGATAATAGCATCTTTATTACTGGAGATCAGGGACAGCCAGAGAACTGAGAAGCCAGACTAGGACAGAAATATTCTTATAGTTCAAGGAACTTTCTTAGTGGAATTTTGATTTCAAATTTGGGCATGCTTGGGACAATGGACCACAAACTTTATTCACGTTTATCTTTCCATCACTTAGTTAAATTGTTTACTGGCTGAAGCAGTACCAATTTCAAGAGCTCACTATTCTGTGCAAAAATATTCACCTTATAATTTTTCTTTTTGTTCAGTTTAGAACATTATGTCTAAGGGAAGGAAAGGAAAATTGTGTGTGCATTTTTATAGCATACCATATGAAGATTCTGAGGAAACTAAAGAAATATTAATCATAATTTAATTACATCATTCAGTACAACCATCTGTTGCAAGAAAATGACCTGACAGCAAAGCAAGCAGAGCTGAGAGGCCAGACTGCATGTAGACAATAAATCATTTGATGTTGGAGTTGGTTTTGCCCCTAAAAGCCTAAGGTTGCTTGCCTTTTCCTATTCGCCCTGCCAACTGCCCATCTCCTGCCTATCATTCTTAGTTTCTAGATTGTTCCATGTTATTCGGTTGCTAATTGGTTTATGTTCATGCCTGTATTCCTTCCTCCTCCCCTTGTCCTTCCCCATTTGTCCCTACTACTTGTCCCGCCCTTATACCGCCCCCACCTTGTGCTGTGATTGGTTTATCCCCATGAATAAAAGTCTGGTGCTATTGGTGCTACGGGTCTTTAGAACCCGGATGCCCAGAGTGCTGCTACCTCATGTCTGTGTCTCTATTATTCCGGGGCTAAGGATCCCTCCCAGCCTCCTCCAGCTCAAGGGAAGGCGCTGCCGACCAGGTTCCGGGGTGCCCTGGGGAGACAGTTCTGCGCTCCCCCCGTGGCAACCACTGGCTTAGCCTCGGGGACACCGGCTCACCGGAACCCACCACTCTAGCACACGGCTGGCGGTGGCTGAACCCTGTAGAAGTAGCGAACGCCACAGTTCTCGTTTGCGGTTGGGCGTTAATCGTTAAAACTTCTACAATTTGACAAATAGAATCTGCTTTCATTTCTTTTTGCTAACTAATCTGTGTAACAGCTCTGCTGAGTTACTGGATCTTACAAAGATATTACTGGTTTCCAACAAGCACACATGGCTGCTAATGCAGTGAGAGAAAGGTTATGTTTTACCTAAGGGCAAACTAAATCCAGTTTTATTGACATGCACTGGTAGATGCTCTGGAGATCAGTGGGAAATTAAAGATACAGAACTATTAAAAGAACATCAATAAACTTTAAGAAGTATCTGAAATATATTCCTTTTCCCTGTTGAGTGCTGTTATAATTTTACAGTCTTAAGTAGTAGACTAGATACTTGTAGCCAAAATAATTAGTATTTTTTATATTAATAGACTAACAGACTAAGGGAGAATGAAGTTAAATGCTAGGACTGTGGCAGAAGTTTAAAGGTACATGAAAAGAAAAGGTCACAACAATGACAGTGGCCATGGCTGAGGATTTCCTTACAGGTGCCAGACTTGTAAGCTCACAGAGGGACAATGCAATGGGACCAGGGCTTGTGGCAGCTGCATCCACAGTCTGGAGGTGACCAAAGGAGCTTGTGCCTGAATTTCACTCAGTAAGCTAAACCACAGATCTGCTTGGTGTCAAACCCCAGCAGCTTATTTCACTTCTCCTTTCCACAAGCTTAATTTAAGAGCTAAGAGTGACTCTGATGCTGCCTTTCCCCCTGCCAGAGAGGAGCAGCACCAGCTGTGCCGGGACCAGGGCTGACAAGTGATGGCTGTCCTGATGTGAGCCAGGCATGTGTTCACACCCTGTGCTGCCTCTGATGCTCCAGCCTGTGCTTCTCCACCCATGGGGCTTTGATGGATCTCACCAAGCACATTTCTCATTGCCTTGGACTCATTGTCAATGCATCATTTACTTTTAGTGTCCACTGCATACTGTTTGGACTTTGAGTCCACACTGGAGCTCTCAGCAGCTTCACCAGCAGCTTTTACCACCATCCTCACTCTGCTGAGGCTACTTTGGGTGCTGCTATGCTCATCCAAGAGTACTGAGAGCTGTTGCTGAGTGCAGCCCACTGTGCTGTTCTCAGTTCCTCTGGCCATCCCCCATGCACATTACCATACTGAATTGCTCTTTGTCCTGGGTATTTGTCTAGTCTTTTTCTCTGCCTAAGATTACTATGGTCCAAAAATCCTATCCTGCTAAACCAAAGTGAGCCAGGGAGTGATCTGACGCCAAGAGGTGTGGACCTGTTTATGTCTACATTATTTAGATCTAGGTAGGACATGGGATTTCTTTGTTCTAAGCATTTGAAGAACTGTGAGGTCAGTGGTGAGACTACCTGCATGGAAGTCACAAAGCACAGTATGTATTGCAGTTCTCATGGAATCATTCAGGTTGGAAAAGGCATCCTAGACCAAGCCCAGCTGTTAACCCAGCAGCACCATGGTTCCTGTGAGAGAACAGCAGGCTGACTAAGCGTGCCAAGCCTGCTACAACGCCACCACCACAATGTTGGAGCAATGGAAGAACCCAAACCTGATCTTGATTAATAAAATTTTCTCTCAGTCACTTAGAATAGATCTCTCCTGTTTCAGCTCAAAGCTATAAGGGCACTGATTGTGGTGCTGCTGAGCTTCTTAGCTAAAAAAAGGCAGAGATAGAGAAGATGGTAACAAGAGCAAATCATACTTTTTCCACTGCTGAAAAGCAAATGCTATAACACAGAAGAATTGTAATGAAACTGAGAAGTGGTGAAGGGTAGGCAACTGTCATATGTAATAATTTAGTCTCATGGATCAAGCAATTTTGTCTTTTCATTTATATTCCTCAAGATAAATCTGGTTTTATTCATTATGTTGCATTACAACAAAATGTAACCTTATAAAAATTACAGATCCTTGAGGCAGCCTGTCTCCTCTCCTAATCATCTAATGGAAGAAGAAAAGTCCTTGTGTTCCTGGAAAATCCACCCTCAGAGTATGTGCCATACTGATATGATTGTTTGTTGAAGTGTGGAATGCAAGTACTTCTTTCACATTTTCCCTCTCTCACTAAACTGCTAAACATGTTTGCCATGGCTGGATTTTTTTGTATCACACATTAAATGAAACTAATCCTTCTCTCATTTCTTAAATTAGGTTTTAGAACAATCACTCTGTAAATTTCAAACTATTGCAATGCAAGGTACTGACAGTAGCTCAAAGTAGAGCACTAATAAACAAACAATCATCACTTTGACTACAATAATTCATATAATATAATTATCTTGACTGCTGCACTTTTATAACTACAGGTGACAAGTTCTGCCTCTACCACTCTGCTTCTCCAGGCCAACCATGTAATTGTCACCAGACTGACCTAGGGCTGGTGCCTGTGACAGGGCACAACCTGTTTCACCAGGATTTAAGGCTGACATCAGAGAAAAAAATATTCATTTGTGTTTCCATGTGCATCCATTACGTGGTACCCTGCAGCTTGAAGATAAATCACTTCCTATCGTCTGGGGACAGTGGGGTCAGTCTCCACCGGGTGTGCTGGCACCTTAGGCACCTACAGGCAAGTATGTCAGTGCAGGTGTCTTATCTGGATCCAATTTCCACCCTCAGAGCTTTCCTGCTTCAAAGCAGACAGAGCAAAGATCAGAGTATAAATAGTTCTCAGATGTTTTACAGTGCAAACTAAGATAAGGGAGCTTGGTTTTTCCCATGGGCTGGAAAAGTCCAGGACCCTCATCCCAGAAGAGAGATCACATCTAAAGGTCTACAACAGAGACAGAGTCTGCAAGGTCAGAGAGAGAGACTTCTCACTCCTTAGCTCAGCCACCTCCCTGGTTTGTATTTTCCCCTCTGGATTTTGTAGGTGGCCTCTCCCTCCAGCGGTTGTGAACAGCCCCTCCCTAGGGAACAAAGGCTGAGGGATCTCACTTCTCTCCTCAAGCTTTTTGTGTTCTGTAATGCATTTTTCTGTGTCTGGGCCAGCTCACAAAAGGGAATGCAAACATTTTTTTGTGGGACATGTCACAGTATCTAGGTATTTAAATAGCTACAATCTAAAATATCACCTCCTGAAGCTCTTTGCCTCAATTTCCCCGTTTTCCCATAGGATTATTCAATAGACAATGGTTCTTCAATATATGACTAAGCTTGTCTCTTCCATGTTTCACAGCTTCTCTCATGAAAGAGATTCACAAATTCTGAGTGAATTATTGGAAGTTTCTCTCCAGATACTTCTTTTTGCACATATTCATAACTTCCATGTATGTGATGCTGACTCCCTGATTAGGGAATATTAAAAGTACCTCTAGATGAATTTTCCATAAAGATGCAATTTTGCTACAAGGACAGCAGCAGTAAGTTGCACATAAAACTGAAATTTAGGAAAATAACCCAATATTCATAAAGGAGTGGTTCACAGCAAAGTGCCAATATGGTCTTGTTCATTTCATCTCATACTCTGGCTCAACATAGGTAAAGACAGCCAGCTTCTGCTCTCTCAAAACTCTGATTAAAACTTCACAATAAATGCAAAATAAGCATCTTCTTCAGAGACATTTTTATCTCTCAGAAATATCTGATGACAGCGTAAGAATATCCAGCAGCTCACAACACCCTAATGCCTGGCAGAGAGCTGATATCTGTCATTTCATTTTAAAGGGCCCCAAGCATCACAAAATAGCATTGATAGTGTAAAAGTTTTTCAAAATTTCCTCTGTGTTCTCTGTGGAACCTTAAGAAAATTGCGGGGGGGAAAGGAATCTTCACAATTAACACTTTACTTTCTCTATGTCCCTTGGGCAACCTTGGTGAATATTGCTGGGATTTCATGTGACAAGCTGTGGAAGGTAGAAATTCTGTAAACAGGAGGCAGAGTGAGTCCCTCCTCTTTACTCTCAACAAGTCTAGGTAGATAAATTTTCTCTCAGTGCAATTTAATTCTACTGCAATAGCTTCCTTTAGAGCATCCTAAACTCTTAGATACGTTACATAAATCTGAATTTAGGAAAGCTTTTCCTATTACCCTACTTTATGTTTTCAGGGTAGAACAGTTATTTCTTTGCAGTTTTTTAGAAGAACTTCTCCAACAAAAGTTAGAGAATACCTCAGGCTGTGTTAACCTTGCCCCATATCACCAGGTCAATAAATAATTCAAGAAACCCAGTTTTTGAAAAAAGCTCTAATTAGACAGTTTAACTTCCATCTAAAAGTAGTCTAGAAGAAAAACGAGACTCTTTTCTTCTGCTTGAGTTGAAACATTGGGGAGATGATACTGTATGAGGTGAAAATAGAACCAAAGGTGGAGTGCCACCACCAGTGGCATATGAATCTCGGTTTGATTTGTGGTTTTTCCCTCAGTATCCTTTTGTGTATTTCATGGTTCACCTCAAGGCATAGCTTTGACATAGAACTGAAATTGAGAAGTGTCAGATTTCCTTCTAGTGTTTGTGTAAGAGTGCATATTATGAGAAAAGGCTCAGGAGAAACAGGTTCCCATGTTCACTTGAACCCTGAGATTATCTTGCAGCCACTTAGCCCAAGATTCCCATCTTGTGCTTTCTGCTAATCCACTGCTAGAATGCCATTTTGCTCTCTGGAAAAAAACAAGCATGATTAGGAAGATGATGCTGTAAATGAAGCGCTGTACTACACGTCTCCAAATTCAAAGGGCTACCCAGAACTGGAGCTGAAACCAATCTTTTCAAACTGATTTTTTTTTTCCTTTTATGTTGTGCCAGGACAAAAGCCCACATCCTAATAAAAACCCTTTTAAACCTAGGAGGTGAAATATGAATTTTGTGCCTTGAATTTATCACTAAATTTTATGTCCTAAAAAGCCTGCAGTTTTATGCTAGCACTCAGCAACTGTTTGCTCTCCAGAAATATTAGCTATTTCAGGGTTCTGCTGCTGGACTGTACCTCTTATTTATAGATCATGCCAGCATGCAGATTTTTATTCATTAGAAACTCTGCACTCCACTAAAAACAAGGCCATCTATATGCAAGATGTAGGTCTAGGTAGATAAAATTATTATACAACATTTCAGTAACAACAGGGTAAATTCAATTAGCCCTAATAGTGTCTCTGCTATTAAGATGTAGATGACACTGCATCATGGAGTCTAAACTGCTCATTCATCTTCGCAGCAAAGCAGATGGAAATTTGCCACTTGCTCCACTTCCATATTCCAGGTGCTTTTGCTTCCCTGCTGAACTCTGTCTAATTCCTGGATCCTGATTGCTGCAACACAAGATGTCCCTCTTTGGGACAAAGGGTAGGTGTGTTGCTTCATTTCAAGCCAGACTATGGAAGACCCACCAGGCACATCCATCGCTGCAGTCCAGCAGGGAAGTCTGTAAAGGGCTCAGTGCCCCCCAACACCAACATCTCTGACACAGCCCTTGGCCTCTTCTGGGCAGCTCTGAATTAAGGACACCTGGACTTCCCACAGCATGGGAATGCAGGGACCTGACACAGAGACTGGCAGGGATACAGGTAAGGAGAGACCTCAATCAGATAATGGAAATGATAAGAAGAAGGGTGCCCCCCGATTCCCCTATTCCCCCTTCCCAATATGCTGCTTATTGGATCCTCTCCAATGGATGCTGAAGCCCACGCATTTCCTGTGTCCTGAATTATATACTGAGGAGGATATATTGGTATCCTCTCTTTGGGTCTTAGCATCCTGGCTTGCAATAAAATATAGGTCTGCAAATTCAAGACATTTTTCAGTTGCTGGTGTTAGCTGTGTATTTTGAGCAGCAAAGATATTTTCTGTCCTTGATGGAAACAAATCACCACTTATCTTTTTAACATAAATATATTTTTTCACGGCTAAGTTAAAGACTGAATTATTTTCAAATTACTACTACTACTATATCATTAGTTCTTCACTACTGTTTAATCATTAGAGTTTCTCAGTGATGCAACAATTATAGATTTTTGTTTCAACTATTAAAAAAAAGCAGGTGATAACTTTAAGTAGCTTTATATGCACAGAGATCAGTAAATATCCATAAAAAAAGTAAAACAATCTGAGTAATGCTTAGCAGAAGAGACAAACAAAATCCTGTTCAAATGTCACCAAAAAAGATTCTCATAAAACATTTTTGTTTCAAAGTGTATCATGACGGTAATTTTCTGGAAATAAATTAAATTCTATGTTGTAAAATTAACTATCTTCCAAAAGGATGAAATTGTACAAGTACTGTCTGGAACCACCAGCCATTACAAGTTAGAGTCGTGGTGCAGGGTGTTGTTTATTCAGCAAACTGGGATTTGCAGAGTCTGTGCTCAAAGTGGCACTGCAGCCGTGTTTTCTTAACTAATATTGAGTGCTGCCAGGATTGGAGCTGTCAGTGCAGGTATGGGGATCCAACTGGGCAAGAAGAACACTGCTGTGCAAAATGGAATACAAACGTTATGCAGAATCCAGGACAGGGAAACTGCCTGTGTTCAGGAAGGAAGCTTAAGCTGCTAGCTGTAGGTACGTGCTCAAGGTCCTGTTGAAATCCCTGGCACTGAAGCACGTGCTGAGAGCCCTCTCCCTGAGTCAAGGCTTCCAAGGCTGCTGATTCCTGTGGGTAAGCAGCATTTGCACTGCCTATTCACAGAGCCCAAAATGGGGCAGAGGAACTGCAAGCAGATCTGTGCCACACATATCAACCACCATCTGCAGGAAAGATGTTGTAAGCTGCTTTCCATTTTTTATGGATCTTAATATTGGACTTTGCACATGTGTAATACAGAGGGAAAACAATGGGCTTTTGTGAAATTTTATTCCAGGGCACTTTTCCCTCACAAAGATCATTAAGAAATTATCTGCTAGGCATCCAAAAGCTTCCTCCTACTCTTTTATTGCCTGTTTTTTAGGTAATACTACACATCATGCTATCAGTGTTAAAAAATATTTTTAAAATTTTTCTCTATCAAACAGGGAACAGCTTGAAAAAATCCTCTCTGGATTCATACAGCAACACAGTGAGTGGTCTACTAGTCTGAATTTTGTTGTTCAAACAAGATCAAGTCCTCGTTATCTGACACTGTGTAAACACATTAAGAAACAATCCTGTACCTAAAGGGCTTTTAGTTTAAACAGAGCAAGCAGTCAGGCAAAGGATGCTTTTCCATCTCGAATCTCTTCTATTGACGAGGAGCTGAGGAACAGAAAAGTGATAAGACCAAGACAAGTCATGCAGGAATTTTATCAGACACCAAGGAATCAAGCTCAGGTTCCCATAATATCAGCTCCTATTATGTCTTAATGTCAAACCAGGCCTCTGTATGACAGGTGCATTGAAAATGCTTGAAGTCAAGAGACATGCCAAAAACAAACACATTCTGCAAACAGTGTAAACTAATTGCATTTTAATAATTACTTCAGTTTCAGTCATTTGAACTGTTATTAACAGCTCAAATTGGGAATGTGTGGGCTGTGCTTTCAAATTAGGTTATTTAATCTTGTATTATTTCTTTTCAAGTTGGACAGAAGTGGCTTTATTTTGCCATATTACTCCTGGCATGTGATTAATACCCAGGTGCTGGCCTGTGAAGCACCACAGCAATTGAAATATGCTGCATTTCTAAGGTAGAGAGTGGTGACTGGCAGAGATACTTGATAGAATCATATTGAGCTAATAAATACAACAGAAGCACTTCAGCCTCGTTAACCGCATCCAGACAGGAATTGCTCAGAAACAGGTTGTGTTCTTTGACTGAAATGAGGCAGCATTTGATGCTTCTCCATCTTTGGGAACCTGGCAGTTTCCTCAGCCCAGGAGAGTCCTGGATTCCTTTGGGCAATCTGTATTATTTGACTTGTTTTCAGGATTTTTACCAGGACAACTTTTTTTGCCTCTGCCTTATTACTTTTAGCAGATGCAGCATTTTAGGTTCAAAACTGGCTCATTAAGTCACTGCTGACTTTCCATGCTTGTGATGTGGTGATTTGTTCACATAAACCCAACGGTAGGATGATTCACAAGGAATAAATGGGTAAATTCTGAGTAAATTCTTGTGCAACACCAAAGTTGAAACACTGTTAAAAAGAAACAATCATAGTCCAATGCAGAAGGAATGCAGTAAGAGCAATAAAAAGGCTTGCCAGCCTGTAAAGAGAAGATCCAAAAGTGATGTCCCATCACTGGAAGTTTTCAAGGCCAGGCTGGACGAGGCTTTGAGCAACCTGGTCTAGTGGAAGGTAGCCCAATCCATGGCAGAGGAGGTGGAAACAGAGGACCTTTAAGGTCTCTCCCAACTCTATACCCACTCTATGATTCTAGGAAAACATGCCAGGAGCTGGGGAAATAGGAAAATAGGCCCAGCTTGTTGGTCAGTGGATCCTTTAATTTGTGCTTGGCAGTCAGAGAGGCAGGGAGACCAAGGGGTTGTGCTGCAGCTGCATTTGTGCCTGGCAGGCGGGACTTCTGGAAGGATGTTCACTGTCTGCAGCCTAAATCATCTTTCAGATGTTTTCCTTTTGAAGTGACAAAATTATTTTCTTTCCTTCAGTAAAATTAATTTTAAAATAACAGAAAAACCAATAATATAAAACACAAACAAAAAAAGAAGCCCAGTTTGGTCTGACAGCCCAGCAGATGGTTACCTAGGACTAGTACAAACACCTCAAGCCAAAGCACAACTTTGCCAACTCTCTCCTAATATGTCCAGCTGATTTTGCTTTCATGTGCATGCAGCAGCTTTTTCTCCTGTGGTTGAGCAGTGGTATCCTCAAATCTCTGACACTTCACTGTTACTTTTCCCCATCCCACAGAGGCATCACCCTGGTTCTCTCTTTCTAGCACAGGTGCAGTTTTTGTTTCAAAGTCAAATAGACTTGAGGCTGTCAGAAGAGTCCTGCAGGCACCAGAGGCAGTGCCAGAGCCCTCCCATGCTGCCTCTGGATTCAGACCAGAAGAATTTCTGGTAATAACTCCTTGCAATTACTCCTCACAAGTTTTCCTACATCTTATATATTCAGCCTGGCAATTTCTCACCCTCAGCATCTTCCAGAGACCAGTTCTGACAGCCTGCAATGTGGTTTTTTGCAAGGACAAGCCACCACCACACTCCTTTAACCTTCAAAGGCTGAAGTGCAGGAACAAAGATGGTTCATCACTCTCAGCTTGTTTCACACTGCACGTGGGAATAGACATATTCTAAAAGATCCCCATTAATGAGCTCTGTTGGACACTACTACGTTTGTAGAGAACACCGGTGCATCTGTCCTGACTGTCTGGGCTCCAGAGATGAAGGTGTTGTTGAGGACAGCAGATTATGCAGGCAGTGGAAGGAACTAGGAGCCACATTCACACAGCCTAACAGAGGCACCCTGCTGATGCATGGCAGTTTCTTCCTTTCATGACTGTAGAGAGATCAGAACCTGGCAGCTCTAAGGGGCAAGAGTGCCAATTTCATTGGTCATTTGAGCTCAGAGGGGATTGTACACACAATTCAACTCTCAACAACCACAGCCCCACCCTCTACACAAACTCACCTCACTACAACACATCAAAGATCTACATGAGCACAATATAGTGTGACAGAACTGTGGCCAAGGGTTTTCAAAAAAAAAGGGTTTTCAGAGGGTTATGATCTGTTGCCAGTTTCTGTGTGCTCCCATTGATGTCCCTGTGGTGGTAGAAGGCTCTTGCCCCAGGACAATTAAAGAGTGGAGGACGTAGTTTGTTAAACTACATTTGAACTGTGATATCTGTAATACTTAAAACATTTTCCAGTGCCCTTGTGAAATCCATTTGTAATCATAACATACTTCTAGAGGTCCTGCCAATAAGCCAAACAGATTTTGGTGCACCAGTCAAGAGTTTCTATTCCTAGATCCCTTACACCATCAATTCCAGCTGTGCTGTGTGAATCTCATTAAAAGATTTTTCCCCTTGCACTGGAATTTCTGCTGAATTTGCCATATTAATGGTCACAGCTGGGACTATAAGATCTTGATCTATCTTAAGGGGAGCCATACTGAAATTATTCAAGCCAAAATGGCATTGTCTCAGGTCAAGTGTCTCAGCCACTTGATTCCAAGAGATTTGGTTGTTCTAGCAAAACACAGCCTGCGTGCCTTTCTACCTGAGGATTTCTGAGAGCACATGAGTGGAACATTGTCCTGCTGGCTTTTGAACCTCCTGATTTCCCCTTTTTAGACATACATTTCATGCAGGTCAAAAACATGAGGTTTAAAAACTTAAACTGGCTCCAAGAATTTGGCCCAGAGAGGGTATCTGGGAGCCTTTGTACAGTGCAACACACAGTTCATGTACCAGATGTGACAGCAGTGCAGTGCAGTGATACAACCGAGCTCACCAGCTGAGCTAATTAACCCAGACCAAGCTTTTCACCAAGGTCACTTCCCGTCTGTCCACTGCTAGTTCACAGCACAGACCAGCCCTGCCCTGCAGAAACACATCCTCACTTCCAACAGGGTGAGGCTTGAGAAGACAGCACCAGCCTTGTGGCTTATCTGAATCCCCTGGAGCCAACAGAGTTCGTGTCCAAGGGGGTCCAAATCATCCCTTTCCACACAAGTTCCTGTACTCTTTTTGGGGGACCCAGCTTGATGACTGAGTTCATGATATTGAAGTTGATCTTTTTGCACTCCAGGATTGGCATGTACTTTCCCCTTCCGAAAGCACTCTGAAAATCCAGGGCTGAATTATATCATGGTGCAGGGAACACATCCCAGGCTCATCACTGGTGGTAATAGCAGTCCCTCTGGTCTCATGTACTGCAATTCAATAACCCATTTTTAACAGTTGGTGGTGGTGATCTAGCCCATCTGATTCTTCACTTCTGAATGCAGCTAATTAGTTATGATAATTAGCAAAATTACAGCTCTCTATTCCTCACTAGGGAGTACAATAGCCACAATTTTATAACCACCAACTTTACTTTCCATCTTGGCTTCCTGAGAAACAGAGTCCAACACCTTGATTAGAATTTTGAGTCTAATGGGTATAAAAAGCAGACTAAAGCAGTAATTCAGCAAGGCAGACTGTTAACACCATTTCAGTCCTTTTTCCTTCTTACAGTTACAGTGCTCTGTACCAAGCATAGGGCCCACACAGACCCCAATCCTGCAGGTTCTGTGGCAGCATTTGCAGGATCTGGTCCTAAGACAATAACCACTTCCAGTGAAAATCAAGTTCTGAATCCCTGCCAACACTAAGTGAGCCAGAATCAGCTCCTCTCAGAGGCAAGAAAGGACAGCAAATCTTTAAACTTGCTTTTGATGCTTTTTGCTTAGCAGACACACACTGCCAAGGTGTGTCCTCTAAGATTAAGGGCTTAATTTCACTCCTCAAATTTATTAAATATGGGTTTTGACAGTGCCAGCCCTCTCACAGGCCTCTCCATATGGCAGTTTTCATATCATGTACATTGGTGGGCCCCTTTTCTAGGAAAACTCCACTTCCAGTGCTGTTTTCTGCTTTGAATCTCCCTCCCTACCAAAGCAGACAAAATGCTTTACCACAAAAATCTTTTCGTATTATTATACACAAAGAGAACCTAGTCAGAACAACAAACCCCTTGCATCAGCTGGGACTATTTCTACCAGCACCAAGGATATTCCTCAGCTATCAAAACTCACTCTTCCAAATCTATCATGTGTGTAGGCAGTGAGTGAACTTTCCAGCTCCTTAACTTTACATCCCACTGATGTCTCTCATAAAACTTGAAAAATGATGTTTAACAACAATGCATTCTTTGTGTCCAAAATTTCCTGAATTCTTTCCCTCTCCAAGGACATGTGAATGACAAGCAATATTTTTGAGTCTCTCTAGTTTATTTTTCCCTGCCTCTTTGTCTCTTGCTTGATGGCAGACTGTCCACCTCTACTGGAACACATTTGTTCCCTACTACAATCAATTCTAATATCATTGAATATTATTATAAATTGAGATGGAAACTGGGGAATATGAGAAAATAAGCACACACAACATAGTAAAAGGCAAAGTTCTGCAGCTCCTAAGTCCCAGTAAACTCCTGTGAACTTACACATAAGAGGAAGGCCTAAGAAAGAGCTCAAGCCCTGGTTGTGTTCTAAAGCCTGGTATAGAAAGTGTACATTTGCTTCCTCCAAAAGGACAGTCAGTCTCCTCTGCTCTGTGACCTCTTTAGTGAAGGAGTTAAGGACCTCTCCAAACTGCAATGTGTAACATCCAGGTGTGGAAGGTCCTGCGAAGCAGAGGAACACAACAAACCCACAGAGATTATTGGGAAAGTTAATGCAGCTTTTGCTGGGAATTCCTGACTGCAATCTTATCTGCAACAGGCTCCTAATGTGTTTATTTCTGGACAGACATCATGTAGGCAAGTATGGATGCTCATGTGAGCTTGAGTGAAAGATCAAACCAAGGTGAGAGCCCCCACTGCCAGCATCAGGGCAAGTGAAGACCTTCACACTGACATCTGGTGTCAGAGAGCCTTGGGAGTGGAAAATGAGACTGATTAAGAAAAACTGAATTCAGTCATTGTCTCCAAGTGGTTCAGATTTCCTCAGACTGAGAAGGTAGAGCTGCAGTTTAAGTTCAACAACACAGTGGACATTCCTAGAAATACCTGTCAAGCCACAGACACTCATCAGGGCTTGTAGGCTTCAAACAAAAATAGCTATTCCCCAGTGACACACAGCATCTATTCCCCAATTCTCTGAAACAGAACCACCATAAATGGTAACAAATGACAGTGAACATGAAGCTGCAAAACATGTTGTGTTATTTAGCATCGACTGCTCCGTATAATTAAGGGAGCACAATTACTTTAACATGCTTGTGATGTAAACAGCCATGCAAATTGCATTTCTAACTACTATGACTGTACCCACAGGGTAATTAGAAGTAGCAATTTATTACTCAGTGTAATAATTAGAAGTAATTACCTACAAGAAGCAATTAGAAATAGTAATTCCTTTCTTAATGCAATGAGCTTCTTTTGCAGCATGTGTGTGTGAGTGCATGTATGTTCAGGTGAATAATAATCATAGAATTATAGAATATTGGAAAGAACTTCTTAAGGTCATTTAGTCCAACTTCCCTGCAATGAGCGAGGACATCTTCCACTGGGTTAATCTGCTGATCTAGGCCAACCTGACGTGAATGTTTCCAGGAATGGGGCACCTACCCCATATTATTTCAAAAAATACATTTATTCAGGGCTTCTGATTCTGTCTTGTATGGAAATTACCTAATGTATGGGTAAGATTGATTATAGCTCTATACTAAGTATCTCTAGACACTATTTGTCAAGAAGCAAACATCCTCCAGCCAATATGTTGGCTTTTTTCTTCCTTAGGTCAAATAGTGGATGGACAGCCTCAAAGAAAAAATCTGTAACAATAACCAGATCCAAGAAAATTTTCATCTTTTCATTTGCCCACAACTCCTCATGGACTAGCAGGTCCAGGTGAAGCATTGGAATAGAACCTAGAGTTCATTAATAGTGACACATAATAATATTACGAAAACCATAAATTATCCGTAACCAGCATAACTGTTGTGTGCTAACTTATTAGAATTTTAGAATGTTCCCAGCCCAAATTGATGGGTAAGAGGAAAATAAGAAAGCTGCCAAGGCAGTCTAGTGAAAATGTGGTTTGCACTTTGTAGACATTCAAAGGCTGAGAAGCAAGGGATGCTTAGCCTGGAGGAAAGGAGGGTCAGAGGGGTCTGTATTGCTCTCTACAACTCCCTGAAAGGAGATTGTAGACAGGTGAGGGTTGGTCTCTCCTGCCAAGTCACAAGCAATAGGACAAGAGACAATGGCTTCAAGTTGTGCCAGGAGAGGTTTGGATTGGATATTAGGAAAAATTTCTTCATGGAAAGGGTTGTCAAGCATTGAAACAGGCTGCCTAGGGAAGTGGTGGGGTAATATCCCTGGAGGTATTTAAATGATGTGTACATGTGGCACCTGGGGTCATGGTTCAGTAGTGGACTTGTCAGTGCTGAGTTAATGGTTGGACAAAAAGATCTTTGAGATCTTTTCCAACCTCAGTGATTCTATGACAAGCTCTTTGTATCAAGCACCCCATTTCCTACCTCCGGGAGGTTGCAAACCTTAGGTGAATACAGCAAGGAGAACCAGTCAGATTTCCAGGAGGCAAACAGGAAATATAAACAACCCATGGTTTTTTATTGGGAAACCAGATGAAAGACAAACACCACGTCAAAAGGAGAAGTCACTGGGCCAGCCCCAATCCAAGGAATGGTGAGACTAGGAATTAACAAATACAAATTAAAATTACCATAGCAGAACTGGAGATCTATTTCCTGATTGTCACATCATTGCCTTCAGTTCAATGTTTAGGCATTTGTGCTAAAACAATCTTCTTGAGAGGAATTCCCTAGAGAAGAAGGAAAAGCAGTCAGAAGATACTTTTTCACCATATTCCTTTTCTTGTTTAACTGTAACCATGATCATTATTGCTGAGGTGTAGTGAAGCACAAGAAAAGTGAAAGGAGACTCCAGTTTTGTTCACTGATTTTGTTATTATTTATCTTTATTTTATTTCAATTATTGTACTTTCACTGTAATTTTTGATAACTGAAGAAAATCAACAGCTCTGCCAAAGATGTCCTGGATCAGGGAATTATCCCAGACAGGGAAAGAACAGGGATATTCACTGAATCATCATTCACTGAATTCATCCTGATCTGAAGCTGTGGTATGGCTGCCACTGAAATGAAAAGCTGCAGTCGGTTGCCAGTGTTCCTGCCCATG
Organism: Drymodes brunneopygia; assembly: GCA_013400955.1. NCBI lineage: Eukaryota > Metazoa > Chordata > Aves > Passeriformes > Petroicidae > Drymodes > Drymodes brunneopygia. The sequence continues at coordinate 1,165,501 of VZTZ01001661.1, forward strand.
TCAGAGACATTGGAATTAGATGATCTTTAGGGTCACTTCTAATTCAGACCATTCTGTTTCTATCATAACAGGTTCATAACTGTAGAAAAGAGCCATTGCACATGTCCTGGTGAGCACTGACAGTTTCCAACAAGGATCAAGCACCATTTTCCTAAATGCACTATTAATGGATAATTCCTAATTTCCTAGAACTAGATGACTTTTAGGGTCCCTCCCAATCCAAATCATCCTATGAGTCAATGTTTCTATGAACTTGCCAGAGATTTTGAAATCTGGAGATTTTTTCTTCTCCTAAGATTCAGTTATTCCAATCCCAGGGTTGTAAGGGCACTCTAAAAACAGTATCAGCTAGATTTCAACTCTTAGGTGTCTTATGTGCTCTAATAAAAGCTAGAGAGAAATTTCATCCCTAGCTCGACAATTTCTAGTCCTCAGGCTACAGGTGATATAGTAAGAGGAATGCAGGGTAGAACAGCAGTTAATCATTGCCCTCACCTGCACAATAAACAGGAATCTAAAATTTCAGCAGGGGCTTTAGTTTATGTCAGTGAAGTTGTCAGTTCCATGGACAGCATTTTTCTTTTGTCTCTGGAGGAGTCAGGTCAAGAGAAGATGGACTTTGGCCAAAGGCTTTAGTCAGCATGAGTTGTGAAATTGCCTTTTTATGCAATAAGCATGACACACTGCAATCATGCTGAGAAAGAGATGGTTGACCCCACTTGTTATCTTAGTGGCAAAGTGTAAGAAAGTTCAAAGGACAACTAAAGTCTGCACTTTCCTTTAGTCTTACCGGTATTGTTCAAGCAAAGAACAAGCAGCATTTCTGTGTGAAAGGGTTTCCAGGGAACTAAGGACACTGGATTCCCACAGCAAAGAGCTGGGAAAATCTCACTTGTACACTTGAATCATAGAATGGCTTGGGTTGAAGGGACCTGAAAGACCATCATGTTCCAGCTCCCTGCCATAGGCAGGAACACCTTTTACTGCACCATTTGCTCAAAGCCCGATCCAGCCTGGCCCGGAACACTTCCAGGCGAGGGGTCTCCACAATTTATGGGAGCATCTGTCCTTGCCATGGTGGAGGTGTCAACCCCAACAGAGTTTCAGGCTCTGGACACAGCCCTGGAAGTCTCAGGCTGCAGGATGTGCAGGAATGAGTGGGGAAAGAGGATGTGTCCTGTGAGGGAGTGATGGATACAGCTGACAAATAAAGGACTTGGGATGATATGAACAAAAGAGAAAAAAAAATCGACAAACAGGACTTGAGTAGGAGTACCTAAAACATTTGCATGTAAGCAAGGAAGAGCCTAAAAGGCATTATTATGGGGGAAAAAAAAGAGTCTTTTGGAGGAAGAGGGAGTTCCCCTCTGCACATCAGCATACACTTTCATACTGTGATGGTGACCAAGCACTCTTAAAATATTGCCCACAGAGGAAGTAGAGTGTCCGTGTTTGGAGATATTCAAAATCCACCTGGATATAGCCTTGGGAAACCAGTTCTGTGAGAAGGGTTAGACCAGATGACCTCCAGAGGTCCCTTCCAACCTCAACTGGTCTATAGTTGTGTGAGCCATAATATAATCAGTTTTGAAAGCTATGAACTACTTTCAGTGTTTGAATACAAAATATTATTCAGACTGAGTTATTGCTCTTTAATGAACAACAAAGAGTATTTAACCAGATGGTTTCACTGTCATGTAAAAGTGACAACCTTCAGACCTGTTCAGTTTTCATTTAGCAAAAACCCATATTCTGTTCCTGATGACACTAAAATCGGGGGTAAGATTAACATCTATGTCAGACATGACCCTCCATATAAGCCAAGTAGCATAGCCTTGGTGTCAAAGTCACACCAAAACAAGTAAAAAGTAGATGATAAAAATGAACACCATGGTTTAATCATAAATCAAAGCCAGGGGGATAAGCAGGCACACTGTGTTTGGCCAGCTTTCCTATAGCATGGAAAATTAGGAAACCTGCTGTTCAAATTCCACCATGCTTGGGTAAAGTAACAGACTCCTCACTGGTATTTTTGTTCCTACAAGGTTTAAAAAGCAAGAGACCTCAACAGAAACAGGTGGAATCTTCACAGATTCACACCAGCAACTCTTAAGCTCCTCAGCCAATTTCTGTGATCAAAGGCAATCCGCTGTGCGTCCACAACAAAACAGTCCTAGAAACCATAATCATTGGGGATGAGATTAAAAGGTGGAGACAGATTCAAAGATTACAAAAAAATGTTAGTGTGAGTCAGTTACTAGGTCACTCATCATCAAATCTATTCCAAAATCAGGCTCAGTTAATCTAATGCTCACAAATTATTGTTTACAGACTTTTCTATTTGTCTTCTTGTAAACAAAATCATGAGCTTAACTGGATATTTACATTCACATTTTACCTGAGTGAAATGGGCCCTTAGCTTTTAACTAATCAGAAATATTTTGTGGTCACTTTTACTAAAGCAATATGGAGTTATCATATTTACTGAGTGAGAAACAGTGAAGTGACTGTCAGTAGAAACCTGGCATTAAAAAGGACTGACCCTGCTTTTGCAGGCACTCCATCCTGCAAGGACTTAGGCATGACCTTCCATGGGGTTTGCATGAACCTGAACACACATATCAGAGTGTGAGTTTTGAGAGCATTTTAATTTGAATCAGAAGGCAGTTCATGCATTGGTTCTCCAGATCAGTCTCATTTCCCTGCTTTCTCTCCAACCTAGAGTTGTTACAGAGCTTATAGATTGGGTTCCTGATGAAACTAAAGCAAATGCTGGGCTTTAAGAGTGCACCCACCTAATGCACTCCTACCTCCAATGGACATTTCGTCCATGGAAACAGGTGGGAGCTAATCCAAAATAGCCTGTGCACCCTGAGGAATACAGAGGGTGAATAGCATGTCTGGCATTCAGTGTTTCATTCTATAGATCTGCTCCTATTGCACCATACTGCTTGAAAATATAACTCCTGTGACTGCAAGACTGGGACCTAAGATGAAACATCTCTGTAAAAAGGGCCTGAAAATGAATATTTATCATGCATATGCCATTGGACTTTGTATAAATGGGACACGACTTGTGCACCTAGTGAGTTCTGTCTCTCTCTCTAGAACGAGTTTTACACTTACTAGTTATATATAAGAAGACTCAACTCAGAGATTCTTCAAATTTCAAAAGCTTTGATTTTGGAAAGTGCTCTGTGTTTGTCACACACCCACAAACACATGCATGTTCACATAAACACATTCAAATATTTATACAGAGTGACATTTAAGGAGTCATTGCTGTTGTTGGCTAGATCTACTTCAGATTTTAAATTGCTCACTACACCACATACACCACTTTCATATTTGATATTTCATTTATGAAAATGTTTTTCTAATAATACAATTGCTTTATTTTCTCCTTCATAAATGAGCAAAGAGAAGTCTCTTTGTTGTCTTTTGTTAACACCAGGTTAAGATGAAAACAGTAATGGCAGCACTGCTATTCTGATACAAACACAATTTAGCTACATGAAACAGAAACTCCTTCCTAATGAGGATTTTATTTCTGCCACTTCAAGCAAAGAATCATTTTGTTAACAATCCACCAAGACCACTATTTTGATATTAACAAGTCTAAAATCCATTATCTGGCTAGAAAACTAAGGGACACCAAACCCTGCATTGATTTTACAATCTTGGATATTTTTTTAATCACAATTTTATTACCTCATCTGAGAATCTGGAAGGAAAGGTACATAGAATGTTTTCACGAAAATCTTGATAAAAAGTGCCCTCATTGTCACCTTGTTCAAACTAATTGGTGTAGTGGGCTGTGGGAGTGTTTTACTCTTACTTGTGCCTATTGCTGGGAGCTCATTACACTCTAGTTAAAGGTGGCTCTTGGGGAATAAAAAAACAGCAAAATTTTAAAGCATCACAGTTTTCAGTTCTATTCCTGTTATGTACAGCACACACAACTGTTCTGTCTTGGTTGCCATGTCACTGTAACTCCCTTGGAATCAGCAGTATTATGTCCTGAATCAAGCACATCTTTGCTGGCCTGACCTGGGGGACTTGCAGGGGGGTGCAGTCCCACCCCCACCACTCTCCCCTCTACCCAGAGCAGCCTCATCACCTGAAAACACACCAGGAGAGGGGCAGTGCAGCACTCCTGCCTCCATGCTCTGGTAGAGGGTATCAAATGTTCCAGGCACAGTGGGATTTGCAATATAGATGCAGCTCCATCACACAACCTGCATATGCACAGTTCATGGAGACAGCCAAAGCAACGAACCTTCACCCAGCCTTCTTCTTGCTTCCCCATGCTCTCCATAAAGTCAGAACTGATAGTTGATAGAGAACAAAGTGGATACAGAGTTGTTACTGAACTTTTTGTTGAAATTTTACTGGTTTTTAAATTAAAATATTCCTCTTTTTTTCTCATTTATGCATCCATATCAAAACACACTCTTTTTTGCTGAAAGCCAAAATGTCCAAAGTTGTCTGTTGTCAACAACAACAATAGCAGGGGAAAGTGTACTTTTTGTCTCAGTGGCACTGGAGTTTGCTGGAAAAAACATATTCATGTAGATTCAAACTGGTCCAGTTTATGGCTAACTCCAGCAGGATATTTATTTTTCCATTAAAACTAGAATCCAGCCTACCTGCAGGCATTTGCAGCAGATGAGGGAAATATTCAATCAAAAAGCAAATGAAACATCAAGGGAGCCAGTAGAGCTAAAGAATTCCCTAATGCTTTGCTTCACTAACACTTCTCAGAAATCACTGATCTGGGGCCTAACAGGATCTTAACCACAGGAGCCAGATAAGCTCAATATTATCATGTCAATTTGTACACTAGCTAAGGATTAAGTGAGGTTTCAAGCACCATGGAAGCTTTTCTCAGTCACTCCCTGAAACTATTGCTTTGTACAGCTGACCAGCTTTTCCACCAGCTCTGACCACTAAAGCAGACTTCAGGATTACTTGGCAAAGACTAATGTGAGGCTACAACAGGAGCAAGTACCACACAGAATAGGCACCATTGCCTTTGGGAGAAGTCATTTATTTTGTTGGAAGCCTGATTCTGTTTGTTATCCTTTAGAAAAATTGATAGAACACAAAGTTCTAATACTTCCAGCCCTGAATCATTATTTTCTTGCAGCCCATGGTGCTTTAATGGTGCCTAGTTCTGTCCCTTCACTGGAAGTGCCATGTGAGGATTACTTGCAATCTGAAATAATGTTAGCAACACATAAATTACATACCTGCTGCTCTATGAAAAGAAGACTTGGGAGGAAGGCTTAACAACCAAAATTTTTTCTGCACATGCATCACTTGCCTGTGAGCTGTTATTCTTGTTATGAAGTAGGAATTTCATTTACTAAGCTTGACTATCAGAAAGAGCTAGAAGATATCCATCAGTCAATGTCAAATCAATGTCCATTAGTCAGAGCTTTGGCTGACACCTTCCTGTTGACTGTGAAATGAGTGAATGAAAATTGAGGGCCTTTATTGGTTGTTAATGATGAGGGGAAGACAGGGAGTGCTAACAGTGCACCGTGGACATAGCCCACATTAGGTAAGGGCAAGGTACCTGGTGAATTCTCTCTCATGGTTTTAATGGGTCAGAGGACTTTTCGTTCTTACCTTTCTGCTCTTTGTTCTTGTGCTGTGCATAATTCAGCAGCAGCTGGGCTTGGCTCCAGCAATATCAGGGTTTCAGAGGAGAATAAGGAAGGGCATGTGTTGTCAGTGAAACCTAAGATTTCCAATAACTTATTCACAGAATGGGTTGAGTTGGAAGAGAGTTTCAAGATCATCTAGTTCTAAGCCCCCTGCCACGGACAGGGCTGCCACCACCATCAGGTTGTCTTTCTTAGAAAGAGTGCAGTCAGCTTTCACCCATTTCCGCTTCTGTAAAGAATTACAAATTAAATTTGTGAAGATAGAAATCATCACAGGAGACCACCCTTGAAGCTGAGGACCTAGAAAAGTTGAAACAGTGGTAATGAAAAGGAGGAGTGTGAGACTGGAGGAAGGCATCCTGAAGCAGAGTTCTTCAGGTTTAAGTCCATGCCACCAGTTATAAAGGATGAAAAGAGGAGTTGTCAATAACACAAAAGTGGAGGAGACTGTCAGCAAGGCAAGTGGAAAACTTTAAGAACTAGATAAAAGATTAAATGATCATAAAAGGTAGACAACAATGCACGGGAAGATACACTAGCAATGAGTTTTAAACTGTTGTAAAAGCTGATTCTGCCAAAGAAATCATGATGCCCACAAAAGAAAGTGAAAGCAAAAGCAGTCATAGGATGCATTAACTGAAGTATTTCCAATGGATGTGTGCAAATATTAACTGCATTGTATGGGATTTTAGCAGGATCTCATCAGGAGTAATATGTACTGTATTGGTGATTCAGTCTCAGGTCAATTAATTCAGACTGAAGCAGTGCATGATGGGGAGGGGAATGAGAAGCTTGTCTTATGAGAGAAGTCTGGGACACCTTGGTTTGTTTAACTTCCCAGAAGAAAGCAGAGATAGATTGGTTTGCTTTCTACAGATATTTCGAGGAAATAAGTACCAGAAGAGCTATTTAAACCATACAAAAAAAAAAAAATGGCAGCAGAACAAAAGGATTTAAACAGGTCATGAATAAATTTAAACTACAAATTAGGAGCTTTCTAACAAATGGAAAGTAGAGATTCTGGAACAGTCTTGCCACAGCAACAACAGCAGTAAAACACTCCCTGATTTTAAAATAAGAGGCTATTTTTCCAAAAAGGATAGATATGTCATGGCTGCATGCAGTAACAGAGGCCAATGGTCAGACTCTCCTTCACTCCCTTCCTGTCCTGTGTTCTCATGAATCCTCAGTTAGTAATATCTATGTAATTTGTACTGTGGCTGGGGACCCATCAAAAGCCTGTGTTCCCCAGGTTGTGTAAACTGCTGCTGAAAAACAGGAAGTCACAGAGGCTCTTCCATGATTTCCCATTTCCCTCACGCTGGTGCTTCAACCCAGAAAGGGTTCTGCCTCAAAGTTCATACTTCATGCAAAAATTGTGGCAGGCAAAAATACACCAAATCCCATTACCATAAGATAGTTGAGACTGGAAGGGACCTTAGAGGGTCCAACTTTTAGCCCAAGTGAGGTTTCGCTTTAAGATCAGACAACGTTGTCAGGTTTTTATCCAGTTGGGTCTTGAAAATCCAAAAGCAGAGATGCTGTAGAATATCTTTGGGTAACTTGCTTCACTGCTTGACTGCCCTCATGGGGAAAAGTTGTCTCCCTTGTAAACAGCATGAACCTCTTCTGTTCCAGTTTACACATCTTGACTCTCATTTTCATACCATGCATCGCCATGAAGAGCCTGGCTCCATCTTCTCAGTTACCTCCCCATGGGTACCAGGGACCTCTTTCAGGTCCCTCAAAGCCTTCATTTCCTCAGAGTGAACAAGACCAGCTCCCTCAGCTTGTCCACAGATGGCATGAGCTGCAACTCCCAACCATCTTGAGGACCCTTCTTCTGCCATTTTATTATTACAAGGTGTCAGGAACAACATGCAGACGATGGCCACTCTCTTGACAAACTTCTTACACAGGCAGCCAAGAGGAGAAACCCTACCTGCACTTTTATACCAGCTACATATTTCTCATGCACAAAAGAGGGAAGGACCTGCTGTACGTCCCATCCTTCCAAGCAATGTCCTGTAACTCCTATTCCCAGTATCCAAGAGTCTTTCCTCAAAATCCAGCATTTCAGCATTACACTTCATTACAAGAAAGGAGAACTTATGGTGTGGCACAGCCCTGATCACCTGTGTTTTCCTCCAAAACAAAGAGCAAGCATGGAATTCCAGCTGACACCTTTGAGCAGAGAACAAAGCCAAGGAGACAAGCATACGGGACTTCACATTTTAAGCATTCTTCAGTTAAGATCCTAATTACCCTTAAAACAAAAACTCCAGTACTGAATTCAAGAGAAACAAAAATCACATTTCTAGATCAAATCAAGTAATCCAAAATACCTGCCCATTCAGAAGCAGTCAACTCCAGTAATCACATGGCTAGAGATGCCACTGCCTTTTGGTAGAAGACAAAAACTATGAAGGTTTTAGAGGTATAAAATAGGGAACCTTCAAACTAGAAGCATACAGATTTTCTTACCACTGTAATTAAATCTGATAAACCTCCATATTGACTTAAGTACATAAAATAGGAGAAGAAATAAATAACTCAAAACATTTCATGTCACAGCAGGTGCTGACTACACTACAGAATCCTGCCTCAGTTCTTTTCATTAGAGTTCAGCAGCTTCTGATTTAAATATTTGAGCTGTTGCTTTGTTATTGCCTGTTACACCTACAGAAACACTGCCCGCTTTGAAGTACGGTGTGAAACATTAGACATAGTTTATAAGGACAGCAAATGGTAATTTGGAATCCAGAAGTGAGACCAGCTTGAGCTGTTCCCTTTCTCCCCTCTCTAAAGGCTACAGCTGCTTCTGCCAGAGATAGCAGGGCTTTGGTGAACATTGCAGCTGTGGCACAGATATTGCCATCTGCACAACCCCAGGTGGCTGCACAATTAGCCAAGCGCATTTCCAGTGTTACACAGAACCACCTTCCCACTGCCTCCTTTTCCTACGTACATCTGCTCACTGCTACAATTAACTAGAAACAAATCTGTTTCTTAGCTAACTATGGCAGTTTACTTGCACCATCATGCAAATACTTGCAGGATATTACCAACGGTGATGCCTCACAATTCCTGAATTACATGCCAGTATTACTTCAGAGCAGTCTTTCCTTCTGAAGGTTGAAGTTTAGGAGATATTTCGGTTAGTAATCCTTGTTATCAATGGTTTGCAATGGCAAGATTAAAAAGCTGATATTAAAAAAGCCAAAATATTAACCAACATGTAACAATGATCCAGAGCAGAGCTTTTTTATCCTGAAGATCAATGTAGTTACTTTCATTAGATGTTTCATGAGTTTTCTAAAATGTTAGACTTGGAAGACAAGGAAAAGCCACATAGCTAAATCACTCTGTAGCAGCAAAATTTTCTGCCTTCCCAGCATTCCTGACATCTGATCCCACTCCAGTTATAAGAACAGATGAAAGCAGGAGAGCGAAAACAAACCTTTTTGTTTATCCTATTTTTTTCCTTTAAGTCTCCTTCAAAGCATGAAAGGTGAGATTACCTTAGAGGATGTAGAAATCACAAATTTTCTTGGCATGACATTGTATTGGAAGGAATAGAATTGATTAGCAGGATCAAAGCACCAGTGCTCTCAAGTAAATCATGTTCTGCATGCAGAGATTTAGTATGAACTGTGCTTTTAGACAGAACAAAAGAAAAAAAATTGTAATTCAATACAGTCATGTAACAGAGGATGTTACGGAGAGGCTGAAGGCTCCAAACCTACAGGGGTATGGTCTATTCTGGGAAAGACACACTTTCAGATTAATTTAGTTGTAGGAATATCAAGATAACTGAAATGATAACCCAGTGGGGTTCTGGGAGAAAAAAAAAACAATTGAAGAACCAATAGACCAAACAAAACACCAACCAACTCAGACCAGTAATGAGTATGTCAATGTGGATGTTCAAAAAACCAGATATTATTCCATCCAAGTTCCAAGACAAACCTTGGCCTCCATTCTCCTCCCTATAGCTGCAGTATAGCTGTACCTCTTAAATCAGTCACATCATGTGGTCACAGAGGGGAGAATGGAGCCCCAAGCCCAGTCATGATCTCTTCTTTTGCTTCTTCAATTGGACACCTCAGCTTCTCCTGTTTCCAAGGATCTGAGGGTTATGCAATTGTGCTTACCTTGTATGTAGGGAAAGCTTGTAAGAATACACTCATGAAGGACTGGAAGTATTCCATTCCTCTAAAAACCAGCATGTAAGCCATGGAGACAGGAGGGTAGAACAAAAGCAGACAGCAAACTCCACTTCCCTGGTCTGATGTGTCAAGAGGCAAATCTCCTCACCGAGGTGGGAAGGAAGCTATGAAGCTCTCAGCCCCAGTCTTTTACAATATGTCCATATATCTCTCAAACTGTGCAGAGCCATCAAAGGAGTTCTGAAAAGAAGGCTGAGATCTCTGCTGCTGCAGAAAATGAGACTGCATTTGAGCTCTCTGCATGCAGGTCTCATAAGGGTGATAAAACACATAAAACACATCCTTTGATATGGGAGGACCAACTGCTTCAGATGGCATCAAAACTTACCTGCAGCACTACTGCTCTTGCTGTGTTCTAGCCATACTTGGCCTGAAGATGTGTTAGGTTTTTTTAATGTAAACTGTTGCTCAAAAACTTGTTTACTGTGCAGTTCAGTTGTCAACAAATGAAGCAAGACAGAGGTAACTTTAAGAACATGTGTTCAAATATTTACAATTCCATTATATAGAGCTCCGACTGACAAAGCAATATTCTTCTGCTTCATTTACAGTGCTCAGGAGTCTACTGTATAACAGTAGCATCTGACTGTGTTGAGAATCTTTTGTGAGACCTCAGAGGTGAACACTCACACAGATAATAAAAAAATATCCCCCATTCCAAGCTTAGCTGCTAAAACCAAGTCTAAACCCAAATATATTACTAACAGAGAAAAACATTTTTCCAAACTCTAGGACACATTGCAGGAGAGAAGTGTCTTTCATGGTGTGCTATTTAACCATGAAGGCTCTGCAGATCCCTCCTTCCTCTGCCCCATAAAAGTCACACTGACTCCATCAGGGCAGATGAGAAATGGCAAAGGCAAAGGAGGAGGCAAAGCTGCACTTAGCATCATCCATCCCTTACAAACTGGAAATATGGAAACCAGAGGGGCTGAATATTCCCAAAGGAATAAGGGATGCCTGTCTAGTCTTTTTTCCTCCTAGCAGCAGCACAGTATTTGGTGAACTAAAAGAGACAAAAGGCTTCTCACCATTACAGCTTATTCCAGGGAAATTAGTAGACCTAGGAGTGTCATTCTGCAAGCAACGTGAAGGCCAAAAATATGAGGAGAGCATCGTCCCAGCCTCAAAAGCTGCTCTTATTGAAACAGTGAGCTCCCCCAGAAAACACTGCCCACTTACTGCCTAGTCCTGGTCAGACCAAGAGGAATTAAATACACGGTTAGAAGGACTGAGCACTTCCAAGTCAATACCTGAACTGATTGATTTAGTGAACCAACCAAAAGCTTAAATCAATTCTCAGTTTTCTCATAATGATGGGAGACAAACAGCAACAATTAAAAATATTTTGTGGATAAAGACCAGGAAAAGCAGAAATTTGCCAAAAATCTAAGTAATGATTTTATTGACTGAGAGAAATTATCATTATTCCTGATAGGGAAGGAGGGGAAGGAAACAAGGCTGAGTATGTGCACTGCCATGTAGAATCAGCTGTTTGAGTAATGAAGGACAGACCCACACCTTGTGCAGTGTCTGATGAAGGTTACATGGAAATTCACTGAGTTTGGAGAATGGGCATCTTTGTCCTTGAAAGAGGTTTGCAACCTGCTTGATGCTGCAATTTCCTGCATTTCAAGGGAGAAGTTTGTTGGTTTTTTTCTTGGTAGCCTTTGCAAATATCCCTGGCATCTTTGTTGTGAGGGGAGGAAATGATTAAACCAAAGAACTGAAGAATAACTACATTTTTCCACAGAGGTGAATGTGAATGGGAGATGCAGAGACTAAGAAATCCTTAGAAAACTCCTGGGGGAAAAAAAAAACAAACAGCCTGGGCTAGGTGCAGAGGCAGAGATACCCTGCAAACCCTGACATCTGCCTACAAAAAGAGATGAACACCCAGAGCAAGAAGGGTCAATCACCTTGCAAGAAGTGAGAGACACCTGACTCTATCACTGTTTAGCTGCCTAAAAACAAAAAAAGTACATGGCAGATGCAGCTGAACCCACCTCTGCACCAAGAGTGAGGGCAGGGCCTTTTGAGTGAGGGCAGGGCAAGAAAAGCATTGGGAGTTTTCATGTCAGCTCATCCTGAGCACCAGAACAGATTTCTTTGGAGCAAGCTCCACCACATGAAAGATGCTCCTTGGCATAGTTTCTCCAGCATGCACTGTCACTTGAGTGACAAAGACAGCATACTGTGTGTTACCCCATACCATTCTGCTGGTGACAAACCTACCCTGGAATTTCATCCTGAATGTTAAATGGTGGCTTTTCTCTGGAGTCTGAGTGATTCCATTTCACACCTTGTGCCTCCTCCTTCTGCTGATGTTTGCCTGAACTACAAAAACATATAGAGCAGTACCAGGTGTACAAAGTAATTCCTCTGGCAACTTACTAGCAGCCAATCTGTGACTATTCAGCCAAGCACTGCCTTTGCTTAACTCTCACAGATTTTAGAGTCTTGGAGCCTGGTTGGATCCAACTTCCTGGGCAAAATTACTCTCTGATGATAAATATAGCTCACAGATTGCTGGCCTCCAAGGGAGGGAAGATGACCCCACCAGACACCTTTCTGGGATGTAGCTGGCTGTGATCACACAGGGAGTGCCAGCCCACATCTGTGAGCAAGAAATACAAACATTAGAGAGTAAAAGAAATCTGCTCTCACCCCGATTGTGGCCATTTGAAACCCTTCCCACTGGCTTTCTGAGACTTCTTCTAAAACTGGGTATGAGGTGCTGTAAAATCAGAATCTCCAGCGTCAGATGAGAAACTGTAAAACACATCAGTGAGCCAAAGAGAAAATGGCTATTCCTTACTCTTGCATATGGCAGTTCCTCTTCCTAACCTCCCCTCCAAAAAACCCTACGGGTGCTTAAGCTGCTGTTTGCTTTAAACTGGGCATCACAAGTTGCCTGGGTGTTCTCAGTGCATCCTGTTTTCCAGGCTGTTTTTCCAAGGGTGGGCCATGCCAAGTGCCCCCACTATGGCTGTAGCCTACGTGAGCAAAGCCACCCAGAACCAGCCTTGGCTCACACTTGCTCTGCATCATTACAATATACCCACTCACCTGTGAACAGACACAGCAGCAGATCAAGCAGATGCTCAGTCAGAGCCTTCAAATTTCTAAATAAATGCTTTTCTTCTCTGTAATGGTCTTTCAGAAGCAGTACAAATAAATATTCAAGGATGATAGTTAAACATCCTTTTGCCAGGTTCCACTTAGTGCTTGTTCTAAATTGTATTTTATATGTTTCTGTTATACAAAATTGGGGCAGGAAAAAAAAAAGGAAGCCATCAGCTGAAAAATCTTTCTTAACTAAATTCTACTTTTTTTTTTCTATCTGCAAGTGAAGCCATTCACTTCTGTGAAACACTGGCAAGACTTGCTTTGCACCAGTTCACAAGCAGATTAAAATCCTCATGAACTGGAGAAGAATATGAAAAAAAATATTACTTACCAGTGTAATCAAATTCTTGATTAGATCAGAGGCAAGTGTGAAGTGAAAGTGACTGCAGTGGAGCTATGTCACACCCATGAGGTTTAGGTAACTCATCCTGTGTTCCTCAGCAGAGCACTGAGCAAGTGCCACAAAAGTTGGGCTTGGAACAGATGTGAGAGGTTGACAATTCATGGCCTCTGAAATGCAAGAGGTCATGCTAGGCAATCAGAAAGGACTCTCTAGCATGGGAATGTATTAATTTATGATAACATTGCTCTTAGATTAGCCACAAGGCCCATCAGGTCATGGAATACGCTGATAAACTTGACAAGTAATCAGAATATATGATTATTAGAAAATGTACACAGTTGTTAGAAATTAACCAAAGGTGTTCATACATGGTTATTGAAGACTTGGCTTTATGACACCATATAATTAAAACATTACCCACTTAGCCTTTATGGCCAGTAGATTACCATTTATTTTTCAAATGCTTCAAGCTACTAAATATGATGAGGAATTAATAATAAAAAAAAATAAAGCAGTAAGATAAGTCTACTGAGCCAAGTTTCACATATATAATTGATGTTCATTCCATTACCAGAGGCCAAACTTTCCTTGTTTCACTGACATGAATAGCCACGTTGATATAGTGCAAGTACAAAGGAGGATCCAGCCTCCAATGAGATGCTTATGGGGTATTCCAAGCTTGAACAATATTGTACTATTTTAAATGGCTGATAAATTCTCAGGGATTGAAAAGCATTGATGTGGACCTGTTACTTTATAGAATTAAAAAATTACACACAGTCCAATATTTTGAGTGCAGGCATTTTAAAGCAACAGCCATTAGTAGAAATCTTTACCAACATTTCTTAAAGACTTTGTTAAAAACACTTGGAATGTAAAGTATTCACAAATAAATTATTTTTCTTTGTCTGAAAGGAAGCATTTAAAGTAAGACCACTCCTGGAAGCTCTTAATGACACTAAGTATGGTAACCAGTGCCCTTTTTTCAGAGCAGAGTAAAGGTCTGCAGCTGTTGTTGTTTTTGTTAAAATCTGATTCAGTTTCCTTGAAGATAAAACAAGACAAACTATATAAAAGCAAGAAAAAAAGATTGATGCAGTGTCTGTGTCAGATAATGGCTCTTTCTTGTAGCTCATTTCTTTTTTTTTCCTTAGTTTGAGCAGAGCACTCAGTTTTACAGGCCAATCTGAGATGTTGCAGAATTGTTGTTGTATCAGGCTTGACAAAGTGTTGATTGTCCAGACTCAGAGTGATGGTCCTGGCTGCCAGATTCAGGCTTTTAAAAAATGGAAAGAATTAACAGAAGTGATGAAACAACACGAGCAAGAAGGTGACAAGGGGAAATTCAAATCCTGTGTTCTGGATGATATATGTTAACAGAAGTTTAAAGTCTGCAAACACAGCATATGAGGCTGAAACTGAGCATCCTAGTGAATGTCAAGGCTAAGTGATCCCCACTGCTGTACAAAAATTTCCCAAGGGAATGTATTAACTCCATACTGAAAAGGAGAAATGAAATCAAATCAACTATGCAGGGTCACACCACAGAGACATTCTTCTTCTCTAAATTTAGTGAAGCGCATGAGATTATGAGTTACTTCATCCATCTGTATCCTGCAATACCCTGTATTTCAAACCACGTATCCCAGATCAGTGGAAAGCTAGCCTGAAGGACAATCCATGTATCTCATGGCACCATTCTGAAAAATTTAATAATTGCCTTTTCCTAAGGGTGTTCTCTGAAGCTGCAAATTGCAGTGACTGAAAGAAAGTGTAAAGAGTTCAGACTTGCAGGCACCTTCCAGAAATATCACAAGCCATGTTTTTATGTCTGATTAAGAAGAAATCTTTTCGTGCTGCTTTCCCAATTCTGGTAGTAGAATCCAAATGCACTATTCAAATAGGCAGCCCTTATACTTGAAAAGGGATTCAGAAAAGCAGGAGTCTTAGACAGGTTCTGCATATAGGTGAAGTGAGGAAAACTTACATTTTCAGTGCTGGTTCTTTTTGATACCTAAACTATCTGATTAAAATCAGCCTGGTTTCAAAAATTCTGAGTTCTCACCACTATCCCTACTTTTGAGTGGTAGCTTCCAAGATGAAGATCTGATTTTAAAAAGAAAAATCAAAGCCTAATTCTGTAGTATGTGCACATGGTGTGGCTGCTTTCAATGGCAGGATCAGGCAGGGCTCAGCCAGCTCTTTATTAGCCAGAGCCTTCCACTCTTAGTCACAGATTCATATTTATCTTGGGCACCATAACCATATCCCCAGAATTCTTGGTATTAAATTCTGAGTTAAAATGGGAATAGATGCTTTTCCTGCTGAGCACAGAAGTAAATCAAAATGAACCAATAAAATGAAAGCTTCATTGATGTCTAGAAAAGCTATTTTGTGTTAAGAATTTAGTATACAAAACTGTAGTCATGTTGTGCAAAATGTTTGGTATACTTTGATAAGAGTCCAGTGGTAATGGCTTTCTTAGACAATTTCATTTATTTTATACCGATTGCAGGACCTAACAAAACCACAAATTCTTGGCTTTGTATGCATAAAAAAAACATAATGAAAATTGCAAAATGTCCTGTGCACAAAAAAATCCAGCAACAGAATGAAGGAAAATATGAGTACCCATAAGGAAGCCAAATGTGTAGATAGAAACAACATTGAATCTTGTCTAAACTTTACATTTGCACAGGAGGAACTGCTACTTGCAGCACTTTTTAAAGAAATTTAAGAAACAGTTTCGCCTTGCTGATGCAATATACTCCTTCTATCATAATAAACAAGGCAATGAACTTATAGCAATGAGATTATCTGACCTCCCTATCTTATCCAAAAGACAATGAACTACAAGTGTCAGGCAAAGAACCCAAAGGATGCCATCTCAGTAGTTACTTTTGTTACACTGGCACCAAATAATAGCAATTAGAAGCCAAAGCAGGAAGGAATTCTTGCCCCAGAGGTCTCATATCCCAAGGTCATAGTGCTGCAAAAATTCATATAGAAATAATTATTTGGGTTTTTTAAAAAGCAACATTGGCTTGCATGAGCAGACCTGATGTCAGGTGTTTGAGGAGGGTTTTCTACCTCAAATCTCTCTCTATCTCTCTCCAACAGATAACAACTTTGACACTGCCACACACACACAGAGGTTGCTTTATCTAGCAGCAGATCCAAGGGTGCAGATGACTGAAGTTCTGGGATTTCTACATTTCTGTGCACATTTTTTTTAAATTCCACTCCTGAGATTTTCTGCAGGGAAAGTCAAGAGGCCTGCAGCAGGACTGGTCTACTTTTTATTTATATAGTCATAAATCAGGAGCAACAGCACGGAAACAGTTGAGAACTCAGGAGGGAGTGAGATCAGTCTATGGCCATCAGGATTCCTTCAGGACTTTCCATTTTATTTGTTATATTTATCTCTGTCAGTTTGACATCAGAAAACACAACAGGAATAAGCTGAAGTAGCAAGGGACTTTTGTCTCCATGATTTGAGGGATATAGCAGTTAGAAAAGCACCCTTATTGCTTTGGCTTTTAAACACAGCACCCAGAGCATTTTAGGAAGCTGAATCACCCTGTTGCAGGTGTGTCCTTCACTCTGTACTCTGACAGAGAGCAGCCACTGAGATCTTCAGACCTGCCCCTCAGGATAGGCCTCATGCCCCTCATGAAACCATGGACTAAATCACATAAATTTTGATGTCACAATGTTTTCAGAGATTTAACTCAAGCTTATACTCCAGACAACAGCCTTCCCTCACTTTCCTACAGGCCCAGACTCCCAGTCACCTTTGCCAACATGTAGCCCAGAAAGCCTACTCCATTTTCCCTGGTAGCTTAGAGCCCTGAACTACAGCAAGGGGACACACCTAAATGAGTCTTTGCTGTGCCCCAGTTGGAGCAAAACATTGCACCCAAAGGGGTCTCTTATCAACAGTCTTATTCCCAGTTAAGGATTTCTAAAGCTCTGCTGAAGCTGTTAAGCTTCACCAGAAAATTACTCTCTGAGCCAGAGAGGAAGGAAAACTAAATGGTTGAGAAAGGATGATTCAAGACCCTGCTCCAAGGGGTAATGAATTCTTTACAAGAAGTGAAACAGCTTCACAAGCAAAATCTGTCATTTCTCCTCCAAGAGCAATGAGATCCTGTGTTGAGTTTCTGAGCACAGTCTCAAACCTGAATCTCTTAAAACCCTTCAGGCCTGTATAGAGAAACACTTAACAGTCCATCCTCCAAAGGTCTTGGGTTTGTTCCTGATAACTTTAGAAGTAAAGATTAATCCAACAACAACTACATCAGGCTACAGAAGACCACAGAGGAGAGAAACAAAGGGGACAGGTGATCAGAAAGCCCAAAGGGGCCACAGCTGGGTGACTTTGGATACCCTCCAACAGTACTGTGGATGTTTTGGGATGTTAAAGCCAAATTTGTAGCTGAAGAGGCTTTGAGACTTTCAACAATTGCAAAGCATTCAATTTATGTACTTAACATGGCTTTTAAGATTTTAATGTCATTTTTTATTCAAACCCAAAGAATTTTTGCTGAAATCCTGTAGCCCCTGCACCATTCAGACCTCTCTCATTTATTTCCCAACCAGAAGCGACCTGTTAGAACAAATAGACCAAAGATCTGACACTACAGACCCAATCCAAATGAAAACCACCCTATGAATTCAGAATATGCTTATTCTGATGACTTACTGGACTATACCTAAACCTACTTTTGATTGTTAAATGTTAATGAAAACCATTGTAGCACTCATTCATAGACAGAATTTTTATAGCAGTTAAAGGACATTTTTAATAACTGGACTAGATTGGATAAACTGTTCTCTGCTAGTTCAGCTACCAGTGGCAAGGAACCGCCTAAAGTGAGTCAATTGTCAGGGGACAGACCAGGACATAGCTCTGCATATCAGAACATTCAAACTCTGCTTCTCTCTTCTCAAGCAGAAGCTTATCCAGAAATTGTTAAATCTGTGCACAAAGCTGTCATGGAGCTTCCAGTCACCTTTCCCCTCTTTCTCTCTGCCACAGGTGTGGAATTAGCAGCATACCTGACTTCTGACTTCACCCTCTACAGATAAAAACCTTTTAAAATGCTGTGTTTCTGCTCCTCCCCTTCTGGGCAAAAAGTCGTATCAGCTGCATACCCTGATGTCTCCTAAAGGAAAGGGCAGCAGGTGCAGGTCTAATTAATTGTCTGATAATGTTCCCATTTGTCTCAAAAAAATGTGGACAGTAAAACTGCTATAAATAGAACTTCAGAGCAGAAATCCTTCAGGCTCACTGTAGAGACATGTAAACCACAATTCAGAAAGGCTTAGGAGGGAGACCAAAACCTAGAGACAGGTACGGACTCTTTGGGGTCAACAGGCTTTGAAGAACTCCAGGCAGTATCCCCCAGTGCTCTGGGATCCACAGTGCCTGAGTACAGGTCACACCTGCAAGAGCTGTCCATTTCCCCTTAAGGAGGGCCTGAGCTTTAAGCAGCAAATTAGGATGAAGAAAGCAACGAAGAGACCAAGGTATCACTCCAAAGAGACCTGAGGAAATGTCAGAATTTTTACAATAAAATAAGCAACTTACATCTTACTGGCCTGTACTCCAGGGTCTGTCCCAAGCACTGCTTTGAGGTGCTCAGGCTTCTAGAATAAGGCTTTGGAGGGAGTTAGGCACTTCCACAAGGAAGCACAGTCCCAATACGCTGAGCAGAGATCCAGTCAGGGCACCTTGGAGACAACATGCTGTACAAGGGACATCAGGCCTTGTTGACAAGCATTCCCATGCTTCAGCCCCTACCAGAGCTGGCAGTGGGTTCCTACTGCTTGCTCATGGAAGGAGTCATTTTCCCTAAGACCACACCATCAGTGGTGCTGTAGGTAGTCACTATTTGGCTACAAGACATAATATAGGATCATTTGCCCAGCTGGCAGAAGACCAGAGTTTATTTCCTGGTTCCTCTGCCTCCTCTGAAGCTGGGCTTCTCAGTCGGTTCCCTGAATCTGCATTTAGGCTGTGCCCTCATCAGTGGGAAATCTGAATTTGAATTCCCTAAGGGAGTTACCCTGCATGTTGGAGTGCTCTGACTTCTTGCTAGCAAACAAACACAGGAGTGGTGTTTACCCTCTGTGTCCATAGCACAATTTATGAGAATGTATTCCCTGGGTGAAGTCCTCCAGCTAACACTGAGAACAAAGGAAAGAGTTTATGACTTCACGGGGCACTGAACACATCAGCTCTGACAAGTCAAGACATTCCTGAGCAAGATCCATCAATGGATGGATGGATGGATGGATGGAAGAATCAAGGGATCAATCAATCATAAGGATGGAGCTTATCAATTTAGGCAATAGCTGAAGTTTTGAGGATGACCTTTTCAGATTAAGGCCTTCCAGCCCCACCCAGCTGCATGGCATTGTGGTGGCTTGGTTGTCTACTATGACACCAGGAGTTTGGGAGAGGAAATAAAGCTAGATAACATCATCCTTCAGAGAAATCTCCTGATCTCTGGACCAGCTTTCCTCCCTCAGGTCACATACAAACCCATAACCTTCTGGGTCACAGCCTGAGCCATAGTTTTCTGAATTCCACTCCCAAATAGAAGATGCTAGGGGGAGGAACCTTTATTAGGGTGGAGTATTTTGGCTTTACTATAGTCCTGGCAATAAATAACTCACTGATCACTCTGTTGACAAAGTGCAGTTCCCCAGGCATTCATGGAACTATTAGAGTGACATATCTCTTAAAGTTTTCAATCCACTCCAAAATTTTAAAAAGAAATTATTTTTCCCCAGTTCATTCTGTTGTCAGGAGACAAATGCTGTAGTCCATAGTCCTTCAGACTAAACAGCAAAAACAAACCTCAAAAACAGCTGTCCTGGTTTAGGTGCAGTAATTTGCTGTTCTGTTTCTGTTTTATCTCCTCCTCTCCTGTTTATTAATCTATAGCAATGTAGGGAGCATCTCCTCTGCCTTCAGTATCAGCACAGAAAAAGAGAGGGTTGAGAAGGCAATGCATCACACTTGTTCCTCAAAACCAAACAAACTTTCCTTTCTTTCTAAAACAAAGTAGGGACTACATCTTCCCTTTAAGGCACTTTCACTGCTATTGGCAGTGTTTTTTTTCTTCTAAGTCACCTTGCCCATCTGTTTAGAGAAAATTTCCTCTGCTCTCCCTGTTCCTGCCCTCAAGCTCCAAGAAACTAGCTGAGTTTAAAAACAGTGACTGGTTAACTTTCACCCTGTAGTGCTTAGCAGTTCATGTGAAGCTGAGTTCCCACTATCAAAAGAGACTTAATTGCCAGCCCAAATTGGCTGTCTCATGGTCCCACCACAGCAGGCACTGGACTAATCACTGCAGGCCTTTCACACAGAATTTGAGTCAGTTTATTTTTTTTTTTAAAGTATATTTGTGTTCCCGAAAATCTTCAAATTACAGATAAGAAAACCACAATCTGCCTTTCCCATGGAGTCTGAAAGTTCTGACTTATCTACGGGTTATTTCACCAAAAAAAGCCAAATTCCATGCTGGGGGAGCCCTTTCCTCTTTGCTTGCATAAATCCCAGACTACACAAATTAAGTTCAAGTTCTCTTTATATTTGACATTAGTGTCAGTCCCATTTTCTCCAAGTTTGTGCAAAATTAAGAGGTGAGTTTGGCCTTTGGGAGCTCCCATGCAGCCCTGCATGAGGATATGCTTCAAGGAATGGTCTGAAAACATATTTTCAGTGACAAACATGCCAAAACTTTGGAAGATAATGCCAGAAAGGTTCAACTCTCTTTTGAACCCAACCCCAGTGCATCTTCAAAGAGACTACATAGCCTTCTATGAAAACATCACCCAGTTTATTATTAGAGATTTATTTTTAAAATGTCAAGGCATGCAAGAGCATTTTAGGTAGTCTGTTGAGGGATTTTTTTCATTCTTCAAGTTTTCCATGACCACTTTCCACACATCTTATCTGCAAAAAGTACAAGCTGCTGAGTTCTGTGTTTTGCAGTCATTAAGGAACTGAAAGTCACCACCAAAAGCTGGGTAGCTGAGCTACCAGAAAAATACAAGACACTGGTTCTGGTAGCAGACATTCTCTGGTATGAACACCACTTCTTTCTTGCTCACACAAATACTGGAAAATCTAGTGGAGGCATGTACAACTTTGTGAGAAAGTCATATTTTAGAAATCCAGTTTCAATGAAAATAATATTACATGAGTGGAACTCGAAACAGTTATTTAAGTTTTTTAAGTTATTTAAGAAAAGTGTTATTTAACACTTTTAAGTAAGTGTTGATTGTTAACAACTTGTATTGGTTTTGCATGGCCTGGTTTTTGGTAGCAGGGGGGCCACAAAGATTGCTCGTGTGAAAAGTTCCTGGAAGCTTCCACCACATCCAGCAGAGCCAGTCCCTGATGGCTCTGAAGATGGACATGCTGCTGGCCAAAACTGGGCCTGTGGGAGAGATCGGTAACATGTCTGTGATGACATATTTAAGAAGAAAATCAATACACAACTGAGACCAAGGCCCTCCCAGTTCTGTCTCTTCTTGCCTGTGGACCCTGCATCACTCCAGACATCCTTTTGTATCAACACTGCCATTTAGGCTAGAGGGTCTACTTCTGCTCACAAGGATTTTTCCAGAAAGGCAAAGCTGCACTTGTATCTGGGACGTAAGTCTTGAACTCCCTCATCAAAGAATTCAGTATTTCAGTTGTATTTTTCATTCCTGAAAACCATTTACCTAGTTCTGAGGGATTTCCACTGAGGAAAAAAATTTCCAAATTTCAGTATGTTTATCTTTTAAGGAACCTTCACATAGGAATAGCTTAAAGGATCCTTAAAATTTTCCACTACGACTGTAAGACAATTGGGCAAAGGAGTTGGAGCAGAAAATCATCCTCAAAGCAGCTGTTCCAAGATAGAAACACAAAGGAAGACTCTTGTGGTTCTTGAGAGAGTGTGGGGACAGCTGGTTTTTCACAGACCATTATCCTCCACTTCACCATTGCACTTAATGGGTTAAGTTTGAATCCCTGGGGGAATCTGAACTATGTAGCTTGGGCTGCCAGGGTGGAATCATCAGGAACAGGTGTTTTTATAAAAATGAAAAACATGTTCAAATAGAAACCTAGCACCCAGATGCAAAAGATGCCTTTTAGTCCATTCCTAAAAAATAATTGACACAAAATCCCTAGACAAATGCTGAAATGCCAAACTCATCTTATCTGCTGCTGTCATTGGGCTAATTATAGTGGTTTCTGAACCTCTGCAGTTAAGCAAATGACAGGGTTTCTATTATAAACCTAATTTTTAAAATTCATCAGTGAAAAAAAGAGCCCTGCTTTGAACTAAAACTTACAAGTTAAAAAAAGTACATGATTTTGCAGACATAGAAAGCTTGTTTTATAGTAGAAGTAAAAATGTAGCTAATAATTTTGATTAGCAATTAGTTTCAAAATATCTCCTGAAGTGGATTTACCTCTAGTGTTTTTATGATATATTTTGCTGCATCACCTAAACATTTATATTTCAATAAGTAGGACTGAATAAATTTTAAATGGTTTGAATATAATAGCTGGGGAAAAAAAATAACAAACAACACACCATTCTAGTAGAAATAAAGAGATCATATTTCAAATAAATGTTTAAGCTTACACAATGGGTATATAAGGCATCCACTATTATTTTTCAGATTTTCCATTTAGACCATTTGAAAATATCTCCCTAAGTGTTATTCCCAGCATATTTACAAGTATTCTTCACAAGGCAATGTAATAAAGATAAGATAAATAGTCCTATCTGGCCATGCCTTTCAATATTGGTGTAATATTCTGGAGTCAACGAGTGCCAGTCTAAAACATCATTATCTAAATATATGTTGATGGCAGGGCCCTCTCAACAGCAAGGCCCAGGCTCAGAGAAATGCATCAAGGCACAAACCCACTACTTCCAAAAGGAGATTTTCTGCTTAATGATCCCTTACTGAACTTAGCCCTTTTCCTGTGCCATGAGCAACCAAAAAGTAACATATTTAGGATCATCTCTTACTGATCCCTCATTCCATCTTGAGCTGAAATTCAGTTTTCATGGTGATGGGCACTAAAGCAATGCACAGAATAATTTCTGCAAAAGCATCAAGCACTAACATACTTTTGACCAGCAATTCAAGAAAACAGCACAGGACTACTTTTTAGTAAGAGTGTATCTTTTAGCAGGAGTGTATCTTTGAAGGACCTGGACTGCACAGTAAACATTCACTGGTCTACAACTTTTGACTGCTCTAATAATACAAAGAGTAAAAATAGATCTTTTGTGTACTTGCTGTCCTTTTGTTGTACTTTACTCTGAATTTTTCATTCTTTGTGAAAAAAGCTCAAAGTGACTCCTCCAAAGAATACTCCTTTGTGCCATCAATCAGCCTGTTCCTGAAATTCAACATCTGTAAGTCCCACTAATGACACGACCCCAAAACATTCCTCTAGTGTCTTCCACCCAATGAGCTGGTGGTCCTTGCAGAGAGACGGGCATTCTCAAAAGAGGATACTAAAGAATCAGTAAGCAGTATGTTAAAATAACATTTTAAGTATCAGGATTTCACCTGAATACAAATATGGTTTTGATTTTTAAAGATTTATCTGTACATTTATCAAAATTATTTTGTGAAGAAGATACACTGAGCCAGGAGGGACTTGAATGATTTTACTTTATATACCTCTACAAAGCTATGGTTAGCAGTTCCAATGATACAATGTTATTTTCTCAAAATAACTGCATGAAGAGAAAATAGGACAAAAATAAGGCACTGGAATAACAGGTCATTCATCACAAAATTAAATATTCTGAAAATCAGGGTCTACTTTTAATTGCAACACCAGCCCAGTATGTTTATAAGTGTTATTTGTGCACTAAATTATTTAATAATTATGCAGAAAGCCCTGAAATTATGCAAGTTCAAAGCCATTTCTCTTTAACCTTTGTCCAGTATGTAAAATAAGAAAAATACTTGGTTTTGTGCATTTTTTCATATTCTCTGAAGACTGTAGGTTCACTTTTTCATGCTAACATGAAAGTACCAAACATGAATAGGTGTCATAAATAAACAGCCTGTATTCATGCAATAAGTCAGGTACTTGCCTTTTCTTGGTGCCCAATTGCTACTGGTTATTCCTTTCTCTTGTTGTTTTGTAGGGTTTTTTTTCTTTAATTGAGTATTCTAAGGATCTGTTCTTCAACATAAAGTGAGGAACCAAATCCTGAGTGACAGGTGGTCTGTCCCACACTGAAACAGATTGTGACGGGATAGAAAGGTTTCCTCTTTTTTTAAGTTGTACTGAAAAAATCTGTTTTGTTTGAACTATTTTCTCTTTGACAAGCTCTCTGTGCCTGTCCTCAGATTCTTTGTGATTTGCTGGAGAAGGGATGTTTTGGCCAAGAGCAGATCCATTTACCAGACCTGCAGAGCAACCAGGGACCTCAGAGATTCTCTGGCTGGTTAAAGGTCCTGTGCACAAAGCTCACTGCATAACTGCAGCTCAGGAAAGTTTCTGATCAGATATAAATTTTTGGGGTTTGGTGCAACTCATTCTCAAGCCAAGCTGAAATAAAAACCACATGGATGAATGTGGTAAATGTAATCATGGCTGGGAGGCAATAGCAGGGGGTGGAACAAACTGTACCTTTCTGAGACAGTTCATTGCTGTCATCCCTGCTTTTGGTGGTGTTAATGCTCCAGTTTTACCCCACAAGCAGGGCAGCAAGGCTGCATGAGACATGCTGGAGAGAAAAGTCAGAGTTACAACCTAACACAGCAGGTTAAAGTTTTCCCAGAGGACAGTCTTGTACTGAAATATACCATTTTTTATGGTCCTGAGCCTTCAGTGTGGAAATCCTGATTTCTATAAAAACTTTGTTATGAGAAATTAAAATAAATTTGTGAAACCTCAAATTACAATACTTATATTTAACTCAATACCTATATTTAACTCTATTTTTTTCTTGAGATCTTTGTAAAATACATCTACTACCAACATTTGAGTAAGAATTAAAAGGTATTTATTTTGTTGAAACACAATTCCTCAAGAAATCCAGCATTAATTATGTATAAAATTTCCACTCCATTTGAAATTTCAGATTTGCTAGTTTTACAGCACTTTTTACAAAGTTCTGAAACCCTTTCCCAAAATACAGGAATTCCTATTTTTGCTCTGATCTACAATCTCTCACTTGACATAAATAATACAGACACACCCCTTTCATACAACTAATGAACATGGCTGGAATATCAGAATGAATACATTATTTTATAGGTGCCATCATTGTGTTCAATGTTGCCACTCAAGACATCCAGGGAGCACACAAACAATTGAATGGCAGGGGTGGATCAGTGGAGCTTAGGCCAGTATCCAACTGCTCACGGTCCAGATACATTTGCAAGGATGGTGATGGGCAATGAGAAGATTATTTACTCCTGAACTGAAGCATGAAGAGATCAGCAACAGCCAAATAACAGCTGGAGTAGGGATCCCTCAGTATGGCACAGCCCTACCCTAAATGAGCCTCAGGCCCAAGAGGTCTTGTCTCTAGAAATCTCTCTGCACCTTGTCATTCCAAATTCTTTGACAATGATATAGCCAAATATGAAGATACAGCCAAATATACTGGAGCTAAACATGAGGATCTGTCTCATGGGGGTCATTTCATAGATATAAAATGGATCCCCTTTCCTCTTCAGTGGTGGTTACGTTCTCGCTTACCAGATACATTAATCTGAAAGCAGAGATCTTGACTCATTTTAATTTATGTGACTAACAGATTGAACACAAGATGGGTGATGCCAATTCCAGCATATGAATATTTGCCACCTGGATCCACTCCATTTCTGATTTAAGAAGATTTTTCAGTGATAAGAAATGAAACTGCAACTTCTGTATCTTTGACTCTGTAACCACGGAAACCAGCATTAATTATATGTATCACTAAGTTTTAAATGTATTCAAATTTAACACATAACTCTGAAAATATTGAGGTTGTTTTTCTTTTTCTGTCTCACCTTAATATGTTACAGTTTGCCTTCTGGCTTATTTGGCTTATAAGCAGTTTCACTTATAAAATGATAAAAGTATGTAGGTGAAAATTGCATTCATTTTCTTTTATGTAACCAAGAAGTAGAGCCATGTAAATGTTTGATCACTCACTTCCTACCACTGCTGTAATCACATTTGTGGGGTTACATTTCATGCTAAGGAGGTGCCATTCCCAACAGTGAGAAAGCAGCAAAGTTCTGTCACTGACTTTACAAAATAGCGACATCCCTATGGAGGACCACAGTGATGGCTCATGGAAGCAGGAATATGAAGGAAAGGAAACAAGGGGGAAAGAACCCCACAATTTTCTCATTCTTGCTTCATCTCTTACTTCTGTACCATAACCACATAATAAATGCCTTAATAATAAATAATGAGGAAAAGTTGAAATAAACCTCTAAGGAAATCTTCATTCCCAGACTTGAAACTGACATTTTGGTTTAGTGAACTGCCAAATTTCTAACCATGTTTGCTCTGTTTTATCAAATTCTATGACTGATGCCTGAAGGATCCTGAAACTGCACATTCATCATTTAGGCCATGAAATTATCAGTGACATATTCAACCACTTCATACTTTTTTCCACAGCTGCTATAATCAAAATATGACATGGAAGCTCCAGGGAGTTGACAGGATAAGGCTTTTAGATCAAAAGCATTTCAGTTATCATCCCTTTTTTAATCCATAACAATAGCTGAGTATGGAAATGCAACTCTAGTGCCAGAACCCCGGTGGATGACAATGATCCAGGCTTGGACCAGGGCTTCTGAGTATGACCACCCAAATGAGCAGAGAAGTATCTGTGACTAATCCCTGGATGCAGAATTCAAACATAGCACTTTTAAATTGTGAGGCACATCCTCTGGATGGTTAACAGTTTCCCAACAATTCCCAGACACAGCTCAAGAGCTGACACAGATCCAAGACTTTTGCAATGCATAGTTTGGGTGTGGCTACTCTAATTTGGACACCAAAGGCACCTATTACCACAGACACAGACCCAAATATAATATATTAGGATAAAAGGGACCACTGAGGTAGAAGTTTAATGTGATGCTCACATGTACTTGGTCATGCAGAGCAACAGGTTCAGTTCTCCACGACATCTGGCTGTTGGTCTCAATCTGTATTTCATAAAAATTTCTCACATTGATATCAATCAAATTGAACTGAAGGAACTGCACAGGAGCCTGAGAAAGCTACAACATCCTCCAGGGCTGTGTTTTCTCTGACCAATTTTGTGTTCATAACCAGCCTGCTCAGGAAAAAAAACTACCCATCCCTGGAGTCAACAAGGGATAAGGGGTGTTTGAGTATTTAGGGAGAGGTCACTAGCTTTCCTAGGTTCCTTATCCAGTCAATGCAGAGACAAATCCTTCCAGCAGATGATTCAAATGAATTGTTGAAATTCAACTGCAGTGGAGAGCAATTCAGGGCCATGACCCTCCTAAGACAGGTTAACTTCAGGTGCCTCCAATCACACTTGAATTCCTCAGAATATTTTAAGATACAGTTAATCTTTGATCATTTATTAACCTAAATCAAACACTTTGCATTTCATAATCAAACTTCAACAAGCAACTGCTACTTTAGAATGTCACCTCTAGTAGATAAAACAGAGGAAAAAAGAGGAATGCCAAGTGAAAGTCTTCTGTTGAATAGCCACAGGCAAATCAGCTTAAATAAAATCTGATATCCATAGAGAGTTTGATTCTCTGTGTTTAATAATACCCAAGAAAGCCAGGAGGGAAGAAATACCTGAGGCTATCAACTGAAAAGAAAAAAAAAAAAAAAAACCCACAAAATAATACTGAAAGGGTTGCCTCACTTTATCCTGTCCTGGTTCACAGAAGTGACTTTAGATCCGGGTGCTGCTTTCTACCTGCCAGAGCTGTAAATCAAAGATCATGTTTATCCAACAACAAAGTACCAAAATGATCACTTCTTGTTTCAGGAAAATAACAAATTTGAGAGGCAGAAGTAGATACCCCTGAACCAAAGACACTAGCTAAAATATATACCTTTTCCTTCTTATGCTATTGATTTGCTCACTGGTGTTGAGATGCAACATATATCTTTGCTTTACTTACTTTTAATGGTAGCTTTCAAGACACTAAAATGTGGGCACTGTAATGAATCCCCTGAAGCTTATGGGAGCAATTTAGCAACCCCTGGGAATGACACATTAGGACTACATAGCCCTTCTTATTTATATTGTAATGGTTCCTATTACTAGTGGACATTTTAGAACAATCTGGTCCAGCCCCTGTGTCAGGATGGGCCAACAATGATTTGCCCTTGCTGAGAGTCAGGGCACTGCACTGGCACTGGTAGCCAATGGGCTAATTAATTCCTGAAAGTACAAGCTGCCCTAATTAAAAAGCCATAAAGACACAACATGTTTTGAAATAATTGAGTTCCACATGGGGTAGCAGTAGTTGACATCACTGAATTTTCTCCCCATTTTGAGGGGCCAAATAATGTTAATGGCCTGATGATTTCCACTCAGCAGCCACTGAATCTGATTTACTCTCACTGTGTATCTCCATGCAAAAATCAGTTCAACTCAGATTCCTCAGCTTAAGGAAAAGATCAGCTGGAAAGAAAGTAGTATACATAGCTATACTGTCACAGTAGGTGTGAGGGGGAGAAAAAAGGAATGACTACCAACTGTTTCTTACTATAAAAAATTTAGACTCAACTAATGAAATTACCAGGCAATAAGATGACAATAAGTGAAAAGAGGTTGCCTACCCCCAAGAAACACACACAAGCAATAATTAAATTACACAACTCATCACCACAGGATACAGTGGTTTATAATCAAGTTCAAGTAGGGATAACATAAATTTAGAGAGAATCCACCCAACACAAATTACCCAGATGTAGGATCTCCTTGAACACTGTTGTTTTACTTATATGCTTGCTGTAAGCACTCATTACCAGCCAATGGCCAAGACAGGAGGCAGGACTTGTACCTGAGTAATTGTGCCTATGGTTCTCTTAGTTTGTCTTGGTCACATACTCAGGGCTTAAGAATGAGAACTAATTCTACTTAGTACAGACACCAAGGGGATTACAAGGCAATTTTGGAGACACTTTTCCCTCACCCAGAGGATCAAGGGTCTGATTATGCAAAACTATTCCTAAAATACTCCCAGATGACCACACATACTCTGGCAAACCCACTGCTAATGCTGTTATGTTGTATCACCACGCAAAGCTTGCTTATTGCACTTAAGAATTAAAAAATATCCATTGATTGAATTTTTTGCTATGGCAACATTTTTTGCTTTGTTTATTAAACATTTTCTTCCATATTACTAAATCATAGAAGTCCTAAACTCATCCCCTGATTATTTTTCAAAAGATAAAGAGCTGAGGGAAGAGGGGACAGGGAAGAGGGAGATAGTGCAGGATAATGGAGTTTGCCTCTTCTTTACTTAATCAAGAGGGCTGTCTCTTTAGGAACCAACATCTTTTTTGCAAGCTGCTCTGTACACAAAATCACTGCTCTGTTGTTCCTGGAAAATAACACTGACCTTTCATGAACTCTTCTGAGGCCCAGGATTTTCCAAACCTTTTCAGATTGTTATATTTTTAACAAATTAAATAAATTCAGCTATACTTTACAGAAAAATTACTCCAGTGAGAGATTTAGTGAGACTAAATGACAATGGTCTCTGAAACTGAGGTTGCTGAGAAGATGGGTTTACCTTCTGAGTTCCAGTTCCATTATTTCCTATTCACTGCAGGTTGGACTGGCTGCCAAGACTCACTGATATTAACCCAGCTTCTGAACTCACCCCTAATTATCTCCAGAATATCTGGCAGGTAACTGAGTGCAAAACTCATAGGCATTTCATCCTATTACAGGAGAAAGAAGTGGGCCCATTGAACTGGCTTCTTTGTCTAAGCACAACACTAGGCATCTGCATGAATTCCTATTCCTTTCCCCACAAAGCAAACACTGCTTTTGCTGTAAGAGGGTAGCAGCCTTATTCTGCAGTGCAGCTCAGTTCTTCATGCCATTGTCTGCAATGCATCCTCCTATGAAAGCAAACTCGAGCCCACCCGTGCCTGAAACTCAATTTAGATAGTGCAATCTTAATAAGCCATCCAAAAACCTGCCAGAATCCATTGTATCACAAGACTGTTTCAAGGAGGATTTACAGGTAGCAGGTCTTCAGTAGATGGTAGTGTTACACATCTGTGAATTCCCATTGCTGGGCATAATTAGGAAGTATTTACATATGCTACTGCTTTTCACTGTTCTGAGGCACTCAGAGGATGCCAAGCTATTGTATCATAAATCTCGTTGTTGAAGCAGATGGAGCTCCTTGCTCAGTTAAAACTTAGAGTTAGGCTTAATTAGAAAAGCCTGTGCAGAATATTCTTTATTTCTTTACCAGCTTATCAAGTTCTTTCTGTTGCAGAGCAATTCAGATGAGAGGTCTTTTGAAATGTGCTGCTAATAAGCATTTTCACACTGTCTCTTACAGACAGCTCAATCACTACACACTGAATGATTATTTCTCATCCTTGTCCAGGCACAGTTACACTGCAATTTTCCTCTCTCTTTCCCTCTTCCAGAAAAATTACACAAGTTGCTGTTTTCTCTAGTGTTGTCCACGTAAGGATCTCAGAACACTGCCCCTGTGAATTATCACAACACTTCTTCAGGATACTAATCTCATAAGCTTTTGAAGAAATTGAATGCAAAGAGATTAACATGAAGAGTCTTTAGAAGTTGCTGAAGGTTTGGTTGCTTTTCTTTTTTAGCTCACACTGGCCTCACTTTCAGAAGCACAGATCAGCCACAAACCCAAGCAGTGAAAACTTGAATGCTTCAAATCTTGGTTAATTTTGCAGAGCTCAAGTTGGATCTCTGTTGGTATCCTGACTAAGCTGGTGTTGCAATTCAAACCTGTAGAACATAATTTTGTAATTTTCGATCAAGGAGTGGGCTGGAGAATCCTACATAGTAGGAAATCTGTTTGGTATTTTAAAATAATTTAGGGAATTCAGTAATTTCCCCACATTGGTTCAGTTCTGCAAGGCTTCATCACTTGGTCCTGTGATTGTGTTTGAGAGGTTAGAGCCTCTCCATAGCACAACACCTTGCTCAGCTGGGTGAGCCATGGTGCAGGCCAGCCCAAAAAAATCTCTGCTTGCCTGTGGCAGCCCCACACAGCAACCAAGAGGCTCTCCAAGGCATGAGCTGGGGAGCAGCTGCACAGATACAGCTTCTGGGAGAAATCACCTCAGATCATGCACAGCTAGTGATTACAAAACCCAGCTAAAATCAGTGTTAAATACAGTGGTCCTGGCTGCACTTCTGTTCTAGAAATAGGGTACTGAGGCCTGAACTGGATCCAAAGGGATTTGTTAATTAGTCTTGGTGATGTGTTGGAAGCTGAGTTAGATTAACAAACAGCATTTCTAGAAGCTGAAGCAATGCTCCTCAGCTGAGTAGCCCTGCCAGATCCAAGCAAACTCTTCCACTGAGGCATTGACAACCCACTGCTTGAGTCCAGGGCATGGGCAACTGCCAGTCAATGCAGAGTCTTGGTGTTGCACATAAAGCCTTCTCCCTCCTCCCAGCTGTTCACCACATCTGGATGAGGAACCTGCCCTCCAAACTGGGGTGTTTCATCCAACTTTCTCTCCCACTCAGGCTTCTTTGCAATTTAACACTCTTCCACCCTCTCAGCATTCCAGAAATTCAATCTCTTCAGAAGCACAAAGCTAATAGGAGTGACAGTAGCAATGTCCTCGTTCCCCCACCCAATAACACCAAACACAACATTTTAAAACAAAATTGGGTCAGTGTTAGGAGCAAGATCACAGGATACAGGTTGCTTCTCATTCCGTGTAAACAAACAGGAGACTTTGTACAGGGATTCTGAGCATGTAGCTGCATTTTCCTTGATAGAACAAGTATTTTGAGGCTTCTGCTCTATTCAGCCCTTGAGGATACATTTGCATTCAAGACAAAATTTCTTCCCTCCATTTCATGCTTCTGTATATCTCTGTGTGGCTGCAACAAGGCCAGTATCCCCTTAAGGGTATTAGACCAAGCCAAAAGCAAAAGAACAGTAAGAACACTAAGAAGGTAAAGTCCAGTCAAGCAACCAAAATGGACTTTGCACTCTGGTAATTCCCAATTTGTACTCTCCCCCCCAAAAAAAAACAGCCAGCTGTAAAATACTCTAAGAACTGCTGGGAAAAGCAAGCAGGTGAAACGTGCAAGTGCACACAAGCTATCACCACAACCCATCGTAATCATGTTCTTCTCATGCTGCTGCTGTGACCACCTGTGACTCATTACCTCTCTTGGCATGAGAGAAATGTCACTTTGTAGCCTCCCACCTTGGCTTCTTCTGATGTAACTTAGTCAGGAAATTTTGTCACATACTACCATAGCCTTAAAATGCACATACTGTATCTGACTCACTGCTCCTGACCCTTCCAAAACCGGGTTATAGCTTTCAATTTTAGGATCTGCTTAGCAGCATAATCAGCTGCTGACAGAACATGATGCATTCAACAGTCCTGAAGCCTAAGGCAACAAAACAAAGCTAAGTGGCCAGGCAAAGCCCACGGAGGTAATAAAGGAACAAAATTATTTACACTGGAAGAAACTATAGCAATTTCTCAAAAGCAGTTCTGCGAACACATTAACTTTTTGTTAATCACAGTAAGGAGACTGAAAGATCATGTACCAGTCACTAACTACTTCAAATGTCACCCTTTTATAACTCACTCAAGCCACAGACAACAAGTGTTCTGGAATCTCCAGAGACTACACCATGGACATAGCACCACCAGCTGTGAAAGTCAAATTATCTGCCTTTCCAGTTCACGTCCTCTTGATCAATGGTTCTTCCACATGCAGAGATCATGTATAGCAATTTCTTTCTTCCATCAACCTGTTAGCTTCCAAAAATCCCTATTGCTCCTCTTGAGGGCAAAATGTCTGTGAAGAGATCTGTGCTGTGAGTTCTCAGCACCCTGGTCTCTCTAATATTGTTACTGACTATTGTCCTTCCGTCTTTATATCTTTTTCTTGCTATGGGACATTCAGAGGCCTTGTCACAATCTGATTTCTCTCCCTGGTCATAGTCTTCCTCTTCCCATTTTCAAAAGCTAACTACAAAGATTTCCCACACATCACCTTTCTTTTCTGGTAAAATAGCTTTCTTTCCCATTGTTCAGGAGATGTGTACTTTGGTTTCTCCACCTGCTTAGAACTTCTTCCTTCCCTTCACACTGTGCAATTATCTTTCACAAGCTGCTTTAAGCTCTGCAGCAACTCCAACTGCTGCAAATCCCAGCAAACATCACTGAACAACTGCTTCCTCCAGTGAGAAAACTCATAAATGACAGATATACCACTATGTGCAGTGTTATCTGTACATCTCCCTTCAGTCTCCACCTCCAAAATAATCCCCCCACCTCTGGAACAGAAGAAGATGCTTAACTTCTAGAACCAGAAGCTGCTGGCCACAAGTGTCAAATTAATAGTAGAGACTGAACCCTGCTGAGTTTTTACAGCTTTTAGAAGCTGGCTCCCACTGTATCTTCTGGCTTTTGAAATGAAATCTCACCATTCACCCCCACTGTCCTACCTCATTGACTCTTTTTCATGAGTTAACACTGTTCTTGCATCTCATTTATTCCCTCACAGCAAAGCTCCTTGCCTGAAAAACTACAGGCACATTTTCTCCTTATAAGTTATGATTTCAAGGTCTTTACAAGGGCAATTTTAAATGTTCCTTGCTCTATACAGCACCAAACACAGCAGGTCCTAACTTTGTGCATCACTAAGCACTACACAGTGAAAGCCAAATAATGAATAGAGCTGTCAATATTTAACTTACTGAGTGTTTCCCTGAGGCCCTCAACACACCTCCTGGAAACTCCTGCTTAGAGGTTCTTTCACAATGAAGAAAACCCATCCATTTGTTAAACTCATTTTTTTGACCTTTCTGTGGTGTGACCTGAAAAACATCAGAACGATACTTCCATATCAGGTTCATCATCTCTCAACACAAAATCCTCGCCTTTTCACTCCCTCTCAGATCAAGGCAGCTCGTTGAAGTGTGAGACTCCCTAATCTAATATCTTCAGCCTTTTCTCACCACACATTTCAAGTTCAATTAATGAGAGTGGAGAGGGGACAATACTGACATGCAGGACAGGTTTGAACAGGCTTTTTCCCTTTTTCCCCATTGTGGTTTAACCCCAGCCAGCAAACAAGCCCCAGGCAGTCACTTGCTTAGTCCCCACCAGTGAGATCAGGGAGAGAATTGAAAGGGTAAAAGCCTGGAAACTCGTGGGTTGAGATAAAGACAATTTACCAGGGAAAGCAAAAGTTGTGCACACAAGCAAAGCAAAACAAGGAATTAATTCACTGTTTCCCATGGGCAGCCAGGTGTTCAGCCATCTCCAGGAGAGCAGGGCTCCATCACATGTGACAGTGACTTGGGAAAACAAACACCATCACTCTAAATGTCCCCCCCTTTTTCCTTCTTCCTTCCATTTTATATGCTGAGCATGATGTCATAAGGTTTGGAATATCCCTTTGGTCAGTTTGGGTCACCTGTGCCACTGTGAAGTGAATCCCAGCTGAAACCCCAGCTGAAACCAGCACACCCCACCGACTCTACTCAATAAAAAGTAGGCAAGAGAGAAACTTTATTGAAAGGGTCCTTTTTTCACGCTTATGATTAAATCTATGCAATTCTTAAGGAGCTTTAAACATTCCAAGGACACCCAGACTAATCCAATGGGCAGGAAAAATTACCTGCCAACAGGCTGATTCAGAAAGATGTATTCTTTCCCCGGAAAAATGGAAATTTCTTCAAGCTAGAACAGTAGTTGGATTTTAAAAAGCAGACCTCATGAGCAGAACAAGGCATAGTAAAATAAAAAACAAGGGGAGAGAGAAACTGTCTTAAGAGTGTGTTTGGCAACTCAGGTCTTAGTGAGCAGTGTCTAAAATGTAACACAACAGGACTTTTGAGCTTGAGGCAGCAGGGAAGGGAAGGAGGGCTGATTTTGCAGGTCCTACTGCTCACTGATGCTGTGCCAACATTCAAACAGGGAAAAACCATGAAAATAATCTCCCTTCAGCTTGGAGCTTAAAAATCCATATATGAGGCAACTTCAAAATATATTAAAGCTTCCCACATGATTTCCAACAGAAAGAAAATTAAGGAAGTCAGGCTTTGTCTTAAAGAATCATTTTCTTCAAATTGAGAAAGTGCTTTAAGTTGAAAGAGCTGTGAGCTAGATTCACAGTGGATGCAGACATAACCAGAAATTTTGAAGGGAATTACACCGAGTTCCCTCTAATGAACATCTACCTCTGTTGTCCTGGCTGCAAAATCACTTGTTTCAAAGACAGATCAACTTTTTGGTACCCAAAAATGCATTCATCTTTATACATTCTTTGTTGTAGCTTCAAAGTAGGATTGCATAGTCACTGATATATACAGGAACTTATTTTGCCATGTCTGGATGTCTGATCCTGCATAAATACATTTTTGTTTAACAAACCCTTTGTTTCCTGTTGCTTTGTGGCCCAGGGGTTAATTTTGGTGTGCCACATGCTAAGGGCTATATTGCTTTGAGTCAAAAAACAGCAGGGATGCTGTTTGTCTGGAATGCAAAGAGAACGGAGCAAATCACTACAGAAAATAAACACTGAGCCCTGTGCTTTGCCACTGCTCTGGCTCTGAAGGTGGCATTTGGTCTGTCTGATCACAAATACCACTGACATTTTTAATACTGTTACTCAGCCCATGTGTGTTCACTTCAGAGTGATACACCACTGTAAAACACTGAAGCAAGATGTCCAGAGGGAGGTTCTGTCCCACTGGATGGAACATTTAGTGAAATTTTGCAAACACAACTCTATCCTGAAAGAAGTCCAACTCACCAGGATACCATGGGAAACTTGCACTGGATTAGGAAATACTTCAGTCAATAAGACCCAATGGATGTTCCCAAATGCCCATGCAAAGGGTAAGTCCATCAAGGATCAGGGTACAAACAAGACAAGCAAAAAGGCAAGTGTTAGTGGCAAAGGAGATTCTAAGACTGGCCCCATGACTCAAGAGCTGCTGGTGGATTTGGTCTGCAGCCTTCCAGGTCATTGCACATCAGCCTTGTTCAGGCTGTCAGAGCCAAGAAGATCTGAGCAGATGATGTCCCTTTGTCTCATCTCTGTGTACCATAAGGTGGCTCTTAGGAGATTCCAACATCTCTGGCACTTTAATAGGAGAGAGGTACAGAGCAGGGGTCCATCAGTAAGAAAGGGAAAGCTCATCCTGTGCCCTCACATTTATCCAGACAAAGAGATTGCAGAGGCAGTTCTTTGGAGGAAAAAGAGGAGTCCATCATTTCTGTTGTAGGTGGCAACATATTCTGCCTAGTACAAGGGCAAAGTGGCATCAGAATACTTGGAAAGGGCACATAAAAAAAAGAGGAATATTAAGATCTCTGGGGTGTGGCCCTCCAGGCTTTGATTTCTGATGAACAGATTGGAGGTTTCGTGCCACTAGCTTTGTAAAAAGGTGTGAGATGGGACCAGGTGACCTCACCATTTAGGAAAGAATGGTTTTGTTCTTCATTTGAGAGCTTCTTTAGCCAACAGACAGTTTGGTTGCAGTGGGGAAGGAGAAGTGGCCCACTGAAGGATGCCCCACATGAGGAATCCAGGCAGAGAAGATCAGTCTCAGGCTACATCACTCCCCCTCCTCATGCCAGGCTAGAAGCTCTGTAGGTATCAGGCAATGCTGCTGTCATCAGCCCTGCCCACACAAGAGCAGCCTTCCTTTGGGACAAAGGGGCAGGAATCTTCCAGCATCACCCACATTCCAGCACCTGATGGAGAAAAGGGGAGGATTCACTCACCGTGTCCCTTCTCTGCCTCAAGTACTACATGGAGGTGAAACCTGTCTCACACAACTCTGACCAGGTCCCTGCATCCCTGTTCATAAAAGAAGCAGGGATGGTGGTGGAGGCAGCCTCTGAAAGCTCCATGTCTCACTTTATCCCAAGGAGAGGGCAAGAAATGGGCTCAAATACTTCCAGGGTCCTTCTTTGTCATTTCCACTCTTGCCATCTCCCCCCCTGTGACTTACACCTACAGAGAGGAGCCTGAGAGACTGTCCTGCTTTCTTGCTTCATGCAGATTTTCATCCTTCCTTTGTCAGAAGCCCTTAACCTCTTGCTGTTTGGAAACAGTTTTCAGGCTTTCTGGACTTCCTTGCAAAATGTAATCCAAATATTTCCCCCTCCTAGATTTCTTCCCAGGCTGGCTTTGGGTCCACACCAGCAATGCAAGCATAGACAGAGACTGCAGGAATCCTCTCAGTTCATGCAAGAGCAGCCAGCCTAGAAATCCTTTAGGATTTTCCTCCAGAACACGCAGAGTCTTAGCCCCAAACATTTAAGCAAAAGGTCTGGATCTCAAGCACATAAAGAGGCAAGAATCAAAGAGGTGGTGTTGGTTCCCTTCTTTTGTCTTTTGGGGCAAGGAACAAGTCTATGGAGAATGAAAGGACAAGGATGAGGAAAACAAGGCTGTATCTCAGGATCTCTTTGCATCAGTAACTCTAAAATGGGAGAATATGGCTGGACTGGCCCCCTGCAATCTTGAGAAGGTAGGTAGATTTTGGACCATGCAAGCAGTCACACTTGAGGGGGCAGGAAGGCATCTACAACAGATCCCAGAGCTTAGCTGGGTTGTACCTGATGTACTTAGATTCACAGTAGCCTCCAGGCTCATGCCTCTTTCCAGTCTGTGTGCTGTTTCTCAGGTGTTTGCAGAGCCTAGTGAGTGAGTCTTGCTCCTGCTCCTTGGCCCAAATTACAGCATGTAGCCCACCAATTCCTCATATTCTCTACTGTCCACCAATAATGTTGTCTGGACAGTGAGACCAAGAAAGAGAAGTGAGGTCTCCATGTTTGACCACAGTGGGCTCCTGCCCCCCATCATTGCCCAACTCCAGTTCCAGTTCCATTCCTATTCCCCAGCACAAGTGCAGTGACAAAAGTCTCATGCTTTGGGTCATGGCCAAGCATGGGCTCTTCTGACTGCCCTGACTTACTGTCTCACCCCCTGGGAAATGCCCACATGAAGGACCCATGGAACCATGCCTCCTACCTGCCTGTCCTCTCTGCCATCTCAATGCAAAGCATTCCCAAGCAATGTGCAAATCCATACTGCCCACACTCACCTTTCATTTGCCAGCAGTTTTCTTACAAGAAATATCCACCATATCAGTACCACACACCCAAGAGCACTTCTGCATCCTCCTTCCCCTCTGCTGTCTATCCCTATAATTCCCAAGCACCCTCACAACCCCATCTGAAGCAGCCACAGCCTCGAGACGTGCCAGGAAAGCTGACACTACAAAACCAACTACTTGACTTTCAAAGCCATCCTGCCTGTGGGGAGCTATCAAACACAGCTGTTCTGGGCATTCTAGCAAAAACAGAGTGAAGCAACAGCATTACTGGGAGTTTAAATCCACCTGATATTGTTTTCAAACAGCCATTTTCCTGGTTGATCTTTTAAACATTTCTGAATATTTCTACGCTGCTTGAATATAAACAGCAGCAGCTCCCAGTCCTGAGCAGCAATTCACCCACAGCACTGCCCTGAAATCTAAGCCTGTGCACTGGTGTGCTCAATCTCACAGGACTGGACTAGCATCTATGACCCAAACTCCACTCACAGCTTCATTTTATATAAAAGGCCATAGCTTTTCATATTTTTTGCAGCTGCTGGGTTCTCTCTCCTGCCTGCTGTACACATGCAGTACTGAATAGCACTACTGAACAGTGGGGTATGTTTACCCTGTAGGGTAAACCCAAAAGGACAATTCAATCACTAGGAAGGAAAAGGGTTTTACCATGGGGCAAACCTATCTGAGTGGCAGTGGCTGATGCCCAAATGGTACAAAGGGTTTAGTCCAACTCTCATTAATTTCCAGGACAGCTTCTTGGCTAAGTTACACACACTCCTTTGAACCATATCTTAAGGCCTTCATCCCCAAGGGAAAATAGCTCTTCAGGCAAAAATTAATGCAATGAATAAAACATTTAAGCAAGATCCTTGAGACTTTATTTTCCCTGTGTGTTTGCCCAGTGGGGGCCTGGCATAAACATGCAGGTCAGAGACAAAGCTGCAGAACGAATAATTGGTTATTACTTCTGCCAACCTTAGAACTAATTACTACATGGATATCTATACCACTCTTTCTGTCTTCTGCTTCTGACCTCTGCTTTAGCATGCTCTTTAAACAGAGGATTTTGAAAAAGAGCTTATGCAGTTTGTCACTCCACTCCTCCGTGGCTTTAGGGAAAGCTCAGCAGCAAAGTTCTTTAGGTACCTTCAAAACTGTCAGTCCTGAATATTAACCCATTTTCCAT
Organism: Drymodes brunneopygia; assembly: GCA_013400955.1. Lineage (NCBI taxonomy): Eukaryota > Metazoa > Chordata > Aves > Passeriformes > Petroicidae > Drymodes > Drymodes brunneopygia. Next base: position 1,205,410 of record VZTZ01001661.1, read on the forward strand.
TTTACCCTCATACTTCAGAGTTCTTCAGCACTAGAAAAGAACATCAGTAGACATTTAATTCCCTTTTTATAATGGAAAAACATATTCCTCCTTCCTGCTGCTATGAAAAGTAAAGGATGCAAGAAACAAAAGTTAAATGTTCAGATCCAGCAGAGTCTTAGACGTCCAACCAGTTATTGGTATCTCTTTCTTCATGCTCTTTTTATATCTCATGTCTTTATCCCTTCTTCACTTCCCCAGCCAATACAGGCCCTCTCTTACAGCACTGCTCCTTAGCTTAGTGAAGGAAACATTCTGCTGACTACTGAAGAAGAAATACTGATTCTGCTTTCTTTACAGAAAGACTGGAATAGTCTCCTGAGGAAAGAGCTAGAAGGCCAATTGATTGAAACAGTTAAAACAAAGTATCATGTTTTTCAGGAACAAGAGGGGAATACAGTGTAGAGAACAGTCCTTAACTGGTAGAAATAACTGTTACACCTAAATGTACAGAAAGTGCTTGATGATAGTGGGATGATTTGGCTTCCACAGGTATTTTCTGCCAGGGAGGGGGAGAACAGCCAAGATGTAAAGGGAGATGTTTGTATCTCCCCATTAGCACTGCCAGTGACCAGGCTTGAGGAGACATGACACAAAGCTGATGAACCCAAGCATGTCCCTTCCCTCCCCTTAGCAGCATTCATGTCCTCTGGATTCCTTTCCCCACCCTGCTCTCCTTCATTTGTGTCTAGAACAACTATGCTGTAATGACACATCAGCAATCCTGACTTTTATGCTCCTGACATGATCAAATTTTGTAATTATAGGGGAAAGAAAAGGAAGGGGGGGGGGGGAAGGAAAAAAAAAAAAAAGAAAATAAAAATGAGTTTGTCTACCACAATTTGTTCCTTACAAACCCATTCCACTTCCTGCATTTTTGGTGCACTTCTAACACTTTTTGGAAAGAATTATTCTGGATTGGGCCAAATAACAAGTTCTGTCATGGGAAGCCCCTACAAAGAGAAAGACAACTGAAAAAAGGTAAAAACTTGTAGGTAGTGCTGTGGAGTCAATCTGATAGAAAGTGTTCATTAGGGTCTAGAAGGGGCTTATCAAAATCAACGTTACCAGGGGAGTGGAGGGTCTTGAGTCACAGGACAGAGGGGAAGAATCAAATCACAAAATCTCACCCAGCAGACATCAGGATCCCCAGAGCTCCCTCCTGACATATCCTTACCTCATGCATGGACAGGACAGAGCTGTGGCTTACCTCCAGCATCATGGCCCTGTCACCTGAGACTCTGCCAGCGACTCAGATCCACCAAGCATCTGCAAACGGTCTCAGTGCAGGAGGGAGCAGCACCTGGAATATCACATCTAGTTGAGTCTTACTGAACATGTGAAACATGTACAACGTGCTACTCCCACCTCCAGCCTATTTCATGACCAGATACAGGAGGTCTCACCCACTGGGGGAACAAAACGCACCAAAAATGTGAGCATGGAGCTGTCCCAGAGATAACACTGGATCCCAGACTCAGTATTTCTAAGCAGTGAGTGATCTGTCTACCACCAGTATAGCACAGGAGAGCATCCACAATACATATGAAGATAAGTCAGGCCCAGCATGAAAACCAAAACTATAATTAAAGTGAATGCCTGAACATAAGTTCTGTACCACAGCACTGACCTTACAGAAAGTCTTCCTACAATTAAATCAAACTCTACAGCAAATGTTTATGCCATACTGTAATTGGACCAGCTGCAAGATCTGCAGTGATAGAAACCCTTTGAAAAGGTTAGAATTATAATTCTATAATATGAGCCTATTAATGGACATTTTATCATTTAAACAGTGAGTCAGGAAAAATACTTTTCTTTCTTTTCTTTTCTTTTCTTTTCTTTTTTTCTTCTCTTTCTTTCTTTCACTGTGAATGCAGACATTGTGAGCAACTGTCACTCATACTTTTTTTTTATTTGCAAATGTTTCTCTTCCTATGGGAATAGCAATCATGAGATCATTTGAAAAGAGGGCTTAAAGGCTTAAAAAAGTAGTAGTATCTTGCACTAAAAAGAAAACTTGGGGGAAAAAAATGTCAAAAGCAGTAGGGTTTTATACTGAATAAAAGCCAGGAATAATAATACTTTCTTTTCTTTCTTTTCTAAATGCCACTTTGCAACTTCAGAATTTAGAATTCAAAAATCTACTTTATTCCTAGCTAAATATAGCCCTGCATTCAGCCCTAGCTGAGGTTAAGGTGTTTCTACAGGGGACTACTATTAGTCTGCCATATTCTCGAACCACAGCAACAGACAATTTTTTGTCAATATTAATGTGTGGTGCTCCGTTTCCCAATATTCTTGTAGGAATATGAATCACACTGACGTTCAGCAGGATTTGTGATCCTAGATAATATTTGAAAATTCTACCCATAAATATTTATATTCAAAATATTGCCTGGAATCCATCTCAATAAACCACTGTCCCAGTTGCACAGAGTAATGATAGAGTAACAAAAATAGTAACTGCAAAACCCAGCCATGGCACAAGTGAGCCATGAAGGTGGGTCTCACTGAGGGGGAAGGCTGAGCGTAGTCCAGTGTGGGATGACGCAGTGAATCACCTCACTACAACCCTGGCAGACAACAGCAGAGCAGGAATGCCCAGCAACAGCTGGTATTTCAGTGGCATTTCAGCCCAGCACATAGTGTACTAATTGCAGCAAATGGTGATACCCTGTTGCAATAGGACAAGGGGTAATGGTTTCAAACTGAAGGAAGGTTTTGCTAGATTAGATATACCTGTCTTACAGAGGAAACTTCCTTCTTTTAAATGTCTTTCCATGGAATTAGCTTTCCTGCTCTCTCTTCCCTGCTGGAGTGGTCCATGTGTGTTCATTTCCCTCACAAGACAGCAATGTCCTGTCAGGAGAGGTGATGGGACTCTGGAACCACTTTCTGTGGGAACATGTATGCTGCATGTGCAGGCTGTTTTCTGAACAAAAGCTGCTTATCAAAGTCTACTCTCGGCTCTACATGACTGCTTTTGGCTTCTGGGTCTCTTTGGGTCATTCCAGAGTTTTATTCCTAAAGGTTTTCACCCTGAACACCTGTGAGAAATACTTGTGCAGTGTTATTGTCTTTCTCAAAATTCAGCTTTGCCCCAAAACAAAGACACAAAGCTCTTTACACAAAGGAAACATCCCAGCCCTCAATGTAAGTGCAGAGCAGTGGTGCTGGTCAGGTATAAGATCCTCAGCTTTGGCTCAAGTGCCACATTCCTCTCAGCACTTAATTATGTTCTGGGTACCCAAGAGTGGTCTGGATCATCTTAGCACAGTAGCAGAGTTACAGCAGCTTATGCAGCCCACAGTAATAGGCATGGAAATTTCACCTGAGCTGTGATCTGCTGTGACTACTCTGCAGCTGATCCAAAAGACAGCAACTGAAAAGCAACTGAGTATCTGCACAATACTGCTGTGGTGTCCTGGCAAAATTTCCACAGGAGAGTAGTAGATGCCCAGGAACATAACATCCTTTTGTTAAAAAGCAATAATTTCTCAGTTTCTAAGTGTTGCATTCTTTTTCTATTCACCATCAAGAAAGAGAGACAGGTTTCAAATTTGCATGTGACTGATTAGATTACCTGAGTGATCCACTGATTTTCCTTGGCAAATGAAATGAACAGAAATGTTAATGCTGCACAAGAACTGTACCTGGTACAGCATACCCTCCTCATCTGGCCATTGCCTGTATTACACAGAGCAGCAAATGGGCTTACTTTCATTAAAGTCCCATCTCCAATAAATCTGTTGCTCTAGCAAGAGCTACTCTGTGCAAGCCGGTTTGAAAAAACCCATTTTTTTTTCTATTCTAGTCAGCAGCTCTTCCTAACCCAGGTGATACCCACATTTTATAGAACCTTTTCTCTGCACACCACAGAGCTAGAGCATTTCCCAGCATTAAAACACCTTTGTCTCACATCTACCACTATTATTAGGGACCAGGGCTTTTGTATGAGTTCACCAAGCCAAGATATCAAGCAGACCAGTCATAATCTCTAGCCATGAATGATGCACTGCCCTTGATTCAGTGCTTCTGAAACAGCTACTGAGTGCAAGACTGGACTGATGCCCACATCTCAGCACAATTGCCAGGGTGACATGACCCAGCTGGGTTATGCATGATTTGGATACATACTGCAACCACATCACCCTGTTGCACTAGAAATGAACTTTCACAACTGCTCTTTGACAGAGGAGGCAGTGTGGTGAAAGGGCTGGGTGGGCCAGAGTTAAGAGTACAGTGAATGGGCTGTAATGTCACAGGCAGCAGTAGCAGCCATGAGATCAGTTACGTGCTGTTAAGAGTGGAACTCCTCATTTCCTTGTTTTTTTTCTGGGTCTGCATCTAGCATGTGGCTGCCTGAACAAATCAGCTTAATGCGTTTCTCCATCTGTTGGGATATAGTGTGATAAGCTTGTATAATTTGTAAGTTAATTATTTACATATGTTCCTGAAACTGGAGGAAAAGAGAAAACTGCATGTAGGGAATGAGCAAGGATGGAGGAGAAGCTAAGGGACACAATGACTGCATTCACTTCTGATCTCACTGCAGCTCCAGAACAGCTTGGTGGTTCCTAAGGACTTTCAGAAAAATAATATGAGTGAAAGAAAGGAATCCAAAATGCAGTCATTGGGTTTCCAGCTAAGAACAACCAATGCTGAAGGAGCTTAAAGACTGTTACAAAGTGCAAAGTTACCCTGCTGAAGCACCAGGCCTCCAAGTTTGGCAGGAGGGAGCTGGGAGCCACTGGCACCCCATGCTCCTACTCCTCTACTGCAGCTCACCACCCTGGGAAGCCTGCTCAGGTATGTCCATGGACCAAACAGTCCCTCAGATAAAGGTGTTCCAGGCAGGAAGGTGCTTCCCACTGGCAGCATATATGTTGAAATATCCATCCATTCCATTTTCCATATTTCCAAATGCAGCATGTTCCCAAGCCTGGTAGAGCAGACAGACTGATTTGGCCACAGCTGCTCTCCTCTGCAAACACCTGAAGTTTAAGAGCCTCTCGTGTCCAATCTCCTTTCAGCCATGGATTTTGGTTACGTGATTTTGGTTTGGTTAGCAACAGCCGATGTCTGAAGTCTGCTGAGGCAGAAACTTATTTTCCAGTTTTCTCCTTGACACCATTTGCCAGTAGACTCCAGAGGGATTACAAAGCTGGCTTGCTAGTTCCTCACTCCACAGATTGCATCCAATGTGAAGTGGAATCTTAACAATTTACCAAAGCTTTTATAATTTCAGTGTTTACCAAAATTCATTTTTGTGAAAGAAATATATTCCCATCAAAAGAAAATATTTTCCCCAAATCTTCTACAACTTGTTTTTAGATAGTTTCACATCACCCCATTCTGCACTATAAGTAGCAGCCTTCAAGACCACATTGAGGTCAAGAGAAGATGCATCTGGACCAGGCTACCCTCAGATGGTGCTGTCTCTTCCCACAGCATATTATAGTAAACACATTCTCATAAGAATTCTGTCCTGAGAAACAAAGACAAAATTATATTGAATTAAAATTTCCACTACAATGGCATGTTCCTGTCCAAATTTTATACCTAATGCAGACTTCCCACCAAAATCAGTGAAAGTTGCCTTTAACCAATCAGAACAGACAGATGACAATATTTGCTGTAATTCACTTCTCATTTCTGGGCATGAGGATCCTGGCTGGTTTTGACAAACAGACGATGCTGAGGAGACAATGCCTCAATACTGGAAAGATTTTCTGCAGTTCTTACTCAGAAAAGAAATTCTTAACAAGACAAGTAGCACCATCCTCTGGACATCAGTGGGAATCCAGCACAAAGCAAACAGGCTTGGTCCCTCAGGTAGTGCCAGATTCAAATCTCACCATCTGTGGAGTCTCGGCAGCGCTTGCTGGAATTCAGCATGAGGTCTCCATCCACCCTGTGCTCAATAGTCTCACAAATTTAATTCAGTATGAAAGAAAACCCACCAGAGCAACAGATTAAAGTTATAAGGAAGAAGAAATCGACTAAAGAGATAAAGCCAAGAAAAAGCAATATATATCAGGCTGTAAGCAGAGGTCTTCTGAGAGCTATTTACCATACAGTTTTACAAACTGTAGATCACTATCACGTTCTCCAGATTATCACAGAGTTATTGAGTTAAAGCATAGCACAGAATTCATTCTGAGATTTACATTAAGGAAGGTTTTGACTGTGTATTAATATAAAAGAAAATCTTTTTTCATATTTCATTCAAGAATTTAAGGACCTTGCAGAGAAAGAAATCCAAATGCTAGGAAGACTGATAGTTCAAAACAATTCCTCTGTCAAAAGATTTTAGGAGATCCCAATTTCTTTATGTTATTTTGATATTTCTGTTTTATTTCTAATCTGTTTTCCAGTTTGCATGCAACTCTGTAAGAACAAATTAAAAACCTAACAGTTTCTTTTTAAAAGCAGCACTAAAATAGAAAATTCATTTTTGACCAGAGTTATCTGGATTTTTAACTGTCACGGGACAAAAGAAAAGATTCAAATCATCACCCCAGCTGGAAAAATCAATGGAGAGGTCCTGGCAGTAGTTTATCAGAGAGCATCGATAATTTCTTCATGTTCCAATGATGTCTCTAACAGCATTTTAAATGGAGTAACCTGCTTAAATGACAGACCTTGAAGCCTGATATCACTTGTACAAGATACAGAGGCAGAATTCATGTAAGAGGTGAAATTCACAGCTCTTCAACAAAAAAGAATGCTAGATAATATACAGGCATTGCATGAGGGGATTTCCACAAACCTAACTTTGTGAAATCTCACTGCTTATTATATAGCTGCTACAAAACAAACCACATTTTGAATAAGCAGGGATAATGACAAACCTAGATCAGATGGGACTGTAAGATTATTCCATTAGGTTTTCAGACAGTGTCCTGAAAGGAATATCATTTGGACTATCAGGAAAAAAAATGAAGACCCTATTACTTGCAATATAGAGCAGAAAGGAGACTTGGGCTTTAATTTCCCTAACTACACTGCCAGTGCTAGAATCTGAACGGGAATCAGATGATCAGCCTGACAGGTTGGTGTCTTCCTGTTTCACAAGATCAGATCCAAGTAATAGCATCATCCTTATCCTTTCACACCAAGAATGGGAGTCTATTCTGGGACACATCCTTGTAGATGCTGAGAGTCTCCAGTTTTGGTGACAGCAATGGGAACAAATGTTCTGGGCCCATTCAAGGAAATAGTGCTTGACTTCTGCTCCCCCATGAGTACCTCCTACGTAGATGTCCAGCACAGATCAGGTTAAGGTTTGGGGATGGTTCCTTATAAACCTACCTGGGTCTTTGTGCAATAACAATAATTGATTATAGCAACAGATAGGACTGTGGACCAAACTTGCAATATCTTTTATGTAGAATCACCTCCTGGCTAAAGAAAAAAAAAAAGCAAAAAGCCCAGATTCACAGATGCAAAGGCATTTTGCCCAACATTGTCACTCCAGACATTGCAACTGGGAGCAGAGTTCAAAGTACTGCAGTCCTGGCCTCTTGCCAGCTCCCTGCCCAGGGTTGATAGCGCAGGCTGCTGCTGACAGAAACTCTGAACTGGTTCAAGCTTGTGTTTCCTAGCCCAAGACAGAGCTTTACAGCACAGATTAGGAGATTTGAAGTCAAGGATTGTTGTCAAAGACAACTGCAAACCTCCCGGGCCTTGCATGGAGAAAAGGCAGTTGCCCAGTTCTGCTGCTCTTGTTGGGTGGTTGTGCTCTATAAGTGTATGTGCATATCCAGATGTGCTGTACCTTCCTCTCACCAAAGGAGCAGGCAGATGGCCCTCCCAACCTCCAAGTGATGCTGCTTCTCTCTTGATAGTGAATGAAGATCCACAGGACCATTCTTCTCCTTGTTGTGCTTCAATCCCATTCCCCAGTGACCTGCTTTAGTGATATGTTCCTTATATCTCTAAGTGCATGGAAATAGAAATGCATGTCTTCCTCCACCTGCCATGTAATCTTCCAATAACACTCATCCATTCCTTCAGATAAGTTCCTTAAATGGAAACCAGCTCAGAGCATGATTTCTTCATGCAGTCAGCCTAAAGATAAAAATCTAAAGATGAGGGACTTAAAATTATATGTGGTGCAATGACTGCAGTCATCAGATCTCAGGAAGATGAGAACCAAGGACTTGAGCTGTACGGTAACTTCTGGAGAGATGAATGAACTGATCACAAAGCTGAAAAACAAACATACTTCTGTCTTACGTTTTCTATTAAAGATGCAGAAAATGTGCCACATTTTTCACGTAATACCTGTGTATTCTTCTGCTATTGATGTTGAGCTCCTATGTATGTTACATTGCTTAAAGCTGAATTTATTTTAAGTTAAAAAAACAGCCTGCCCACATCCCATTTCTTATATGTTACTATTGTTCAGCCTTCCTTCACAATGGTTTCCTAAAACCTCTCTAATGGCTTGGTGGTTGCTTAAAAAAAACAAAAATTATTTTAATTGCCTTTTTTTCCCCAGAATGTTTTGGCCACTGAAAGTGGAATCACAACCCCAGGGCCATTGGTTTGGGGAGATAACTATCCTCAACCAGTGCTGGGAACCATTGGCCTCAATCTTCATGGCTCATTACCTACTGAAATGTGAGAAAATATGTGGCCTGGAGGGATGAGGGTCTCACTCATTTTGCTCTATGAATGACCCCCCTTCTGCTTTGGAAGAGCTGCACCAGGTTCTTCTGTGCAAAATTCATACACAGCTCAAGGACCAAACAGCTTTTATCTGGGATGCTGTAGGATAAAAACACGCAAAATTGTCTTTCCCCCAGTTCATCAAACCAGAATTCTCCTTGCTCTAGTCTCCTGTTGTAATGCATGAATTGCACTGAAACAGAAAACTGGCTGGAAATCCACTGATTACAGATATTCTAAAACTGTTGCCAGTAATTTCTGGTTTTGTGTCTGGCTGAAATGATCTGATATTTCTGATCACTTTTCTAAATGTCTAGAATTTCAATATGTCACAGCAAACATTACAAACTAGAGGGACAGTGCTTGAAATACTTGTACTAGTAAGAGAGTAGGAAATGTAACAGATGCTCATTTTCATCCTGGAGACCACTGAACTAAACCTGCCTTCGCAGAGTCCCAAGGTTCAGGACATGCCATATCCAAAAGCCCTGGTTTTTTCTTCAAAAAAGCAGACTGTAGCAGCTTTGCCTTCACAGATCCACTCCTGGTCCTGTGCTGACCTGGATGGAGCTGGGAGAGGGAACAGGCAAAAGGAGGAACAGAGAATGTGGTGCTGATGAAGGATCATCAGGCCTTCAATCCAAAAGGCATTACCACTTCCCACAGGGCGGGTGTTTTATGGTGTCTGTTCTCCTATCACAAACCCCATCTTAACATCTCCCTGAGAAATTGCAGCAACTGAACTCCCCAAAGAAAATTTCCTCCACTACAGTTCTACAATTTAGAGCTGATTTTCTTCACTGTCTCCAAAACAGCAGTCTGAATTTCTCTAGTTTTGTGATGTTGCATTTTATTGTCCACTGGACAAAAAGTTTCAAACATCACAATTCTTCCCTTGTATTTATTGCACAGTTACTTGGAAAGGAAATTTTCAACTGCTGACTCCAGTTTTTCCCTTCATTGCAGCCTGCCCTTGTAGTTATTCAGAGGGTTTTTTGTTACTGTTGCAGGCACAAAACTCTAGGTGATGCTAGAAGAGTTGCTGTGGTGTGAGTAAAGGCTGAGATTTTCTCATCCCAGAAAACTCCTTCATAAAGCTTCATATTGTGACCTTTTGTAAATCCTCTCCTCTGTGCATGTCTAGATCTATCTCCAAATGCATGGCATTTGAAAAGTAAGAACTCTACATATGCTATAATTATGCTTATTTTTGTCAAGGTCTGCGCTACTCTTTGAAACACTTGCAGTAGGCCACAATCCAGCATACCCTGTAAGGCAGAATCAACTTCTAAGAAAACAGATTAATGAATTAAATAGATTTGCATAGTAGTCTGCACAAGCACATTAGTGAAATTTTCAGCAATGAACCATCTCAGTTTTTTCCATGAGCTATTTTGAGCAAAGCACTACTATGGCTCCTTCTGGGGCTGTTTCAGTGCATGCAGTGCATCAGTCTCATGTTCTCAGTGAGGAGAAGGGGAGTCCCAGAGTGGACACTGGCCAAGAATCTGAATCCTTGTCATTTTGCCAGGTTACTCCAACAAGCCTTCTTCTCTTTCTCATAAACAGTAAGATGAAAAGGTTTTATCTGTTTACCAACTTCAGGTCAGAATTCCTTTGAAATGTCTATGTCTACTCTAGGAAAGAAGAAAAAGTTAATACTTTCCCTAACTTCTTTGCATAAGCCTTTGTGTTAATATTCTCCTGCTATTTTTTATTTGTCACGTCCCTCAAGGCCATTTCTATATGCATCTAAGCACACCACAGCTTAAATACAAAGGTTTCCCACTAAATAGTAGTACAGGTAATTCTCTTCTTGTCAGTACTAGAAGCATGTCCTTTGACATTTCAGTGATGTATAAACCTGTTGTCTGGCATACAAATATGAGCTGAGAACTGATTTCGTAACAGAGTAGACTGTAATTTTCTTGGTAAAGTGATTCAGCCTTTTAAGTTCTGTTTCCAGCTTTTCCACTGGACAGGCAGAATTTGCCATGATTACACAGCTGTGAATGAGTACTTCAACATGAATGTTACCTGACAGAAATGATTATTGCAATGCCCAGGAAAGTCTAGTTTAAGTGAAATGTCTTCTATTAGATGTCTGGCCTTTAGGTAACTGTTGCTTCTGCTTAGCAGGAGGTGCTGAGCTTAAACTGCAGCAGGCTCATTAAGCAGACCCATTAAAACCAAAGACTGTCAGCACATTGCTTCACTTTGAGCGAAGGCTGTACATGAAAAATCAGGACGTAAAACTGTACATTCCAAAAAAATTTTAAGCCTATTTACAGAAATGGCAGACAGATGATCGTCAGACTAACTCCAAACCCCCACTGCTCATCCAGGGGATGAGCCCTTGTGCTTCCAGAGAAGATACCTAATACACACACATATAAACTCCCCTCTGGAGGAAGGTATTGCTCTCCACTGATTGCCTAAGAGTCTTAGAGACCCTTGAGTTAGTTACGAGAAGTTAAGCGCTGTCTTCTCCACTGCCTCCACAAAATCAAGCTCCACTTTTCTCTTACAAAAATAAAAAAAGAAAGAAAAGAAATGAAGAAGAGAAACCACAGATGTAGTTATAGAGCTGATGTGGTAACGATAGTCTGAGTTAAGGATTTTAATGAGAAAAGTTACCTTAACCAAACAATAAACCGAGTCTTCTAACACAGTTTGAGAAACTGTGTTCTGGATAGGCTCCATTCTCTTCTGCTTGAATACCTCGACTCCAAAATTTATTGGGGTTTATTTTAAAAAATTGTCAATCAGGTTCAGGTTGTGACTGTAGCTTTTTCCTAAATTAGTGGTAAACCATTCTCTGCAGTCACACATTTTCAAAGTGGCATTTCAATGACAGTGATATGACTTAAGGGGGAGGGGGGAGGTTAATAGACCTGACATATTTGATTAAATTCATGAAAAGGAGTACATTACTTCTTTTACAGCAGCAGGCTCCATAGCATCAGTTGCTCCATAATCCCATATTGCCTGGCACATGTGAGGCATGTAACTGCAAAGCTCAGGAAGGATCAGTTTTGTCCAAATCTTAATTCACCACTATCTATTAGCACGTTCCAAAAGCTTTCTGAATCTGAGACTCAGTTATAAATTAAATGGTGTTATGGGAGGATGAAGGGGAGTTTGAAGTTTTCATTTAAATAGCCTTTGCAGGTAAGATAATTCAGGCTTGGTTTTGCCTGCTGCAGCTGTGTGCAATTTCCAGTCAAGAAGCTGAGCAAACGGCGTCTGCTCACAATAAAGCAACCAGCAACAGCCGCAGCAGCTGATAAAGAAGCAGAAACGTGTCCTAGCAGGGATTGCCCTTTTCCACAAAAGCCTTCGGGGCCAAGCTTATGTAGGGGAGACCACACACAGACAAGGGAGGCAACGAGCTCCCTGTAGCCTCAGGGCTCCTCCTCCTCCCAGCAACACCGGTTTGGCAGCCGGCACCGTGGAGAAACCAGCACGAGGTACAAGAGGTGTCAGCAACCTCCCAAATCAGGCACAGATGATGGCCCTGTGCCAGCCTCTGAAGGGCTGGTGGGGCATGTCACCTTCCTGAGGCCAAGAACCCTTTGAAGTCCTTTCCCACCATGTACAAGATGCCTTTCTTCTACCCAGCTTCCTTTTCTGACCCCTTGTCAAGTGCCACTCTTTCTTGCCTCATTATTTTATTTCTCTTTCAGCTTCTCTTTCATATACTTATAAATAACTTATTAATATACTTTAGATTCAGCAGGCCTAAAGCTTCCTTGCCATTAAATGAAAAGCAAAAAGACAACCTAGCATGGCTCTTTTCTCAGCTGGTTCCCACTCCCCGACATCCTCCTCAGCTCTCTCCATGTGCCTCCTCTAAGACAGTGAGTTTTGGCATAGAAAAGACCCAGATATTTGTCAGCAGCATGCTGACAAATGCAAATGAGCCAGATGCGACCCAAATACAGGGTTTGCCAGTTGGGGTGGCCCAGGAGCAATATGCAATCCAAGAATGAAGTTGCCTCAGTTCTGGTGCCATCCACCACTGGGCAATGAAGCACACAAACAATGATGAGACTGCTGTCTTCTTGTCCCAACAAATCATCAGGTGCTGACTCTTCCATCATGCTGTCTCAGACACTTGTGCTTGCAGTTATGAGTCTTAATCAGCAGTGAGGATCCAGTCCAGTGCTTGGTTCCCAGGCAAAAGTCACAGCAAAGCTTGGAGAGGCAGAATCACCCTCCTGGGAGTTTCAAAAACAGCACCCTTCATTAATTTCTCAGTGGCTGTGGTTTTTAAAGGAGAAAAATCATCTCTTTCAACAACATGTTGAAAAAAAATAGTGAAATACAGACTTTGAAGTGGTGGGGAAGCACCATTACCTATTCACAGACAGCAGTCTGGTGTTCTCTACATTTGATAGGGAGGCTGCATGCAGCAAACGCATGTAAGGACACATTTTCTTCAGAGAGCAGTAAAAGTGCACTCTTCACACTCATATGCCACATAAGCTACTTTTCACACAAGCAGGCCAGCTGGCTCCAGCCATCCCCTGCTCTGGGGAGACAACTGCTCATCCCTCTTTAGCCTTTCTTCTTTCTGAGGCATCCCAAAGTTGTTGAGAGTTCACCATGCAGGCAGGTGGATTGTCATCCAGCTTTGGTCTTCTCAGTTCAGCTTCTTCTACCAAAATTTGCTTCTTCCAGCTTTCATCTCCTATCCACTTGAAAGGCTGAAGTCCTTCATCTAGCTATATTTTATGTATCCCTAGTCTCTTGAGTTTTACAAGGAATACTGGATTCATCATGGACATCCTTTATCTTCTCTCTCCTCCTACTACTGTTCCTTTGTCCACCCATAGGTTTACTGCAAATCCTGTAATGCAGGTAGAATTCCTGAAATACTAAGCTGGCTTTCAAAAGTTAAAAGCCAGGCCAGGTCTAAAGAAAAAAAAAAATTATATTTAAATTGTCTAAGAAATTACAGTTCCTACTAAATAATAACAGAATATTAGTTAAACAGATGATGAAGATTAATAGAAAAAGAAAAGGGTTAAGCTTTATTCTTGCATTTCCTGGTTAGTCAGGAGTTTATTTTCTCCCCTTGGAGACTGCATTGCCATTGTTTGCATTGGATACTGTAGTCAGCCTGCACAGTGTGTTACCAAAGACACTCATGATGATATAGTCACTCAAAAAATATCACAAAGATATCTCACAGGGAAATATTGCAAATAATGAGAAGACTATGACTAGGGCTTGACATCTAGGACTATTCTTTCCTTTTCTTGGCTCTGCCTGGCAAAAAACTCACCTTGCCCACACAGCCCTTAACAGCCATAATCCTACAGACCTGGGGAGTGCTCAGTTCACTTGAAAATTTCCAAATCAGAAGGCTTGCACTAGGGATACAGGAGAGTATCCCCAGTATTACATCCAGTGTCAGGATGTAAGGACAGCAAAATCATCACTTTCCCACAGGGCTCCCCACTGGAGAGGATCCAAGGAGTAGGATTAACATGCTTTCCATCTTCCCCAAAAGTGCACCCATCCAAAACCTCTTCAATGCCCCTGTCATCCTCTGCCAGCCCCCAGCAAGCCTCCCCACCTGCCTGTGCAGAGATCTGACAGGCTGCGGAATCTCAGGGGGCTGTGGGGAAGCAACTACAAATGAATTTTGGATTCTGAATGAAAGAGCTTGACAACAACTGCTCCAGTCGTTCGGAGCGAAACACGGAGAAGCCAGATCCTAATCTCCCAATCCTGTCCTGACAGTGTGATCTTGCATCAGTCACTGCCATCTGTGTGTTCAGATTTCTCAGGCACTGAACAAAGCCTGGCTGTGCTCATTTACCTACAGAAGTGTGGGGATGAAGAGTGGATTAATTAGTACTCATGCAGAACTCAGAGAACAAAGTAGCCTCATGCTGCTAAATACCTTCAAGTCAAAGTCACCTCTGAACAGCCAGGTTCAAGTATGGATTTGGCCTATCATTCCCAGGTATTACTTTTCCTCTAAATAAGAATGATTTCAGCCTTTCCCAAGTTCAGAACCTGATGGAGACTGATTCCATGAAACAAGTGTTAAAAATGCTTTTGACCCTCTGCCATAAAAGTAGAAAGATTAAATACACACATTTAGAAGGTCACAAGAACCATTCCAGTAAAGCTCCTGTAACACAACTGTTTGTGTTACATACTGTATTATCTGTCCTGCATTCTCTAATTGCCTCCCTATGCCATGCTGGGGGAAATATGCAATTTTGTTAGAAGAACCTCACAAGTGGTTGGGGTTTTACCCCTGGTTAAAGTAAAAGGAATTTCAACAAACTACGTTCTCGGCCTCATTGGGATTCAGGCAGGATCTGAGCTCCCCCTGCTGTTTGCAAAAATAAAAGCGATGTATGGCTGAGCTAGATGAATTCCTAACACCGCGCTTCCCTCGCCAAGGGCAGGCTCTAGGGATCCCGCTATTTGGTCTTTGGCTCGGGCTGCCTCATGGAAAGAAGTAAGTAGCTAAATATCAGTAAAGGCCCGTTCTTACAGTCACACCACTGAACACGGAAAATATTACGTTCAGAAGGAGAGAAGATAGCTGTGCGTAAAAACAACAATTTGATGTATGAGTCAGAAGAGGAGAACATTTATACGAGCCCAAGAAGGTGTTGACCTTAAGCCATCCTCTAATCTGTGGCCAGAAGTGGATCCAGCCCTTTTATAGTAGGCAATATTCCCAGTAACATTCTAGAGCCAGAGCTGAGGCTGTGTGATGCAGAAATTACTATGTCCTTTGTGCAAAGAGCTGGTCTGCCCGTGGAAAGATGTGCTTTATATGTGTGAAAACTTTCTGATCTGAGGCCCTTGGAAAAAAGCCCAGTGCCCCTGCCAGAACAGCCCTAAGTCAATAGGGAGCAGGTCTACACTAGGGAATCAAGGGTTTGGGGATGCTCACCCTGACAGAACGAAGAGTCCGGTTATCATGAGCCAAGGGTTGCAAGTCCCATTATTAAAATGCCTCTGGCACCTCAGTGTGTGGTATGAATTCCCCTTAGATTAACCACTCATTGCCCTCAGACTTTTAATTCTCTCATCAAAGAGGCAGACACCTCTGAACTGCTCTCCAGGGAAGGCTAAATTAGATGCTCTGAATCACCCTCTGGAAGAGCCCCTTGTGCGGTCCAGACAGGGAGAACATGGCAGATCCTGAGCCAGCTGAGATGCATGAGTGCCTTCAACACCAGCCCTTGATCTCCCCATCTCATTTAGTGCTTTTGAAAAATAATGTCTTTTACTGATGTTAACCCCAAGGGGGGAAGAAAAAATAAAATTTAAAAAATTTGAAAAGTTTGAAAAGAAAAAAAGAAAAAAAAAAAAGAAAAAGGCAAGCTCTTCTAATAAGGATTCCCAACTGCTAAAATATTTTCTTGTTTTTCTGGTTGTATGTCAAGTCTCATTAGGCTGTGTTAATGAACTTGTTCCAGGCAAGTTTTGGCATAGTTGTTGTTTGTGGTTTTGCCTAACACATGTGGAAGGGCAAGCTAAGTCTGGCTCTTTTTCAAGTAAGTTTAACAATCAGAAAAGTTGGGTGGGAATACAAAAGGAGAAACAGCTTACAGTTTGCAGTTCAATACTAACTCTATAACGGTAAGAAAGAAAAAATTTAAAGCCATGTTCTGCACTTAGATTTATCCCTCTACCATGGTACAGGGAAGAATGGCAATTTTAAGGGATATTAGGTATGGTTTTGTCTACATTTGGGTTCTGTTTCAAAGAG
This sequence comes from Drymodes brunneopygia, assembly GCA_013400955.1. Taxonomy (NCBI): domain Eukaryota; kingdom Metazoa; phylum Chordata; class Aves; order Passeriformes; family Petroicidae; genus Drymodes; species Drymodes brunneopygia. The sequence continues at coordinate 1,221,878 of VZTZ01001661.1, forward strand.
AGAAATCAGAAGGTACCTCACAAAAAATGCTCTTGATGCAGAAAGTATTTACACCAGCACAGCCATTGTCATTCCTAGAAAGTTTCAGTAGATTAGATACATCTTTGTGCTGTAAACAGAAAGGTCACATTCCACTTTTTTGGGGTAGAATTCCCCAGCTTTCATGTATACATGGCACAAAAGAGGCCAGGTATGAACAGCAGAGATATCAAAAGCAATGAGGGCTAACAAAGCAAGAGCTTGGCATCATCAGTATTTTTGAGATCTCACCCCAGCCACTGCATTCCTGGAATATCAGCACTGGTTTCTGAAGAAAACAAAGTTAATGACACTAAGGAAAAAACTCCATCTCCTAAACTTTGTCTACTGCAACAGAGATATTCTGCAAGAGAAACTGAAATCTCTAACAGCATCTGGATGATAACAGAGGGGATGAGTCAGCCACATATTGCTACTGCTTGCTTTGTTTATGTTTCCCATACTACTTTGAGTCTCTCCATTATTCATTTTTATTTATTTTACAGCACTGGGATTGCAAAAACTGAGAGCTGTTACAAAAACAAGGTCAATGCCCTGCTGAAAGCAAAGTTTAGCAAAACTATCTGTACAGCTGATTCTGCAATCCTCATATTGAAATGAATTGTGAGAGCCCAAAACAACTGCCAGATCACAAACTTCAAGTGGAAGGCTTGCTCGATCTTCAACCAACTACTATATGCACCAACAGAAATCTAAATAATTTAGAGATGTAAAGATTCCCACATCTCTATAATCAGCCAGGCACGCAATATGCAGCATGCAGGACAGACTGTTAATACCAGAAAGCCAAATGAGAGCTGTACCACTCAAGAGCCATGTTTGACAAGTCTGTACTACTGTCACTGACAGCAGTACACAGCATTCACTCGGGTCCTAGAGAGCTGTCTCTTTGGGACAAGTTTCTGAGGTGTATTCCTTTGTCCCACCATTATTCAGGTGACAAACTGCTGTAGAATAGGAAGAAGATGTTTATTCCTACCACCCTGTTTCTATCTGTGTTCTAACTCCTGCCTTATATGGCACTACCATCTCTTCAGCTCCAGCAAGTATTTCTCAAATCAATTTAGCACTGTATTAACAGCTATCAAAATCCCTTGGTTAACCATCAGCCAAAGAACATCTTTCCAGCCCTATTCCTTCCTCCAGCACAATGACCAACAGCACCCAGTAGTTTTCTCTTACCACATCCCAGTTCATACCTAGGCTCCCTTTACCATTTTTTCTACCTACCAATCTCAGCAGGCAGTACAGGTGCTTAACCAAGGCCTGAGAACTTTGGCCACATCACAACACTATCACACACCTTTAACAGGCCAGTAAAGGTGGCCACACCGCACAGCGCATTGGCAGCACACAGAAGCACCAGGAAAAGCCCATAGCATCCTCTAACACAAAGTGGTTTAACCTGCCCCAGAGCAACACCACTACCCTCTACTTATCACCCTTTGGGCAGTTGCATCCAGGTTTCCTAAAAACTGGCAGTGTAAACACAGCTGTGGACTTGGGCTCTGCTGAAGCCTCATTATTGCAGTTCAATTATTGCTGGTTTTTCTCCTCCAAGTTCCCAAATTACCTCCAACCTCTATGTTGTTATAAACTAATTAGGCTTTAATAAGTCAGAAAAGAAGGCAGATTAGGATAATTAGGCCCTATGATTGATTACTGGGGCTGTTGTGGAATATACCAGGCAATGAAGGAGAGTGGGTATTTGCAGAGGCTGGACAGGGCTGGGAAAACAGACATCCAGATTAACCCTGACAAATATTAGTTTTAAGCTAAGCTCAGTCAATTCACCATAAAAAAAAGCTTAGCATAGATGCATCATTCTCTGGTTGCAAAGGAAAAAACCAAAAGCTTAGACATAAGCTGCTGAGGTGTGGGCCCTCAGCATCTCACCAAATGTGCTCATCTCTCCCCCTTGCTGAGGGAGCAGCCTGAGGGGAGCAGTGATGGCAATGCTCTGTCCTTTGCATCAACCTGTCACACAGACAGCACAGGAACAAGGAAGACACTGAGCCCTCCTCAGCTTTCCTTGCCTTAAGAGCTTCCACTGAGGCTCTGAGTCAGCCAGAAGTAGCTGCCCCTGTGGCCCATTGCACTGAGTGCTTGCAGCCACCCAGCCAGAAGGTCTTTAGCAAACACCCCAGAACAGAGCTGGCCCCGTGCTCACGCACAGGCGAGCCGTGACTCATGCCCTCTGAATCCAGGCATGCGATTTTATTTCCCACATGATAATAAAAGGGTAGTAACACTCAGCTAGTCAGCTCATCACATCAGCATAGCAAAGGTTTTATTTAATAACCTAACCCAGCTCTGAAATACATCCAGTTTTAAACCAGTTTAAAATAAAAACTTCTCCAAGCGGTTATGGATGAGTCAGTTTATCATGTTGCTTTAAGTGAACTTTGATAAAATGTTCAAAGAAAATTGCTGTCCCTGTGTGAGGCAACTCTGAGTAACAGGGAACGTTTTCAACAGACAGCCACGTTTTGAAAAACACCCTAAGTAATTACATTAAACCAAATAATTTCACCCATCCTTTCTTCTTGTGATGTATCCTCAACGCATCTGAAGACATTTAGAAACCTGTAAATGTTAGTCATATCTGGGCCCAATACAATTATGGTTCATTGAAGCTCTGGATTATCAAACCCTTGGGTAAACCTGTATGGAAAAATTAGGAAAGAGGGAAATTACAATCCTGTCTGCTGTGAAAATTTAAAAAGAAAAAAAGAAAACGTTTTGTTCCAGAATTAGAAAGTTCCATTTGGCAACATTAGGATAACGATTACTTAAATACACCAAGTTATCGGTCCCTTGACAAGCACATTAGAGACAAATCCTTTTAAGATGCCAACCCTATAAATACACAGATTTAACAGGAAGCAGGTAGGCACTGATGAAAAAGAACCTCTTATCCAAGAGCTTTCTCTGAAAAGTATAGCAATGAGGTGTGGCTGTTTGATAAGATGAACTCAGGACCCAGGACTAAGTCACAGAACTTACACATTGCAGTAATCTACAGGACAAAGGTTTGCAGTGAAATATAATTGCAATAGCCTAGTCTTAGAAAATAGCTCTCAAGTAAAGGTCTGTGGGGTCAGAGGACTCAGCTAAGGCACAGGAAAAGCGTTGTGTCTCCAACCCGCATGGTTTTGGGCACATCATCAAATACTACTTTTATTCTGCATCCAGCACCCACATTAGAAATAATTGTAAACTCAGTTCAAAGTTGTGAACATGAACATCCCTGTTCAGCTGCCACATAAGCATCTCAGGTCATGACCCCACATCTTTTGACAAAATGCCAAGTTTTGGGAGGTTGAGCTACTTCAAACTTTGTTCCAACCTAAACGCAGAATCCAGGTGTTCAGTCACAGCTCTTTCACAGACAGGTTCCTCAGGGAAAACTGTAGCACCTGATGCTCTTCTTGCAGACCAACAGTCTGATGATTTACACTCTCAGCCAGTAAGTGGGAAGCTGAAAGCTGAATTATTTCTTCCACTATCAGAAACGAAAAGCCCTGTTTCTCCCCTACAAGGTTACACATTGAAACACAAACACTCTGAAACAGAGGTACAGGTGCATTTCCATCTGAATAGTTTGGGACTTTGCCTGAAAAGAACAGATTGGGGACAGTTCTAAACAAAGCCATTGCTGCTTTATGCTCAATAAGATTATTTTCTGCACGGTGAGAAGATTTTAAAAGAAAAGAAGGGTGCTATGCCCATATAGCAGTCTGAATTGCAATATTCAGGGCATTTTTCAAGGAATTACTATTTGCAGATTTGAAAGACTAGAGGTTCAGAAGAGAAGAGCTTCTCCATAGCTGCTGGACTGGATAAGTGATATCCTCAAAGTCCTTTTCTGATCAGAAAATGAGAATCACAGTCAAAACTTAGAAGGGGTGTGCATTTCCCAACTTTACTCCTTTGTCCCTGCTACCCCCCTCATTTTGGAGCAAGTGTTTCTAAGTAGGCACAGGGTTACAGGGAGGTGCTCGAATTAAGGCTTCTGGGGCTTGGGATTTACCACCCACCCCTGTTCTCAGCTGCCCTGACTAATGAGCCATAGGCAGCTGCGTGCTGCATACATTGACTCTGGGCAATTCCCTACTTAATATACCAGCTCTTTGGGGTCATCAACTTTTCTGTGCCTAAGTCCTCATCTAGAAAGACAGCATAGCCATGAGGGTACTGTGTACATGGAAAGTGTCCCTGGGAAGGAGATTCTATGGAGATGCCAAGTCCCTCTTTTCAACCCTTCTGATACATTAAAGACAGTGACGGCTTTGGATTCTGCTATAATCTCTCATCATTTGACTTTTAGATGTTTAAGGCCTTTTTTGGGTCTCTTCTTGTAATCCCCCTCTCAAGAGCAGTTACAGAGAGGTGGGACTGACTTGTGGCACTCTCAGCTGTTTCTGCAGCACTGTTACTAAAGGGCCTCACTTTCTCAGCAGGTTGCTGAGATGCAAGCAATGAGCTGCAGTAATTAATGTCAGGCAGATACGAAGAGGAAAGGGTTGTTTCTAGTTGTGAAGAAGCAGGTTTGGCTGAGGTTCTGCTAAGACAGTTCCCACACTCAAGCTGTAAAGCAAATGCAAATGTTTCATAGTGCCCTGAGCAAATTTCACAAAGTTCAAGCCAGGCTAGCAGGATGGCTCCTCCGAAGAGCCTTCCTCCCCAGCTCCTCCTCAGTTTCTGCTCTGCTGCTCCCATGCAAGAGGGGGAGGCACCAAGAGCTTCCTTTTCCTGGTGGCCTGCTGAAAATGTATCCCTCCACATAAGCCATGAAGAGACAAGTGAAAGTGTGGACAAGAGCTCAAGTTTCTTTTCCTTGTATGTAGGGATGATTGTAATTATTAATCTCATAGCAGCAGAGGTAAATATGATAACTTCATGACTCAGGATGTGCCTTAAAGGTCATTCTCTATTCCTACCCCAAGCCAAAGGGGAAGAAGGAAAAAAGCCTGTTGTATTCATGTTCTCATTTCTCTCTGAGGTGAGTCACCCTACCAGTTAAACGCTATAAAATGACAAACATTGGTAAATAAGATAGGATTAATGATACTGATGACTCAACTGAAATAAACACACATCAGTCACAGCTCAGTAGCCTGAAAGAACCTTTAGAAAAGAAAAAACCTGCTCAAATCAAAGACAAGATGATGATTGCAAATCTGCTATTAATAAATATTTTCTATGACAAAGCATTCCACGCAGTATTTATATTTCATTATGCACAACACAAACCAAGCGACTGAAAACATTACTCATAGCAATTGTGGAAAAAAACTGTGAGAACTCTTTTTCATTTCTGCTAGGGCAATGCAATTGCCTCTTTTAAAAGCAACAAACTTGCCTTCATATAAAACCCTTTTGTCCCCTGGCCTGGAAGATTAGGCTTCATTCACAGATTTGCACCTGTTTTCTAATGCTAAGTCCGAGGAATAGCCTGAGTGACCAGCCAGCAGAGAGTGCCCATCTCCCTAATTCAGCAAAAAACTGCTGGGCGTAGCAGGTGTACAGGTGTGGAGTGCATGGAGGCAAGCCTGCAGCAGCTAGAGGGTGACAGATTGGCTCTTCAGCTGCTGGTGAAAGGACTGTAGGCTTGCAGCCCCAGGACATCCCAGGTTTCAGGGCAGAACAGCCATCATGGTCCTTGATTGCATTGCTCTTATGGCTACAGATATTCCTAAGGAAAGAGCATGAACGGTGGCACAGCACAACAGCAATGTTTTTATCACCAGCATATTCTCAGCATATGTTCAGGATATTCTCAGGATATGCACCTGTGACCTCCCTTCTCCAGCAATGAACTGAATAGACCCTGTGCTTCCTGCACATGCTCTCCCTCCTGTATTTTCCTTTTTCCTAGACTGATAACTCTCTCATTCATCTGATAGTATTTTTGTCCCTAAACGGTGTCTTCATCTATCTGGGAGAGTACAAATTAAAAAGACTGAGCCAAAATGAAGCCTAGATATTACAGGAATTGATGTGTGGGCTTTCTTGCAGGAGGCAATTCATCTGCTTCTGCAACAAACTCTCTTCCTGATAAAGTCTGGAGATATAAATCTTGCCTCCCAATATGTGGCTCTCACTGAAGTCACCAGCAGGTGTTTGCAGACAGAGGGTAGAATTGGCACATGGGGAAGAATCTTTTGCAGTTTGCTTTTCAGAGCAGTTAAGCCTGATCTGTTGGAGATATGTATGTGAGTCATCTCACACTCACTCACTTTTCTTCCCTTCTGAACAGTGAGCAAACTTCAGTCTAGTAACCAATATCTGCTCTGCAGCATCTTTCTGTTTTCTTCTCCGAATACTTCACAGAGGGAGAAAATTTGCACCAAAATATTGAACAGTTTCAGGCCTGATCTTGTGGAATAGAAATTATGGACTTTCCTTCTTGATCACATATCCCAGAGTGTTTTAATTTACCAGGACATAAATATAGAGTAAGTTTAATGTCTTTGGGTGTAAATCAGAAATAACGCAAAGGAAGGCACTAGAGGATTTTTTTTGTCATTACTGGCAGTATATGCCATATATCACATAAACCACAGACTTCAAGGCAAAACTCTGTTCTCATCTAACATGGTATAAATCCAGAGGAGCTCAGCTCAGCACACCAGCCTCCCCAGTACTAAAATCATTCAGCTGTATTTCTGATTTAGCAGCTGCAATGCAAATGTCAGTGCTGAAAAAGCACTGAGGCCACAAGCAGTTCTGCAGTTAACCTTGAGGCTGGGGAACTCCTTCGAGCACCTGGCTCTGTCATAAGCTCTGTTCTCTAATTTCCTCAGTCCCAAATCAGTTCTGCCTCTTGCAAGCATAGGTTTATCGCTTTTCCCATAGCTTTTCTCATTTATCAATTCTTCATTACATGGACAGGCCCTTAGTAGAAGTTAAAAATCTGACTAGGTGGAGAAACGTCCTGTGTTAAGCACTCTGCTATACAATAAATGCAAGTTAATCCCTGCATGGTATAACTCTGGCATTGAACACTGTCCATTTCCTTGCTCTGCTTGGCATTAATCAGCCTTCTCTACAGGCTTTTTAAGCAAGAGGACTTTTAGGAGGTAAGTGTTATTGGCTGTGTGGCCCTGTAACAAAACTCTCCTTTGGAACTTGTGAATGCTTCCCTGGGCAATTGAAATAATTTCAATAGCTCTGTGTCCACCCCCCTGAGTTCATATGAAAACAATTAGGTTCTGAGAAAGCATCTACACAGCTGAGCTTACAGTCCAAAGGAATGAGGAAATCTCTCCTCCAGCTGCTGTGAATTTTACGTAAAATGATCAGTGAGCACAGTCCCAAATACAGCTTCTCCCCCTGAAAATAGTTTCCCCAAGTTAATCTCTGGGACTGAGCATTTTGCAATCATTTCTTTAATCTGCTTTGATTAAATGATTCTTAATAAAAAGTTTGTGGTTCTGAATGCCCTAGATTATTATCAAATCATTAACAGACACTAACTGGAGTTACAAAAAGTAGACACAGCACAGGAAGATGATTAAGATGCCTATCCCAGGTAAAACATTATTTTCTCATTTGGAGGGACATAACAAATAAAAATTTGCAACATGAAGAACTGAACACTGATAAAATAAGGTAAAACAAGTGGTTTATCATGCTGGCACAAATGTTACATGGGGCAAAGGCAGTCACTGGACTCCCATACTGTGAAACAAGTATGTTCTAGCAAAGAGCTGCTCCTGCTGCTGCCCCCTGGCCTCACCCCCTGGTTTCCATCTCACCTGGGCCACTGTGCTAGCTCTAAGAAGCCCTCTCCATTCTCTTTCCAAAGAGAAATGGATGACATAGCTTGCAATATCCAAACTAGAATACCTCCTTGTAATCTCAATAACTGAATATTACCAAGAGAGTACAGCTGCCCCGAGGGGCACTTGAATTTTGCCTGGGTGGCTCTTGTCCTCGGAAGGAGTTGTGAGGATATCTCAGGGCTACTTAGGTAATTTGTTAGGCAAGCCTCTCTGCATACCAGAGCTGATCAGTACATTTTCTACAAAGAAATATTTCAAAATTGAAGTATTCTTGTCAAGACATCAGGCTTTGAGAAAGTTTTTTTGCAACAGAGTCATGTCATTTACATCGCGGTGGTTAGGAGACAGGGCAGATGAAAGAGCCAGGTGAAACTCCTTTCCCTGCACAGTGGAGGAAGGGCTGCAATGAAATCTTTTGACCAGGAAGACAGATGAGGCTTAAACCAGAGACTCTCACACTCCAGGCATCAAGTGCCTTAAAGATAAAGAACAAAAAAGCAGTCTGACACCTCGAAAATCACTGCAAAACAGAGTAGTCATCTTCTAAGTCAGTTCTGCATATGCAGCAGGCCTGAGTAAAGTGGTTTCACGCAGAGAACAGTAATTGAAAACAGTCATTGAAGTGGTAAACAAAACCAGAATGCTAAATATGAATGTGCAGTAAGGGATGGTGTAGGTTTTCCTTCAATATTAGGGATTTAAATCCCACAGTGTATTTGCAATAACCCATTCTTGTTTTTAAAACATTTTGTTCCAGATAGCTCAAAACCCTGCTCCCTCCTGGCAAAGAAAACAATAGTTTTCTATTGGAAGCTGAGGATAACATGTGCTAGAGTGAGAAATTCTGCAAAGTTCAACTCAGGCACTCACAGGCAAATGGGGTCTGCAGCAAGAATAGTGGGTCAGAACATTTTCTTTTTTTTTACTTCTTGTCTGAAAAAGAGCACCTCCAACAACACAGAGCCCCATAGCAACATGCTCGGGCATTGACTCCACACTGAGTCAGAGGGAAGAATGCCATTTCATGACTCACCAGCACCACTTATGCTGCATTGTATAGTGCTAAATAATCTAATCTGTCTATCTACTTGAGAGCCTTTAAAGAGCACTAGTATGCAATGTAAAGAGTTTTCATAGGCATACATGAAAGGCATTAAAGTCTGGATCGCACTCAATGGAAAGTTGCCATCATTTCCACTGGGAGTTGGACCAGAGCTCATATATGCAATGCATCATGTTTGGGAAAGCTCTTTGGGGGGGAAAAAAGGAGCCTTTTAAAATCAAAAGGTAATAGCTATCAAAGACAGTGGTTTCTGGACAAAGTTTTTTTTCTCAGGTATTCTGAATTATCTGCAGATGCAGATCTCACTTTGATGTCGATGAGAAACCAGCTCATCAGGGGAGCCCCACACTGACAGCCACGTCTTCTCTTGCAGAGGAGGGAGAGGACAGTTGGCCCTGAGCTCCCTGGACAGGCATTGGGTTTCCCGGCACTTTCCTGCAGGTGGCACTGCTAAATTTTTAAACAAAAGTGAATTTTGTGAACTTGAAGTTCTCAATCATTTAGTAATCTTATCTGAGTGGAAAACCCAATCCACGGGAGCCATTTCCCTGTCCCTGCAGCATGCCTCACAGAGGCACAAAGGAGCCTGTGTCTGATCTTCTATCCAGTGAAAGTCCAGGGGAAAAAGAAATGAAAGGTCAAGACTTGTACACGTGTCATCAACTAAATACTTTCCTGCTAGGAATTCAGAGCAGATGGACAATTCTGGATCTAATTTCCTCTCAAGATGACAATTTTAGGATCTCCCTACCTTCTAGGTTACAAAGTAATATGCAGGTGTGTTGGAGACGTTGCCTCCAGTATAAAACTTGTGCTTCCCTTTCAGTTCACAGCCTGGGTTAAATTAGCCATGCTGCCTACTATTGGCTTCTGTGAGCAATTCCAGTGCCTCACAAACTGTGAGACTACCACAAGTGCCATGTTACTCCTTGTCTGGCAGAAGAATCATTTCTTCTTCTCCAGCCCTACTGACAAATCTGGATATTTGCAGCAAACAGAATCAGTCAGTCAAGGTTGGAAAAATCAAAGTGTCAGTGGGAAAAAAGGGCCATCTGGAGGGAAGAAGATAATCCACTCTGAGGACTGTTCCTCCCTCATCAGCCCTGGCCCTCCCATCTCAAATCCCTATGTCACAGAACTTCAGTGCATCTGCACACTGCATACAGTTAATGAGGATAAAAGAATCACTCCTCAAAACATCTCCCCATGCAAGAGCCAAACCCAAGCTGTCAGTTGGCTACTTAGCAATGGCCTGACACTAGAAGGGCAGTCCCATAGAAATCCAAGCAGGTATGAAAATGTTAGCAATACACATCTTTCCTCCTGCTAACACTATCTACTTAACATCTGATATGTAACTTCTGAATATGTTCTCTGAAGGTCAGTACTTTTCTCTCTGAATAGTGTAGGCAAATTCACAAGCTTTCACAGTCCTGCAAAAGTTTGTTTCAAGAGTATCATATGGCAGGAAGTTCCAAGTGTCACAAATTATGTTACAAAAACATCCCTCTCTTGCACCAATTATGGATCTGTCACTGTCAGTTTCCTTGATCCCATTTGCCATCAGATGCAAGAAACAGTAACTAGCAGGGACACAGCCTTTGGAACATCCTACACAGAAAGCCTTGTTCCTGCCCAGGCTATCAGTCCAGAGCAGCTTCCAGTTTCCCCCCAGACTGGCTGCTTTCCTTACTAAGGGAAAAGAAGTCGGGCAGTAATCTGAACATACCAAAATTATAGCTTCTCTGGTGTCCATATTCAAGGCAACATGGGTATAATCATAAGCAGAGGCAAGCTTGTATCATGACTGCCTTCTTTGTACCTCTTCTTTTGTTAATGGAGGATCTCTCAAGCCAGCTTCTTATGCCAGCACTGAAAGATGAGAGCAAACAATATTCCTCTCTTCCACTGTTGCATCCGTACTCATTTGACAGGCACTCAACCCAAGGACTCTTCTTGCCTTCCAAGGTGAAAGCTCTCAAAAAATTGATGCTGATGTATCTTGTAAACCCCTAGTTTTTACTATCATCATGGGATTCAAGTATCTGGAGAAGAGATTTGACTTATGAGAGATGGCAGCATTGGCAGCTCAAAAGTTCATTCATCCTCAAGAGCATATATATCAGCTGAAAGGAGTTTCAAAGGACTGTTCACTTGAACTGATTTACAGGTACACCAGCAGACACAGAGACACTTCTTTCAATGACATAATTTTAACAGGCCAGGAGTATTTTTGCTACTGCAGCAAAGATTGGGATATTTTTATTTTGTTTGTCAGAAGGGAAGCTTTACTTTGCATGCATTTAGCCTCGGGAATAGAGTTTCCTGACAGTATTGCCAAGAGCACATCATTTTTGCAACAGAAGCAACACTGGGAAAATTATGTGCTTCACTGGTCTTGACTGGAGTCCATAAATGCTTTTGCAGCTGTCACAAAGGACCTGAGCCACAGTGTCCAGCGCAGGTGTTCTGAGTGGCACATGATTCCAGAATTGCCCTTCTCTGTCCTGAGGCAGAGGCAGCTGCACTGGGCTGCTCATGCCAGCACTGGGGCAAGCTGCCCAGCTCCACCTCCAAGGAAACAAAGGTGTCTGCAAGACTGCATGCACTGCCATCACATGCAACACTTCGGAAGAGGCTCTAGAGAAGGTGAAAAAATGCTTTATTTGAATATACTGGGATTTTTCTCAGTCCCAGGGACCCCAAACTAGAAGCAAGCAAATAAAGTGCTTCCCAGGCACTTGATGGTGCAGTGCATCAGCTCACCAGACAATCACACTCCTAAAGCAGAAGTATGAGCAATGTCCATGCAGGGCAAGGCTGACGGTGACATGACAGGAGAGAGTTTGTAGAGGGAAAGGGTAAATTGCATAACATTTCCCCCCTCCTCAGCAAAGTCAGCAGTTCATGAGGAAAAATGAGGTGGCACAGTTTTATATTTCTTAGGTGACATTTTTTCCTCTCATGAGAAAAGGGAGCTTTTCAGCCCTGGCATTTTCACCTCCAAACTGAGCCTGTGGAACAAATGTTCAGCTGCTGACTCAAATGCCCAGTGCTTTCTGTGGGAGTTTCACCCAAGCTATGACTGCAGGAATTGGTCACTATTCTATATAAAGTCATTTTAACTCACATCTATGCCACTGTTCATATAAGAGGTTGCCAAAGTCCATGTTAGTCCAATGTCTCCTCAAAGCTCTTCTTCAAGTCAATCCAATTTTTTCCCTATGCCAAGGGTGGTGGGCAAAAATAAACAGAGAGCTGTGAAAGCAAAAGCTAATTCCTCATTTAAACTTCTCAGAGGAGAATGGGGTTTAAGTCTAGGAAAAGCTAAGTAGGGACTATTTTTGTGGGCTTCTTCTGTATCAATAAGAATTTTGCTGAAATTTAACTAATAGTAGCTGTGGACATAATCATTGGCCCTGTAAAGGATCCCATACCTTGCTGTCAAATTAGACTCATGTCAAACACAATGCATTCACATCATAAATATTCTAACAGCAGAGACATAGTCAAACTTGCTCCCAGATACACAGGGCTCAGCCTGACCCAGCTGATCACAGAAATGCTTCGCCCTGGAGCAGGGCAGGGGGTGGTGAGATGAAAGAATAATTTTTCACTCTAGTTTGTCTCTGATGTTTCAGCACTGGGGTTGTTGTACAGCAAGACATAATCGGGTACTGGGATGGCAGACAGCCATGGCCCTCATCAGCAGCACTGAGGTGAAAATTATCGTGCTATAATTCAAGCCCTGTCATGCCTCATTGCTTAATTATACAGTTCTGATTACAACGGAATCATCTTTCTATAGTATGTCCCAAGCTGACATCACTTTGATTAACAACTCATTTATCTGATTACATAGTAACTCAATAACATTTTGAATTGGAAGGAAACCAGGAAGCCCTTTCATGCCCATTCAGCTTCCTAGCTGGTGTGCATATAAGTACCCTGTAATTTTATCTTCTTTATTTATAGCTTGAACAATGCTTTAAGGACCTGGAGAATGGAACAAGCAGTAAGGTACAGAGATCTGAAGATAATCAAAAACCTAAGAGCCGTGAGAGAAAGAGACAGACCCTACAGGGACCTGTAGCATTCCTGCAGCTGGTGCCATCTTCAAGCTCATGTATGTAACCATTTGTTACAGAGGGACTCAAGAGGCCCCAGGTATGTCATAGCCCCATTATGTTCTGAGCAGGCCTCTAATTGAGGAGAGTCTGTTTCAAAGAACTCACAGTCTTAGGCTTTGATTCAGGAAAGAACTGAGGCATTAAGTCTCTGACTTTAGGCTTCATTATCATACCTCCTCTTGCAACACCAACTCTTTCTTTTATGACTCCCAACGATTCCCATAATATGGTGCAGTTCAAATCTTCAAAGTGCTATAAAATATAAGTAAATTAAGCTTTAAAACTGCCCCAGTGAGATCAGTAGACAGTTGTTTCAGAAGCAGAAACTGAGTCATAGAAATATGAAGTGACTTACCCAAGGCCCCACATTAAATCATTGATAGTAAGTCAAACAGAGAAATGTTAGTTCTTAAATCTCTGTTAGCCCACCACACTTTGCTATTTTTTCTTTATTCAGCCATTTGCTTTAGGTAACTTCTTGCATATGCTGTTGGAATCAGAGAAGATGGCCACTGCAAATGACCATACAGCCTTAGCCATGGTAGGATCCAAGGGAGAGAACTATGGGACATAGTAAGCACATTTCAGCAAAAAGGATGTCCATCAGAAAGGGCTGGTTAAGTGAGATCAGTATTGCACAGAAGTGCACTCGTTCCATTGAAATTCCCAGTTGGAATCAAGGTGGCTGACATAGCCATTGCTTGGTTCATTCCTCCTACTCGACTTGAGCAGCACTTCAGGGAACAGGAATGTCCAATGCAGTGGCTGGCATCTGCCTGCAACCTAGGAGGCTTTCCACTGCCCCATGTCTCCCTACAAAGCTAAGGCATTGACCAGAACTGTTTCAACTATTAAAAATCCAAAACTGTTTTTTAAATAAGATCTATGACTATTTTTTTTCTTTAAAAAGCTGAGTTTTCACTCCAACTTGCTCAGAACAGTTTTGATAACAAAATCATGCTTTTCTACATTCCACTCAACAGTTTTAGCTGATTAAAATAGCACTCCAGCTTGTAACATCCTGAGGAAAGGGATGTCTGTTGCACATGTAAGGTGGTGGTAACAGCTGCCTTGTATGTTGTTCATTGTCAGTTCATGATTATTATTACTTCTCTTACCCTTAAATAAAGCTCTATTCAATTTCCAAGGCGTTTCCAAAGCCAATGTGTGGTGAATACATTGTTATCAACTCTGCATATAAATGCTGTGGAGGCATTTCATTAGTTGATATCTGCAGGCTGCTCTGAGTTTCCAAGACACAGTTATAGCCACTAAACCTTAGATCAAGCCCCTCACGATGTGATGAGCTGCACAAATGCAAATGAAATAAGCCATTTGCTGTCCAAGTTCACAACCTGTGTGACAGATCCAATGCAGCAGGTGTGACTATCTTGTTCTCCAGTTGTTTCCTGGCCCAGCGTCTGTTTATTGACCTCCCTGCAGTTAATCTGTGAATACTTGCCATTTCTCTTTTTAACTACACAGAAATGGCATGCAGCCTGCTGCAAGGGAAAGATAAAGTTCATCATGTGGATACTTCACTTGCCTGGAAATGTTTTCCTAAGTGCCACTGGAATTGAAATGCTGTGTATGCATTCATGGCAGATTGTAGTTAACTGAACACAAAATGGCAGCTGCATGAAGATTACAACATCCTCTAATACATTTAGAGGGGCAGCAGAAAGCAAATCATCAGCATTTTACCATCAGCACAGTGTGAGTTCATGCTGAAATGTAAAACCAGGGCATGATCAATTTTATTAACAAGCAGCAGGAAGAATTCACAAGAAAATTTCTAACCTGCTTCAAAACCACCAGGAACAAATCCCCACAGTACAGCCCATTGCAGTAACAGTTACTTAGCTGTCTCACCACACAAAGCCATCTGGCTTTGGTTTTTGTCCACAACCCAACATTCATTATTTGAAAGGCTGGCAAATGTCTCAGGCCAAAAGTTATCCAGCTCTGAGCAACTCTGGACAGATTGGGATTGTGGAGTGAGAACCATCATTACAGATGTTGTGATCCATGAGTCTTGGTACAAATCCAAACTCATAATTCATGAACACCCATTCCCCCCCAAATCTGAGCAAATTTGCAGTATCCTGAAGGGCTGAAGCCACTGCATTTGCTCTAGACGTGCTCTGCTTTCTAATGGGGAATAAAAGACAAATCGCAGCGAAAACATGATTGTGAAAACTGATTGCAGGACCTGTCCTTCTTCACTTCTAGCCCAAGGCATCAATGCTAGGGGAAGACAGCTATAAACAAACTGCACATAATTATTCCATTATTACAGTACATGCCTACTGCGTGGGTGGGAATTCTTCTCTTCTATCTCTAGCAAGTTTCCCTGCCTAGCTTCCTCCACCCCCCATCATCTGTTCAATTAAGTAAGCCAACCAAAGGACATTACCTCAGTGTATTCACAGGGCCTACCAAAGCAACAGCAGACAATGTTTGAGGAACTTTCAGACAGGTGTGCATTCGTTTGATTAATAATAACAGTAATAATAATAACAATAATAACAGCACTCCCACAACCTCCATGTTCTTGACTTCTTTTCTTTGACTTTCTAGCTATACCAGGTGTAAGTTATTTGCATTTTATTATTATTTTTTAAAGAGCAGTAATTAGGAAGGGTGTGAACAGAGAAGCAAACTGCATCTGGCTACAACCTGTGCCAAACTTTGACTCTTCCTTGCATTCCAGGGTTAGGGTCAGAGAATTAAGAACTCTTGTAATGTGGTGCTATAGAAACATGTACTTCTCAGCCAGGGTCTGAGTCTTTACACATTTATATGGATTAAAATCAGGGTATCTGCTTCAAATCAGCTGAATGTTACAGAGCTGGAATTGTAAGAAGAAATTTTCTTGTTTCCCTTTTTTTGAAAAAAAAAAGGGGGAAAATAGAATGAGAGCTTTCTAGTGGACAGGTTGCTTTCGGATATTTATTCCCACAAGTATAGAGTTTTGTTTGTGTGGTTAATGACAAGGTGTATTAATTGGGCAAGAAACTATGTATGAAATGGTGACCAACAACCTCCCTAGAATACCCTAGTGCTTCCATCAGCTGAAAGGCTTGCATAATGAAAAAGAAGTTGGATAGGTCTTACTCTTTCTGTTGAAAAATGGGATGGATTAACTCTTTTTAGTGAAAATTTTTCGCACACCTATATGACTCAAGCCTCAGAGGGCCTTGCTGGAGCAGATGTTGCAGCACTCAGGAGTACCACTACTGGGTACTAGAAATCCTAATTAGTGAATAGTCCTAAATGGTAACCTAAATCAGCAGTGTTCCTAAATATTTTGTCACAGAAGTTGTGCTATTCTCGCTCCACTTTGACTAACATTACACCAACTAGGATGGGTACCTCACCCCACAAGGACAGGCTACAGTAGAGTTGCCAGCCTCACAAGCATCTCAGCAATTTGACATTTCTTCTGTTTATTGACACATTAGGAGGCCTTGTCCAGTTTCCAAGCCCTTGAATCCACACTCAGCTTTCAGCTTCTAGAGGATCATAGACTGATGTTATCCTACACTAGCAGGGATATGAGGCAACACCTTGGCTGGCACATCACTACACTTTTCAGATCTGTTCACCTGTAGGGTAGGTGGGTCATTAACTTCTTCAAAGACTGCATTCCTCTACCAGCTCCCTTCTGACTGAGCCCTACTTTTTATTAACATCTCCTTATGGAGTAAAGGTTCATTTCTTCAGCTCCATCTCACTCCACATGGACTGTCCAGCCTGCCATTGTCCTGGACAAGGTGCTACCATTTACACCTGTGCAGTGTGGAGGTAGGAAATGGTACCATCACAAGTAAATGTTGATTCCTCCTTTGTGTACTGCTGTAAAGAATTGTGCAAAGCAGAGGGCAATGGAAAGACAGCTGCCTGTTCCCTTGAAGGACAACAGAACACACTGAATTCTGAACACACAAATCAGCTTTCTTGCCCAAAAACAAAGCAAACAGGGCTCATGCATCTTCCTGATCCCTCAAAATCTTTGCAGTCAGAAGTTTTTGGTAATTAACCTACACTACACTTCTGAAATAAACAGAAAGTGAAAAGAAATATATCTCAGTGTAGAGGAGATGGTTGTCCTGCCTTCTGCAGAACTACTTTTCTCTGTCAAAAGAGCAGTATGGTATAATCAACCAGTCAGGATTTGAAATACAGTTATAGCTTTTAGATAATTTTATAGTTAAAAAAAATCTACAGCCTTTTAAACTGTAGTGAAGGGAATTATTTCTGTTCAGATAAAGATTAACATTTTGTGCTTTGGAGTTTGCTAATAGCAAACAAGATTTGTTTATAATTTGCGAGGTGAACTAAATTTGTGGCAAGACTGGACAAGGACAGTGTGACTTTAAAAAGGCTTGCTTTCCAAAGGGCTTTAGAAGACATCTTACTATCACTAAGATCTTCAAAAATGCTGCTCAGCTGACATCTAGAGCTACAGGCAACCAAGTTCATGCCAGAAGCAACCTCTTCCTTCTGACACTATCAAGTTTTTTGATAGCATCTTAACTAATGCTTGAATCCTGTCTGGGCAGGATTGAACCTAGATATTCTCCCACTTGTCTCCAAGGTTCCAAACCAATAATTATATTCTAGGTATATTCTGCACCTGGACCCAAATTCATGGTCAGGCCTTGTACAGAAGGCTATTGTTGAGAAGGTGATTTTATATTTATCACAATCCCATTTTAAGTCAGTCCTACGTGATTACTTTTAGAATGGTGGATTATTCCCTTTTTCAACAATTCAAAAGGTGGAAGAACAGGAAAACAAGTGTCTTGTCTCCTAAATGGTAGACCTAGCTCTGAATACCTCGGTACCAGTGAGAAGACTTTCCTCAGTGGGCAAGAATTCTAACAGTAAAATCCCACAGCCTATACCAGGACTGTCCTGGAGGAAGGTACCCCACTCAAGGGGCCTAACTGTTGAGCTCTGCTCCCCCATCTTTGCATGGTAAGGGAGTCTGAGTGGTGAACAGCCCAGGATCAGGGTGCTGTGAGACAGCAGGATGCCTGGAACTGGGCAATGCTATGTCTATGACTCCATAAGGAGTTGGCCCAAAGGGCCTCAGTAGTATTTCATAGAGAAATGAAACAGACTCTGACCATTGCAACACTTGACACCAGAACCTGCAAAAACAGCTGATTTTGCGAGAAACTTGCTGGTGAACACAAGTGTTGGCAACATGTGCTTTGTACTTGCACGTGCTTTGAAACTGTAACATCTTAAACACCAGGCTGAAAGTGTTGTAAATTATTCATTTTTCTCTTTCTACTATTTTTAATAAAACCACATTGCTGGTTAGAGAAAACCCTCTCCCAGGAATCTCTATTGGTAAAATCAGTGAAGCATATAAGTGCCCTTTTCTCCATTTAACAGCCTCTTCCAAACTCCTCTTTCCAGCCCTCAGTTGACAGAAGCAGCTAAGTGCAGCCTGATCCAGTACACTGGGAACTTGGTTCTGGTCCTGGGTCTGACACCATGTTACTGCCTGACCTTCATCTCCATGGGAATCCATTTCCTTCTCTCAGCTCTGTCATCCCTTGCTCTTGTTAGACTAAATTCTTCTAGAGAAAGACTGCTTCTCATTAACATGAACTCTTTTACTTAGCTTAGTAGAAGCTTGACATAAACCCAAGAGTTTTAATGCTTAAATGATGTAACTGCCCACCTAGGGGAATTTAAAGAAGCCAACTACTAATGAAACACTCAAAGATGATCCTCAGGCTGGAACTTCTTGAAGCTTTGGAGCAATATCAAGAGCCTGGAAATAATTCCTCATGTTTCATTTGTATGTCTTGATTTTCCAGTTCTGATACAAATGCAGCCAGCAGTAGCTGGATTTCAAGGAGGAGGCCTGTATACTGCCAAGAGAGATGATTTTGTGCAGCCCTTATCATTCCATTTACAAGAGATGCCCAGAAAAGAAAAGAAGTTAATAAGCATCTTTGAACACTCAGCAGGCTGCAGGAGAGGCTTCCTGGGTGCATGGGAAGTCTGCACTGTCTCAACCTTGAATGCACTGTCTGTTATAAGTGAATTGCACAAGCTCAGATTTCCTCAGAAAACAGCAGTTTGTTACAGTGGGCCTGCAATAAGTTGCTACAGCACTGAGAAATATTCCAGATAAGCAAAATCTTCAGAATGTAATACAGTGTGTTTGCTTTCAGGAAATGTTACAATGCTGACCCTGCTACATCTGTGAGTCAGGTTTGCACGGCAGGCAACTGGTCCCTGTGGGTGGAATTTCTTCACTCTCCAAGAGTCAGACTCCAAGATCTGCTCTAATCACAAACAGTGAAAAAATTCACAAGCAATTTCACCCCAATTTCTTCTTCCCTTTGACTTAATGCAAAAGATAAAAGTTTTCTAGGTCAAACACACATTTATGCACCCTGTATCCTAGACCCAGAGATGGCTTACTCACACATCCCCAGCACTAAACCTTGAAGCTGGAATCAAGGCCATCATGACTATTTTCCCACTCTGGTGCTTGTGTTCACACTGCTCCATTCAAATGCTTTCACACATGGTTTATCAGTCTGAGAAGCAGATATATAAAATGAGATGCAGATCATCACACCTGCCTTCATAGTGTGTGATTGATGCTTTCAGGAGTTAACTTTGATTGGGAGATTCATAATACTAATGGGTAAAGGTTTAAATTACAGCAATAATCCTAAAACATCCACACACCAAAAAACAAAACAAAACAAAAACAAAGCAAACAAAAAAATTGCAACCTGCCCCCCCAAAAAGATTTTTTTAAAAACCTACAAACAAAAAAAACCCCAGTTACCTTCATTTGACTCCTCCTTGAACAGTTGTACTGCAATTCAATGACCACAGTCAGAGAAAAATAATAAACTTTTAGGCAGATCTTTGATTTTCAATTACCTTTAAGCAGGGCAATACCAATGCAGAGGCTGAACAAGGTAACAAAGTGACAAAGTTGTTAGGTAACAAGAAAAGGTGAATCTGAAGATTCAACGTTGAACAGGCTTTTCAGTAATGATGGAAGTCTTTTTATTACAAGACCTGCAAAACATTTTGCTAATAAAATATTATCTCCTTTTTTTACTAGTATGTCTTGATTTTTAAGCATTAGGCAGAAGATTGAAACATGCTATGAATTTCAAACACTCAAAAAACACACCCCAGAAAATCCTAGGATATACGTCTGCTTGCCATCACTGTTTGTAGTGACAAAATTTGGTCTGGCATCTAAATCCAGGAACATCTTAAAGTCTTTCTTATGTCAGATTTCTGAGCCATGTGCTGAGTACATGAGATAACAAAAATCATCAGAGACACTAATTTTGCAACCAGGAGCAATAAATCTCCTACTCCTGTAGGGGTGTTTTTTCTCCTTTGCTCAACACAATAAACTCTCCTTCCAGTTTGATGACAAGGGTTCTGATCCATTAGAAAATGGATGAACATGATATTGTAGACATAAAATTTTAAAAACATGAAAGTAATTTTGGATCAATGAGACACACAGGAGCAACACTTAGAAGCAATAGTAGTCAGATCAACAAACAGGGTTGCTGCTCAGCTGAACATGGGCATACTAACAAACAGAAAACATCTCATGTTTTGAAGGATTAGGTAAGTGGCATTATTTAACTACAAACATGAGAAAACATATAATTCACAAGCCTCTGTCATTCCCCCAAAAAGTAGCCTTCTCATCAAATATTGACTGAAAAAATGCTCCTTGTACTCTTCTACTCCAGCTGAACTTTCTAGTCCCATTTCAGTTGTTTCTTATAACCATTACTCAGTCTGCTCCCCACCAGTGAGGAGGCTTGGAGTACACAAGGAGCTGGGAGAAGACACTGCCAGGGCAATTGACCCCAACTGACCAGAGGGATATCCCAAGGAATACAATAGGGCATCATCCTCAGCACACAAAGCTGAGAGAAAAACAAGGAAGGGGGAAGGACTTTTGAAGTGAAGGTGTTTGCCTTCCTAAGTCACCATTATGCATGATAGAGCCCTGCTGTCCTGGGGATGGCTGAACACCTGCCTGCCCATTGGAAGCAGTGAATTTATTCCTTGTTTTGTTTGTTTTACTTTGCTTGCATGTGCAGCTTCTGATTTACCTATTAAACTGTCTGTATCTACAATCCACAAGTTTTCTCACTTTCACCCTTTCAATTCTGTCCCCTATCCCTCTTCAGGGGCAGTGAGTAAGTGGCTCTGTGGTGCTCAGCTGCCACCTGGGGTTAAACCACAACAGGGGAGGAAGCACCAGAAACTGCCCAAGACCCAGGTCTCAGCTGTGTGTGCTCACAATGAGCCTGTAAAGCACTTAAGCACCTTCGAGACTCAGTGCACAGGTATGTCTTCATTGACTTTGCTAGGACAGGTATGCCAGGTATGCAACATCTTACAGGGCAAAGCTCTTCACACAGCAGTTCTCAAATGCTTCCCTGTTATAATTCAGTTTCTGACATTCTCATGACTCTAAATATTCATGCAAACAGTTTAGTATCTGTTGAGTCAGGACGCCACTTGAACCCACTTGGGGCATGACCTGTAGACTCAGAAGAACTGTCCCAAAGCCCCGTGAGCACACACTGAGTTTCTGTGGTGATTATATGTCAGCGTGTGACCACTACACAAGCAAGGGAAACCTCCCCTCTCTCATTACTGAGGCTGGTTTGGGCACTAGTCCAGTTCTGCCAAGTCCTTTATCTTCGCATGTACTTAGTAATCAGTTTGTTTCCACCTCACCCATATTTACTCTGGTAGTTGAACATCATCCCAATAAGGTGAGCAGCTCATTTTGTATTCCCTTTCCTAATTGGAGCCTTTAGGCATCAGATCATGTTTGTGCAAGACACAGTAGAATAACTCAAAGAATTCCAGTTCTAGTTGATTGGGGCAGTAGAGAGCATTGGTATCATCTGCTGCATTTAAGATGAATTGGTTGCTGTGACCCAGCAAACTACAGATGAGTTTTAGGTACCATTTTATACCACTGGGACAGAGCATTCCCGTATATCTGAAGTATCTAGCATAGCTCCAGTTTCAGCCTATAACTCTAAGCACAATATAACAAATTAACTAATCAAAGGAGCCAATAATCAGATGTCGCATGCTAAGAGGTTAATAGCAGAAAATTAGCACAAAGGAAAATGTCATCTTAAATGACCATGTAACTGTCAGATAGTGGCAGAAGAGGACTGCTGGAACCAATGAAATGCACTCTGCTGCAATAGAGAAAGATGATCAAAACTCATACATTTATTCAGAGGGAAAACTTTAACCTGCATTCATGAAACCAGCACTTAGAAAAAGAAATTTTAACACTTTCAAACACATACCATCTCCTATTTTGACCCTCATTTTCCATGTAGACAAGCATTTTTTTAAAAAAACCAACACTGTCAGGTTCATTAGCTTAAGTTCATTAGACTACAAGCTGGGCAGTCCTGGAGGCTCCATCTATGCTCTGCAGTGAGGCAAGACTTCTCAAAGGCAACTCAATCTCATCCTAAGCAAAGTAGGTTTTGTCACCTGATATTTTTTCTTTCCCTTTAATTGAATGTTGCCTTGTTCTTTTATAGCTTGAGAGGATAAATATGAACACCACCACCCCTCCCTTCGACTTTCTCTCTCCCATTCATTTATTTGTATAAGTCTTAGTCATCTACTCTCTGACAAAGTCATCCCATTCTTTTCAGTTTCTTCCTGAGGGAAGTCTGTTCATGCTTAATTATTTTTGTTGCCTGTTCTCAACCCCCCTGTGTTTTTGCTGTCTCCTTTGTCAGGACAAACTGCAGTTGGTAGTCCTGATTGTAGGGCTGACACTTCACACTAACAATTCACACTATGCTGACTAGTTGTGCAAGACATTCAAGTTAGGGGAAGAGAAACTCCACATATCTTGCGTAACTAACCAAAACCATGTAAATTACTACTGAATATGCAACCAGGACTGCTCTGCTTCCTACAGCAAAAACAAAAAGGATGGGAACTTCTTGGTAGGCTTCTGTGTGTGTCCTGCTTCAAAGTCAAGAAGAGCTGAGGCTGTAGGAAGAAGCAGGAGTGCACCACAGAAAATTTAAATACAGTCTGAGACAGGATGCCTTACTCTCTAAGCCCCCTGCTTGTCCTGTTTCAGTGTCATTGCTGTTACCTCACAGTCCCTTCTCCATTCTCCCAACCCCTCCCTGCCAGCCTGGACACCAGAGCAGCTCCTACCACTCTCAGCAACCAGCCCTAGAAAAGCTTTGCTCTCTTATTCTGCCAGACACACTTTTCAACTTGCACATCCCCTCTCAGCCCATCCCAGTGGCATAGACATCCCACCCCTGACCCCCCTCTCATCCCTCCTCACATCTGCCCTTGCTCAAAGATAGAGTAGGGCTCAAACAGGCAGCATGTCCTTAGGAGGAGGAGGATGCCCTCTGACAGACTTTGCCCTGGGGGGGGTCAGTAATTGGGCTGTCAGGGCCAGTTACCACAACTGACCATGTCCCTGACCTGCTCTTCCCACATAAACAATTTTCAATCTTTGTTCTGGAGGACACAACTAGAACATGAGCTACACTTCTCAAAAATTCTCCCTGAATGGCACCTGAAATGGCATGAAAAGAACATGTCCAATGAAAAGGAAGAGCTGTTGAAGCCCTCAAAACTGGCTTCATTCCCCCTTTTTTTCCCCTTTTTTTCTCCTTTTTTTCTAAAAGCAGCTGTGAGTTATTGTCTGACTGGATAGCAAATGTGATGCTCTGTCATGCTGTTGAGACCAAATGCAAGTGGAAAGCTGCTTACAAAAGATCATCAACCCATGAGTGACTTAGAGGGAAAAAATGTGACTGATTTTCAGCAGTCGTGGGTGTTCATTATTAGCACCCGCAGTGAGACAGCCACGGGAGGGGAAGCTTTCCTGTGAACCAGTAGCAGGCTGGTATGTCCCTCTAAGCTGGTTAAATAACACAGTATTGACTCTGCCCCTTGGCTGAGCATCTTAGGTAAGAGTGAATTGTGAAATCCCAGCCCAGTATTACCCTCTGACACTTGCTTTTGAAGAAGTTACCACAGAAACCTCAAAAGCAGGTTTCAGTGAGACACACACAGGGCTTTGGTCCTGCATCAGCCCTGTGCGAGAAAGTGCATTTCATCCTTCCCAAAGCACCAGAACTGCACAGAGGCCCGTGTCCCAAAGTCAGAACTGCTTTGACCCCATGGAAATCCCCATAGATGCAGTGAGACCATAAACCCCCAGAGGAGTCTCAAGCTGAATCTGAGAAAAGAGCTGGTTGAAAACACCAAGGAACTGCCGTGCATGTTTACAAACCCCAGTCTAGGTCTGGGTATCTGGCTGATGAATAGGGATGGCAGCAGATGGCTGCAGGGGTTCCCATCTTCACCTTTGAGCCCTGCCCCTGCTTCGAGACAGCTCAGCTGCTGGTGTGGCAGTAATTGAACCACTGTAAATTACAGCCTGGTGCATTAAGGAGAACCAAAGCCAATGCCAGTTTTTCTGTTAATATTACTGGTCTGAAAACTGTGCTGGTTCAACAGCTGCTTCCCAAAGAGCTGAGCCACCTTCAGAGCGCGAATGAACACTTCCGAGAGAGAGGCGGGGCAGACAGCCGGCGGCAGGAATCACTGCAGCCATCCCCGGGTAAGCCATCATTGCCCGTGAATCAAAGGGCTTACAAACTGGATCCAAGACGGGATGTAAAATATTACACATAGCTCTAATAACTCTGGGGGTTTTTGAGCCTCATGATGTATGGCATTCCCCTGTGGCACAGACTAAATCCATGACTGCATGCTTTCTAAGAAGCTTAGGAAGTGATTGTATAAAATTAGTATTAACTAGTTTCACTATTATTAAATGGAAAATTAAAGCTTTCAACACTAAGCTATTCAAGGTGTTTGCTACACGAATGCTCTGTAATGCCCTCATCAACAATAACCATCATTACGGTTGCTCCTTAAAAGCTGGGGAAAAATGCATAATCTCTTGTAGTATAATCCACTTTCCTAGAGCAGGCATGAATTTAAAAATCTATTAAGAATGGTGTGTACAGAAAGCAATTTCCTGTAAGATCACAGAATGGCTCAGCCATAAATAGAGCAAACTCCATCAGTTAAGTTGCAAAGGATAATCAGACATATCCTGTCCCAGATTCATAACATCAATTTATCTGTTTGGCTGACTTTGCTTCACTTACTGTATTTTAGTTTGTGGTTCCAATGTACCAGGATATTTAAAGAAACTAAAAACCATGAAGGATGTTTTCTTTGCACCACATTTTGATAATCTTAAAAATCATGAGTTTTATTCTCCCCTTTTCTCTTATTTTTTGAGGTCCTCAGCACTTGCAGGCTTCAGATCCATTGTGTTACCTTTAGCCAGGCAAATAAGCACGAAATCCCCCTCCTGGGCATGCTAACACAAACTGAAGGAAAAAGCTAATATCACTGCCAGCAGGACAAAGTGCTACCAGAATAAGGGACAGCAATTGTTGCTGTGTCAGAGGCTCAGATTTGTCCACCTGCAAGAGGAGAAAAAGTGGGTAAAAATACCCCAGGGCTACAATGAGGCAGCAAGCCAGACAGACCAGACAGCTTAATCTGAGTAGGGCACAATGGAGAGAGTCCCTATAGTTTCCCTATTTTGCAGATGAGAACATGGGGACCAAATTATTTAAGGCCATCAGTGGGTCAGTGGTGGGGCCAGGACTAGTTTTCTCACAGTCTCTGATCTGTACACATAGCTTTCTAGAATATCAAATTCTACACACAGCATTCAAAGTTAAATTATAAGGCTTGAGACATCAAGAGTAAAGAACAGTGCAGATGTGCTGCTCTAATGGGTTCTTGATAGCCTTCTTTGCTAGTATTCATAAGATAGGAACAAGAGGGGAAGGGACAACCTAAAATCTCCCAAAAGTTTCAGATTCTTGTAAATATTTGGGTGGGAAAAAATTTTGTTGGACATCCCCATGTTCACTGAACACAGAGGCAATAAGTTCTCAAAGGCAGAGCAGTCTGCCAGGGACCCAGGCAAGGTTTTAGTGGATGAAGCTCTAAGAAATTACCTGAATGTGAGATGTTTGAAGTGAGACATTTCTGTCTCAGTCCACATCAGAAGAACACACCTCTGTGCTCCCAGGATTGTCAGTCTAGAGTTGTTCCTGGAGTGAAGCTCCCAAACCAGCCTGTTCTCATTAAAACAATAATTTAAAGAAAAAAACTTAATCATACAGTTATAGTTCTTGCACTCATATTTCTGAAATTTTTGTGTTGGGGGGATGGAATGGCCATGAATTTAGAGCTCCTTTGTGACAAAGAAAAAATGCTGCACCAGTATATCTGCAATATTCATTAGCCACCTTCCAGACAACACCAACAAGCTTTCTCCAAATACATATTATAAGAAGCACAGTCCTTGCTCTCTTCCTAAGATGCTGTGTAGCCAAATACACCCCAGAAAGGCAAATCTGAGAACCCTGTGAAGTGCAAACATGAGCAGAGGCTGTGACACATCCCATATGTCAGCCCTGGACACTTCTGCCTATGCTCACCTGTGGAAACTGAGGCATCAAGAATTCTCATGATCACCTCAGCACAGCCCTTCCCTCTCCCCCACACTCAGTGCAAAGCACTTTCCCTGAATATCCTGGCCTAGATTTTACCATCAAATATCTTAATGCCAACTTACTTTTGATGAAACAGGGTCTGTTCTTTCATAAAAAGAGCTTTAAATAAATCTCCTATGTGAATACTCAGGGTACAACAAACAGGAAAAATCAGATTTTCAGGAGCCCTCACTGTTGTTTTTCATTAAAATTAGAAGCAAATGCTCCCATTAAACTTGAGGAGAACACTGCAACCAGTGCTAAGCTATTTAAAAATATCCTGTCTGTATTGACTAAAACCTACAGTCTTGCTCCAAATAAAAATCAGTTCCATACAAGAAGCTTAAAGGAACTAGACGATGAAAAATCATAAATTAGCTCATAGGTTAATCATCTCTTCAAAGTCCTTCTTATTTGTTTCCTTGGAAATGTAAATGCAGCCAGAAGAAAAAGTCCTCAAGCTCATGAAAGTGCTCTCTCTATAACTACATGAAAAAGTTCTGAGGATTTAAGCAAACTATGAGTGCTCTGTAATAACCGCTTCAAAGTGTGCCCTCTATACTAATGTCCTTGATTGTGATAGTCAGAGGAATAATAAAATTATACTGACTAAGATTTGCTCATTCAAGTGATGCCTGCTTGAAGGTAATTCTCTGCATGGAGGTTAAATTCTAATTACCAGATAGTACTGCAGTTGGTAGGAAACCCTGCCAGTTTTTTTCAAAATATATGGTTGATGCCTTTCTTTTAGTTTTCATATATCTCTCTTTTTCTGTTCAGATTGTAAATGAAGAGGATTTAGAGGAATTGGAGCTTTAGTCTGCCAGATATAATCCAGTATAAACCCCTGCTTCTGCAAGGAGATATCTAGTAAGTGGGCAGAGGCCACTGTGAAACACGTTGGTGGGAATGTTTGGGGGAAATTTCTTAGAAGATCATTGTCTCACAGGATTTTAAAAGGTCAGAGTATGATAGACACCACTGAGATTAATGCATTCCGGTTTAAATCTACATTTCCCTTCATATTTCCACATTTTACAGAATTTATACCATAACATCTAATCTCAGGAACACTGGCACAGAAGCATTTTATTTTTGTTTGGATTACATGGCAGGCAGAAATTGAGCCCATATTAAAAAAACAACACACCTTCTGTTATTCTGTTAATCAGTTATTTTCTCAAGCTCCCTCATTGTTAAAGAACCTGTTAATTTTACTGGAGGATGAGTTCTTTCCACTCAATCAGCAAAGAACAATGTTTTAAATATATGTATTTTTAAATATTTTCAGTCCTGTCTAGTGTAAAAACAAAACTGCAGTTCCTATTCCTCCATTCCACCAAGACTGAGCTATTCCTAAAGAAGCCTTCTTCTATATAAGCATTTGTAAGTGGCTGCCTCCTAACATCCCTTACCAAAACCTGACCTGGGAACTGGGCCATGCTACCACGCTACCCAACATTATATCAAGACACTCTGAAATTGCTTCTTCAGCAAATGGATCATCTTTCTTACCCCTTTTGTCAGACAAAAGAGAGTATGACTGCCCACTTAGATAGTCCTAACTACATCTTCCCGGAAAGTTTAGCAGCAGTGAAATGTCCAAGCTTCCCTCTGGAAGTCTCCCAAGCATGAAAAGGGCAAAACCCCATACTAGAATGCTCGATGTCACTCGATCTCCAAAGGGTTATTTATTGCCCACATCACAGGAACTTTTTCACAGCGCATAACCCAGAGAAATTCCCTCTTTAGGACTTCTGATGCCTTTGCTCGGCCAACTTGGAGGTCCTTGTGGATAATAAAACAAAACTACAGTGTAGCTCCCACCCACGAGTGGCTCTAGGAGAGTAAAGCTAGCCTCCCTAGGCACCTTTGCCATCTCTCAAGAGGCTTTTAGGAATGTTGGAGTCGCATGTACTCTTCTATTTGATGGGAAAAGAATAATAGTCCTCTAACTAATAGTCCTAACCAATACAACAATACAACAATACTAATAGTCCTCAGCATGCTTACAAAGAAAATAAATTTAATCTGTGCATCAGGAATTTCGTCCACCCTCTTATTCCAGTCTTTTCCTCTAAAGGGTTGGCTTGAGGAAGCTTGGCCATCGCCAGGACGCTTGCACACGTTGGCTTCGGTGAAGAGTCCGTCCTGCCCAGATGAGCTCCTCCAGCCCTGAGATAGCAGCGAGGACCATGCCCCGGACCCACCGCCTCCACCGCCGGGGCTCCGGCTCCAGCGGCGCCGGCTCTGCGCTGCCACCATGTGTCAGACCCCGCTCCGCGCTCACCCATCCCGGCAGTGCCCACCCCCAAAACGGGACGGTTCCTGGAACCTCAGCCTCCTTCCAGGCAGGGCCCTGAATGCTGCTTGCGGAGGATCCTCCCTGGCATGACGAGCACCCTCCCCACCCTTCAGGGACCACACGCAGCAGCAGGGTGAAGAATGTCCCACCCTGAGATAGCTCCTAACGCACTGACTGTGACAGTCAAATGGGGGATGTAGTTCGGACCTCCTCTGGTAGAGAGATGAAGGTTGTATGTCCCACATTCTGGTTTTATGTCCCACACCACAGGAATATCTGCATGAAACTTTTAGAGGGAAGTTCTGATTTCATATGTGTGTTCTAGTATGTCTTCTGACTCAGGTCCTAAGTGACAAGTAGGAGCAGGAGGAATGTGGATCATGGAGGGGTGTAGGCACTACTCTACTCAAACCAAAGCAGAAGCAGAAGCAGAAACAAAGCAGACATGCCTAGAAGCAGAGATGTCAGGGACTGCCAGAACTTTGTTGGTGAAAGCCCGGTGCCTGCTAGCTTTATATACACCTCCTAATTTGTAGTAGATTAGTTTGTTTAATGTCTGGGCTTGCTCTTCTCAAGGGCTGAGATTTCAATGCTGAAGTTGTTCTGTGAATTCATCGACTATAATTAAACGGCTGGTGTACTAAGAGCACCATACCAACATCTGGGAGAGTCACGTTCCAGTCCCTGCTCCAAATAGTTATGTTTCTTTTTAATGTGAAACAGAAGCTCACCATCCAGAGGCATTCATAATGATTCCCAAAGTCCCAGCTGACATGGAGTTGCATGCATATCCCAGTGCTCCACCACCAGCCAAAAGCAGATCTGAGCCCTGGCTTCCCACATGCCGTAAGTGTTTCCCAGCATTCTCATCCTCTCAGACATCAGTGGATTTTTTTCATATATTGTTTTCAGAATCAGACTGGACCATCACAGACAGACAGGTAGAAGTACACTTACCTTGTGAATCTCATTAATGAAGAAGCACACCATGGCCTGCTTTCTCACAGAGTAATCCAGAAATGCAAACGTAGAAGTAATGAAGCAACACAGACATTCCTGGAAGAAATGGTAGTCCTCAGATACAAAACATGAGAGAGATGTTTTGAGAGATAAAGTTGACAATTAGCCATTTAAATGTGCCTTTCAAGCTTACCTCCATGCTTCTAGATCATGAGGATCTTTGGTATACTTCTACCTACAGTAGCTCAACACCTTTCTACATTGCCTGTGTTTGTTTAGTAGAAGGAATACTGATGCTGTTGTCTCCATACATCACCCTTGCAAGGAATGGGGCTAAGTAGAAATGAGGTCATTAAAAACTGGTAAATAAGCTATTATATCCATTAAATGTGTGGATATAAATGCATGTAGTCAGGCAGGACAATTAGGTTCAAGGCATCATTATATCCTGTACTTCAGACACAAATATAATGCTGGATCCTGCCTGGAAAAGGTAACTAGATGAAATGGAAAGTGGTTATTGGGTTGAGGGGCATTATTCTCTAGCATACTACACAATTACCCTGTTTCCTGGGGCATTATAATTAACATCACAATCTTGCACACAGGCAAATACAGGGAGAATACTTTGTGCTATATTCCTTGGGGGATTTAAAGGCATTTTTTCATAAGCATTAGATTTTGACCTGTGCTTCCTGTCAAAATCCTGTGGATTTGGAGCAACAACACTGGAATAAGCAGAGTGTTTCGAAATGCTCAACAACATATTCAGAGCTCTTAATGCACCTCTATTCTTCATAGTGGGTAAAGAAGAGGAGGAGGGAGAAGTAGCAAAACTGCATTGTCATAACCCCTTTTTGATTTTTCCTTGGCTCCTAGAGATGCAATCTTAAGAGAAGGGCAGCAACAAGAGAGCATGTGACATCTGGGTGAAAAGTTTCTTGCACTGCAGGATGGTAAGGAGCAGGCTAAGTTTTGAAAGCAGACTCTTTGACACAGGGTCTTGCATTTCGTCTTGCTGTCACGCTGTTATCACACCACATCACACTGTGTGACATAACCAACAAACCCTGTTGTAACCTGCCTTAGCATGTGTCATGGGAAGGCAACCTGCTGCTTGGTGCTCATAAGGGCGCTTCAGGAAAAAGGCAATCCTGCTACTTCCCCACATTCTGAAGTGGACCAGAAAGGAAGTCAAACAGAAGAGCTGCTGTCCTCCTGCCCATCCACAATCGGCTCCAAGCAGTCATCACTTGTCCCCCAGAACATTTCAGAAATTCCACAGTGCATAGCAATATAATGCCGTTGAAATGGAGTAACTTCCAATGAAGAAAGAGGCTGCCTGTTGAAACCTACTATTTCATATTCAAGTAGGAGGTGGTATGATAGAGCACAGCACAGCAGTCCTGGCAGTGCTCATTGGGGAGGACAAATGAACTTTTTAGCGCTGACTCAAGGCATTTAAATGTTGTCTTCCACAGAAGTTTGCTCCACTAATCCTCTTCGCACCTTGCCTTCTTCACAGCAGTGCTATCAGTTGGGAAGTGAAACCAAGTTACTACTCAGAACCTGAGAACTTTACCCTTTCCTTTTTGCTACATTCCTCAGAAATTACCAGTTGCCTCACTTTTTGGATGTCCCCACAGATGACATTTAAACAAGCACTCTGCTGATTTATCTTGTCCCCAGGGGATTTCCAGCCTATGTGGACTGTGTTTGTGGATAACGAAATACATTGTCATACCTCAAACACATTAAACTAAGTTTCTGTCTCTCATGCTCTTTCTCACTTAGTGGACTTCATTCTAAATATGTATCTTTGTTCCTGACATCTTCAATACCACAGACTCACCGTTAAATTCAGAGAAATAAATTCTGTCCCACAGTTCAGTAAGTTTCTTTTTATATTCACCAAGCAGGTCTTTCACCTCTAGGTGCCAGCTCAGCCAAATGGTGAGACATTCCCTTGCAGCTTAGCATAGGGGTGGGTTTCATCCAGCAAGAAAATTTTGCTTCTCCAGTGAACAGAATTTCAAGCCATGTAGGCAAACAGTCAAATTACTTCTCTTCTGAACACCCCCCAAAACAGTTCTTTTGTCAGCATGAGGTATTGGGAAGAAAACATTGCTCTATGCAATATTATGTACAGATCCCTCTGGTACCCATTTATCCCACTAAAGGCATCATAGTGCACAGGTGAGAGCATCTGTAACACACTCATTGCAGAAGAACAGAATATTCACATCTTTAAATGGTTAGAGTTTAGGGTGAAAAACTAGAGTGAACAAGGTCACATACTCCCACCCAGCCTGCACTGCAATGCTCTGAGCTCCAACTCACAGGGCTGCACGTGTTCTCCAGTGTTTGTGTCCTTGCTCCTCCACTTCCTTGCTGAATTTCCTCAGCCACCATACAGCATGACCGTGACAGAGCTGTTGGTGACCTGCCTGGGTCTCTACCTCCAACAGCACACAGGGGCCATGCAAAACCAACAAATCCCTGGGTGCTTTCATGAGGTGCTGAGAGTCCTTCAGTGCATCAAGGCAGGAATTCCACCGTGTGCAGGAGCAGCCCAGTGTGACTTCAGTGTGAGTGATGTGGGGAGGAGAGCAGCTCAGCCCTGTGTGTGCAGCACTCACTGAAGCAAGCGGCTGTGGGCACTGGGATCAGTAAGAGCTGGGATGTGCAGCTATCTCGGTGAGGGAAGCAGATTGGATTGCAGCACGGGTCACTGCTCACCTATTTGCAGGGAGAAAGGGCAGTGTTAATGCTTCCAGGGAGAAATGGACACAACCACAGCCCCAGCTCTATAACCAGGCACCTTCAGGAGCCCCAGGATGCTGCAGCCATGGACAGGTAATGAAGGAAAGAGGCGCTGTGGATTGAGGCTTGGAGGGAGCAGGACTGACAGTGTTGCTGGGCCAAAGGCCTGACAGTGGTGGAGGGACTCTACAGTCAGCATCTTTCTTAGCTTTGAGGCTGCCATGCTTGCCACCCAGGGCCCTCATCAGATGCTGCTGCCACCAAGGCCACAGACGTGAGGCAAGGCTCGGATGGTGGCTGGCACTTGGCCCACAGACTTGACAGGGCCCTGTGCTGGCACGTGTGGGATGCTGACACAGCCACTGTGGCCAAGCAGCCATCTGCCCTCAGGAGCAGGACTGGGACCAGCACCTGCAGAAAACAAAATCTCTGGCTGCTGGCAGGAGGCCTGCCCTCCTTGCACTGCAATCTTGTCAGGTCACCTCAGAGAAAATGGCCGAGTGCCTTGGCCAGCGCCCAGGCGGGACAACAAAGGGCGAGTGCAGGTGACTCAGGCCATGCCAGACACCTCTCCCTCACCAGCAGTGCCTGCCCCGTGCTGCAGCAGCACCCACTCACCCCAGCCATGGGCACCACTGGGCTCCACTCCACAGGGACCCCATGTCAACATTTTTAAGGTTTTAATTCCAGTAAATCCCCCCAGCTCCAGCATAAAACCCTCTCAGCTGTTACAGGACCTTCTCAGTGCCACGAACTCCCACCTACCCCAGAAGTGCCAGGCTTCATGCATCCCCTCTCAGCCCTACTTTACTCTTCAGACTTTGCTTCCGATGGGCAGTTTTAGCAAATGAAATGGGAGCAGGTTGCTTTTAATTTTTAAACTCACTGCTAAGTTTTGTTTACCAAGATTTTGTCATTGTGTAGCTCCTACTGTAAATCCCTAGTCCCTACAGGGTCCAGGCTGCTATAATTCGTATTAGGTAAGATAAGATAAAGGGTAGATAGCTAGCTAACTTATCAGGGATCCAAGAAAGAATGCACCCTGAATGTTGAGGCACGTGACAGTTAAGGTCTATCATTTCTCACATCTTCACCATCTTTAGTATTTTGAGGATTCATTAGAGTAACAATTGCATCAAACTTGTTCACTTGGCATTTGAGATGTTCATCTCTAAAAGCACTGAAACAATATTCATGTTTTTCCATCTTATTTCTCAGCAGCCTTTATACACCAATTGCACAGCTTTCAGAGGCAGCAAGGCATAGAGGAAAGGATTGCAGAGAAGGTTTACAGCCTTCGTTTTCAAGGAAATTAAAAATCCTGGGGTTTCTTCAAAATTATAGAAATTAAAATGATTCAAGAAAATGTGCAGATGATTGGAGGGAGCAGAAGTCTCACAGCTGGAGAAATTTTATTGAATCAGATCATATCAGACACTACATTAATACATATCAATGCTCAGAGAGCCCCTGATTTCCAGCCCTCTAACCCACAAGCCCATGTTTTGTTCACTGCATGTTCACTGTTTTGAGACAGTAGAGTTACATACTATAGTAAACAGACATGCACCTCTATTACATTGTTGTTATCATATTTCTATCTCATACATAGATTTAAAATATTTTGTGTTACCTGTGGGTATGCTTGTTCTTCTTAAAAGCAGAATATTTTACAATATTGCTGTACAATGTTTTTACAAATAGAAGTGTTATTAGTAATAGAATATCCTGCTCCAATTTACATTCAAGCATCTTTTGCTTCTGGCTGAAAAAGCACACTTGAAGTGACTTCCCAACCTTTTAAACTCTAACTACAGCTCTACATCCTCTGTGAAAAGATAAAAACAATTTGTCATGATTCATGGGTAACTCTCTCTGTTAATCCTAATAATAGGGTTAGGGGAAGCAATTTGCAACCTACTTTAACTTTTAGATTTAAGGATCTTCAAGGTGTGTCCCTCTGGTGCTCTTCAGCACAATGGCAAATGGATAGTGAAAGAGGAGCAGCACACTTGGCCATCCAAAGCCGGAAGTGCCAGATGAAAACAGGAAACCAATCCAGTCTAAGAGCAGCAGCAAACTGTAAACATGCATCTCATTGGAAACAGGTTCTCAATCTGCAGTGTTCTGAGCATACACCCTTATGCTTCAGAAATGCCTGGAGGAGGACAGCAAAGCTATAAAACCAACTCCAAGCAATCTCATCTTCCAAGCTATGGTCTGGCAGTCATATAAATGGCTCAAGAATGACATTCCTTTGTCCCTTGCCACTGAGTCACTGATTCCCACATCTTAGCTGGGGAATGGAGACACAGTCTCTTCTGACCCTATGTTTTATGGTTCCCTGAGCCCATTAATGCCTGCACAACCCTTACAGCAATAGAGAAGGGACCAAGCATAGCCTCTGCATGACAGTGAGTCTCTCATCCGTCCCTGTACCTGTGT
Organism: Drymodes brunneopygia; assembly: GCA_013400955.1. Lineage (NCBI taxonomy): Eukaryota > Metazoa > Chordata > Aves > Passeriformes > Petroicidae > Drymodes > Drymodes brunneopygia. The sequence continues at coordinate 1,257,013 of VZTZ01001661.1, forward strand.
GTCCCAGCTAATGTCATTTCTGCTTCCCAGTCCCCATCATTTACGAGCCTCATGCCTGCTTCTTGCTGCATGAGCGAGACTCCCTGGCTGGAGTCTGTCTCTGTAATGCACTGCAGTCATCAAATTGCTGTGATGCATCCTGTCAGTGCAGACAGCACGGAGACTACAGCACAGTAAGTCAGGGTAATGTAATGCGGCCACGGGGCCAAGAGGCACAAGAGGAGCCGGGACTGGAAGCACAGGAAGCCTTCTCCATGAGGCATTAGAGATACTCATGCGGCCACACTGATTAATGCTGCCTCTCCCAAAATGAAATATGCCATCTCAAGGTCAGCACTTGAATAAAGAAGCACACCAGGCTAAAACTCCCAGCTTGCTCATATTGAAAGAAGGAAAAAAGGAGTGCAGAGCAGAGGAAAGCAAGCGGTAATAGCAATAAAGATTGTAGAGGAACTTAATAGAGATTACTGCCTGTCATATAGTAAAGAGGGTATCTTTTTCTCTCCCTTTTCCTCTTTTAATTCTTTCTAAAGAAACAGCCTAGGCTGATGATTCTGCAGATGGGCACTGAACAACGAGCCACTCTCAGTTCAGCAAGAAGTTCCCATTACAGCTGGCAAGGCATGCAGATGGAAGAAAGTTCAAAAGCCTCCACAAGAAAATTGGACAAACAGTACCTGGCATACAGAACTTGCCTCAAATAGGCCTGTAAGAGTTTTAGCTGACCTTGAAGGCAAGTGGAAGACACTTAAATAATGCACAGATGAGGAAGGAAGGGAGCAATATAGCATGTGGGGATTTGAACAGGTTTTTGCCTCTAGACTCCTGGCAGGGATATTTTTAATGGTCTGTGGGGGTGAGGTTTTTGCAGGAAGTCCAAGGAGGCTACAGGAATTGGTAATTGCTTGCAGGAGATTTGCTTCAATGAATGCTGTGGTTTCATTACACCTCTGTAGAATCAGGCCCCATCATGTTTGTGAGTGACACCAGCTCACGGCACTGTCTAAAGGCAGTGGTTATTATTAGCATCCATGCGCTGTGGATATACAAGCTTTAACCACCCAGGCCCAGCCTTTGGGAAGAAACAGCCTGTGTTTAGCTGTGTACATTTGCAATGATTCATGAGATTGTCTGCAATCGCTGTAAAAATAGTACTTACGCAACTCAGGAGCTACTACTGAAATCCTGACATTATTGGGTCTTCCCCTCTTAGTCACACTCATTTCAATTAATTTCCATGCCGCCAAGAGAACTTCATGCAGAAAAGGCATAAACCTGAAAGAGGAACTGGGGGAGTTAGGAAATGCAGCAAAAGGGGATGATCATTTCTTTGCAATTGTGATGAGGAAAGATTGCAGCTGTTATTCCCCTGTAGAAGTGAAATGTGCAAACTCAACGAAAAAAGGGAGACAAATCTGTAGAGACTGTTTTTCCTTCTTTTTTTTTCCAAGCTGATGTTTTTCTCTACTTTTAAGCTGAGCAGCTAAGGCAAGGCTAGGAGGTACAAAGTAACCTGTGTTTTTCCACCCATTTTTTTCCACTCAGCACCTACTAGTGCTGTCCAATCCCTTCTCCACTTTCACATGGGCCCGGCTCTGCACTTTTTGCTGCATTCACAACCTAGAGTTCTCACCTCAGCAGTACCCTGGTGTGGATCACTTGAAGGATAGCTCAGAGCACACATAAGCACATTAGGATTAGCCCAGTCACACATAAGGAACCTGCCAGACCTCATCCACTGAGCTGTGGTTCACACCTGGGGCCCTTGTCCCCCACACCTTGGGTATTTTCCCAGCCCAGACCTTATGTGTCCACCACAAAACCACAAACAGACAGAGAAGAGATGAGGGCTCCTTATAGTGTTCACAGCTACTCTTAAAAATCTTTCTAAACAGAACCTTTAGTGCCTGATGATAAGCTCCTTTCCTATACTTCAGCTGCTGATAGATCCTTTAAACTCATGGGTGTTTGGTGCAGGATCACCTCCCTACTATGAAGAGGACACAGGGTAGCCCACAAGCCCAGGCCATCAGGACAGGGGCACCTTTGGCACAAAAACTCTGTGAATTTCTGTTCACTCCTGTATTAAGTGAAGCCTGTGCCATTACATATGCACAGAATTATGCTGGTGTGAAAGTTCAGCCTCAGCACTGCAGATTGGACTGGATTTGTTCCTGGTATCTTTTACAAGACATCTGAAATCCAGCTGGAAATTACAGAGTGCAGTGCATTTGGCCCACTGGTAAACAAGGCTTTTGGACTGCACTCTCTCAAAATGCCCATTGGTTGACTTTGGGGTAGAATATCATTTGTGTGTGAAGGAGGCCTAGGTCAAGGCCTTCAGAAAGTTCTTGCCAGAAAGTTTGTCATGGACAGTGAAGCAAACCCAAATGACAAACTGCTTTATGGAAATCAAATCTGAGAGGGTACTGTTCAACTCCACAATCCAAGCAAGGCTGGTGTGCAAAACGAAATTGAAAAAGAAGCAGATGTACCTGGGCCAACTCATGCAATAAAATGTGGTGCACAAGCCAAATTTGGGTCCCTTATCAAGTAGGTGACAATAATCTAATGTCTGCTTGAGTGTCACTGTAGTACTACTGAGGCTTCCAGATCATTTCTTCACTTTCTCACTCTGGGATTCCTCCTAATTCTTCATCTTGGCATGGAAATGGGATTTCAGAACTCAAGGTGCCCAACACAAGAAAAAGCAGTGTCGGCTTCCTAATAGGTTGAATAAAACTTATACCTCACCAAGCCAGAAGTTTATTCTTTAGGGCTACGTGGTAGAGGATGCACAGAGACACGTGGGGTTTTTAGGAAAATAAGGACATAGCAATCTAGCATATATACACAAGACAATGGAAGATCCTTTAGCTGTAACCTGAGGTCTCCAATCTGTCAGACCTGCAGGTGTTACAAAAAGGAGCATTTAAACAGAGAGACACAGTCAGGACAGAGCTCTGACTTGAAATGCAAACACTGAAAGATTCTTAGGGCCATCACATCAGGCTGGGTACCTTTTACATGAGCAGTGTTTCAAAACAATTTACAAGATGAGATAACAGCCTCTCAGAATGCTTGATCAGACAACAGTGTAAAAGCATAGCCCCTGGATCTCAGGAACCTGCTCAAACAATGAGCAACAGCAGAGATGTGAAAGAGGTAGATACGACATGGGGAAAAAAGCTCTTCCTTAGTGTTTCTTGTTCTCTCTAGCAGTGTGATGCTAGTTAAGAACATTGGTGTAGTCTAGCTCCAGAATGCATATTTCCAAAATGCTCTCCATAAAGACAAGAGATGTAGCAGGTCAATGTTCTTGTTGTTCATCTCTCTCCTGATACTGAGACAGAGAAATGTCCTTCAGAGACATCCCCTGTACCCATTCCATCTATTCTCTAATGTAAACAGAGGTGGTGATTTGCATATAGACAGCCTTCTACTGGAAAATTGCTCTTTATACTAGAGCAGAGAGCAGCCTTCCATTGGTTATTAATGATCCATGTTACGTAGTCAGCCAGCACTCAATGCAGTGGTGCCATACACACCATTCAGATGCGGCACAACCATTCAGAGGTCATGTTTTTCTGTCCCACAACTGGACTTCTGCAAGCAAGGCCCCTCATTAAAAAAAAAAGTCTCAGGATTGCAGAAGAAAAAGAGAAGACCATGAAGAAGAACAGGAAGGATGACAGGGAACGATACAGATTAAGAAACATCTGGACAGTTTATTGTGAAAATAACCCCACATGTGAGACAAAGTAACAAAAAGGATAAATCTCATTTGTGCTCCATCTGATTCTCAGTGTAACAGCCTGACTGAGCTCTCTCTTGTCCAGAGTACAATCATAGACACCTAGTTCATGGCAATCAAGAAGCCAAAAGTATCCAGAAAGAATCAAAACCTGAATAGCAGAAGAAAGTACAAGATACTGGATTTTCTCTGCACACAGGTAAACTTAGGTAAGGAGCAGACATTCACTGAAGCATCCATTGCCCCACAGGTAGGGACTCATCTGAATGCCAAGTACTTCCTTTCCAGTCTGTTCCCAAGAAGGGTTCCCACTGATTCAACACGCAGAAGGAAGCATGGAATTTCCATGTGGTTTGAGTCCTCATTGCATGAGCTTCTTGCTTCAAAATTTATTGTCAGAAATCTTTCTCCTGAAATCCATCTTCATATACCCTTTCTCTAACTGTCTGCCACCCTCCCATGCTGCGTATTTTCCCTTGGTCAGAGGAACCAATACACTGTGTTTGCCCACCAACCATATTAGCTTTCTTTAAAGCTGCAGCTGTCACTCTCATCAAGCAGCACAAGCACGGGGAGCTCAGGGCAGTGGGAAAGAGAGCTGAGGTGTTCATGGCACAGCAGTGAGCAGCACCACTGGGAACCACACAGTACTGGAGAGCCCTAATGAAATACATTGGCACCAGTAAAAACCATTGTCTCTCTGATTACAAAATGGCTGTGTTGAAATGACTGCCAGGCCCTGCTAAAACACCAAGCTCTTATATACCACTTGTCAGCCATCATTTTCAAAGCGCTTTCAGAGGGTGGGAAATGATTTATGCAAGGTCACTGAATAGAAGCAAAATTAAACCCCTCTGTGTCTGAGTAATCTGCCAGCATTAATCTGCCAGCATCCTAACCACTGAGATACTCCAGGAAACCCTGGCTTCTTTGTCATGTTAGCCATCTACAGAACAGGATATAGCAACAGCTACAGCTATACAGCTGGGATATCCCTAGAGTTATCAGGTCAGATTTAATGGTGCAGCTCTGAAGCACTACATCTGAGAAACAGATCTTCTTTTCATATGTAGCAAAGCAAGGCAAATCACAGCATCTTTTTCCTCTGAAGTCTGTGGGACAGAGGTGCTCAGTAAGGCCACACTAGTATCACATTTATGCTTAAAGTCATCAAAGCAGGAAACGAATAATTTGTGAGGTAGAAGAAAAACTGCAAACTCTGCAGTTCCATGTGGTTAATGATCTTTCTGTGACCTTTCAGGGTTGCACCTCATCTTTTATTTAAACTATTTATTTAGAGCTGTAAGGTTTTATATGAAGCATACATCTGGCATTTCAAGATTAAAGTGAGATGTTTTGGTAAGGAAGTCAGAGGAAGAGACACGATGTTTTTCTCTAAGCAGTTTTACAGAGCTGAGCAGGGATGCTGCACAGGAAGGCACAAATGGAGCTGGGGAATAAGGCTGCACTTTTGGGCTTGCCAAGTAATGTCAGGTTAGCCATTTCTTCACTCAGCTTTTGGTACTTTGCTTGGCTGGGGAAATGGTTATCTCAGCTCCCTGTACTGTGAATGGAAAGAGGTAACAATGCCAAATCACGAGCTAAACTCAGAGGCAGAGCTATAGAGAACTTAGGGTAACATCTCTGTCAACTATAGGAACACTCACTACTAAAGTTGGGTGGCCTGGCTTCACTCCTTCGTCCAAGGTCACCCCTCTTGAATACCTCCATTTGTTCGACAGAAGAATTAGGAACCTTAAAAAGTTTTCAAGATACCAAAAGATATTTTCTTAGCGGGATAGACTGAAGGACTGAATTAGACAGGATTTAAAAAAGTAAACTAAACTTTCAATCAACATACACAGTATTCAGAAAGCTCTGGAAAGCTAACTTTAATCTGCAGGGTATTTGCACATCATGTCACTTAGCAGGAGCCAGAAACTCAGGCTGAGGACATCGCTTTAAATATCTCCTTGGGAAGCAGCTTCACCCAGCATCCTAACACACTCACTCCCACCGCACAGCCTCCACTAAGTACTGTGTGTCACTCCCTCAGTTTGCTGAAGCCATAAACTCATCCCATTCAGTCTTCTGGGAACTGTTTTGCTGTTAAAAATGTAAATAATAGTAGCTAAAAAACTAACCCATAAAAAGCTTTGAAGTTTGCTTACAAACAAAATGCCTTCATAAACTCTCCCAGTCATGTTTGTGCTAAAATATTGACTTTTCAGGGAGGTAAATATTTCTCCACTGCTTATTGCATAGAAGTTCATTCCTGCTGTTTATTCACATGCCAAGGCCAGTCAGTACCTCTACAAAGCATGTAATCCCAAGCTAGAGGCTTCAGTACAGTTCCCAGCTTGTTCCCCCTGAAGTTAGCTAGTGGCAATACTTTCATTAACTTCGGGGAGAGCCAGGTTTTATTTGCCTGCCTGTAGCGTTTCTCTGTGCCTTACAGTGGGCTTCAAAGGCTGCTGTGGTCTTAAGAAATACTTTTTTTTGCAAGCAGAGTGCTGATCTCTCTTGTCTCCTGTTGTCAGGCTGTGGTGCCTTGCACAAGCCATTCTACAAAGTTCCAATCATTTGTTTTTCCAGGGTAACAATCAATTGTGGAGGATATTTGCAGCTGAGTCACTTCTAGCAAGGGCAAAAGGTAACGCCTGTTTGTGCAAGTGTAAGCCATACCCCTTCTTGGGGCTGTGCCATTTGACTATGGAGGGTGATAATTTTGCCCGTCCTCCTCTCCCTTTTATCTTGTTCAGGTTTTAATTTTTATGTCTTATTTGCAGAGCAAGAAAATTCTGACTTTCTTTTTAATTTTTATTCCTGTGGCAACATTTCAGAGCAACCATCTCAAACACTGGATAAGTTTATATAAAGTACAGCTATTGATGCAGAATAATAACCTCTCCTATCAGCCCTAGAAGAAAAGAAAATATTTCCCCAGAAGAATAGATCAACCTATTGTATTTCCCTGACAAAGTCACTATCATATCCTCCAACTCACCTCACTCATTTCCAGCCTCCCAAACATCCTCCCTCTCTGCTAAGTCAGGAAAAGAAAGGCCACCAACAACACTGAACTCAGGCCATTCCCAGATATGGAGGAGATGGACCAAAACCAGCATTCTCAATCCAGAGCTCGGCCAGAAGATTGTTGGAGCCTGTGGTCACAACCTTATTGCAAGAATGAGGAAAAGCTCCTGCAGCTGACGAGCTTTTGCATCAGGTTGAGGCAGGGAGGGAAGAGAGCTACACAGCCACATAACTGCTGACCTCATGATGGGAGACACGTGCTTACTGTGTGCAGGCTTGGCAGAGTGGAGGCAGAGATAAATCTTCCTCAGCCAAACCCTTCCTCTTCCCTCTCCTGCCCTCAACACTTCTGCAGCTGAAGGGAGGGGGTCAAACAGCCCAAAGAAACAACAGGACTTAACTAAAGGTATATTATTAGTTAGTAGTGGAGGCATGACTTGAATTAGCCTTCTGGATACCCTTGTTCTACACACAGAAAGGTTTTCTTGTCATGGTTTTTTCTTTTCTTTTCTTTTTGCCTTCTTTTTGCCTGTTTTCCCTTATTCACATCCTTTGCAATCCCCATCCTCACCATTTAACCAGACATGTTACCTCCCCTCACAACCCCAGAAGGAGTTTCTGATGATTCTCCTTGCCAAGTTGAGATGGAGGATTTTGGGAAAGGTGAGTCAGCTTGGCTGAACTCAAAAGTTCAGTGCAACACCTGCCCAACCCTGCCAGCTTTCCTGCCAGATAGAAAAATTAATTCAGAGCTAACTTCTGTGCAAATCCAATGGCAGACCTGTGGGATAGACAGATGGGCTGAAAATAAGGAGATCCATACGAAGGTCAGGGGCAGTGTTGACTACAGTGAGCATAAAATGATGGAGTACAGGATCACAATCTGGACTTCGGGGTTTCTGCAGTTATATAAGCAGCAAAAGGAGCAAAAGGAAAACCAGGGAAAACGTACACCTAGTGCTGAATGGAGCAGGAGGCCTGATGAAAAGGGCATGGAAAATGCCAAGGTACTTCATGCCCATTTCACCTCACTTTTTACTGCTGATACCTGCCATCAGGAATTGCAGGGCCCTGAGATTAGAGGGAAAGTGCAGATCATGAAAGACTTACCATTGGTGGGTGAGGATCAAGTTAGGGAATTTAAAGTAAACATGCACATGTCCATGGAACCTGATGCCCAAGTACTGAGGTGCTGGCCAATGTCATTGAGAGGCCCCTTTCAGTTATCTTTGAAAGGTCAGGGCAAACTGGTGTGTTAATGGGGGCTGGTAAAAAGTAAATGTCACTACTATCTTCAACAAGAGCAAGGAGGAAGGGCTGGGGAACTACAAGTCTCACTTCTGTCACTGGGGTGGTGATAGAACAAATAATCCTGGAAATCATTGCCAAACATACGAAGAACAAGATGATGACTAGACGTATTCAGCATGGATTTATGAAGGGGAAATTGTGCTTAAACCAAATAGACTTCTGTGGTGAGACACCTGGCTTGATGAATGAGGGGACAGTAATGGATGCTGTTTATCTTCCCTTAGGCAAGATTCTTGATACAGTTTCCTATGAAGTCCTCATAGATGAATTGATGAAGTACAGATTAAACAACTGGATAGTGATATAGACTGACAGTTTGCTAAATTGTCAGATTTCATAAGTTGTGATCACTGTCACAAACCCAGCTGGAGGCCAGTCACTAGTGGTATGCCCCAGGGGTTGATACGGCAGCTGAAACTCCAAGATATTCATTGATGACCTGGATGAAGCATCATCAGGAGTTGTTCCTACCCCTCTGCTCAGCTCTAGTGGGACACACTTGGAGTGTTGTGTCCAGTGCTGGGTGCATACTGAAGTGAATCCAGAGAAAAGTCATGCGGTTGATTAAGAGATTGGAGCATACGCTGTGTGAGAAGAGGCTGAGAGAACTGGGGCTGTTCAGCCTGGAGAAGAGAAGGCTCAGAAGCATCTCATCCATGTGAATGAATTCCTGATGGGGGGTTGTTAAGAAGACAGAACCAAACTCTTCCCAGTGGTATCCAAGGACAGCACAAGAAGCAATGCAGTAAATTCCAATAATTGAAAATAAAAAAGTGTCGTCAAACACTGGAGAAAGTTGTGCAGAGGCATTGTGGTGTCTAAATATCTGGAGACATTCAAAACCTGACTGGACATGGCTCTGAGCCGCTGTTTCTAATTGTCCCCACTTTGAGCAGAGGGTTGGGCTAAGCCATCTCTAGAGGCTCATTCCAGCCTCAGCCATGATGTGATGCTGTGATACTGGACTACCTTGAATATGCTGTCCCATACACCCCAAGTAAATCAAAGCAGAAAGGTCTCTAAAAATGATTCTTTTTATTTCAAAACAAGGCCCTCTAAAACAATAAATGCTACCTGTGTAATTCCTGTCCTGTTTTCCTAGCTTGTCCTTCAACCTCTGCTATTGATTCCAGTGTTTCATTATCTTTATTCATTAGGTTGTTGGGGTTTTTTCCCAGTGAGTAACTTGAATATTTTCTAATGAAATTTAAGTCACTCTTATAATGCATTATTCATTTAAGAAAGATTAAGTATGCTTTCTGTATTTGGGGAATGCTGTTGTGCTTTCTTTCAGTCTTCTCTGAGTACAATTTTTTCAGTCTCAGCATGACAACACAACTCTTTCCAGATCTCTGATCATTCCTATTTTCCCCTTCTGGCCTCTCCCCATCTGACCCAAATCTTTTTTGGAGTGCCCCAGACTCAACACAATACTGAAGCCAAGGCCTCACCAATGATAAGTGGAGCAGAAGGATGACTTCATCTGTCTCGCAAGCTGCATTCCTCTTACCAGAACCCAATACAATGTCTGCCTTTTTGCAACCCCATGACACAGCTGATTCATGTTCAGCATGTGATCTACTATAACCCTAGAGTCTTCTCTAAAGAGAACTGCCAGCTAAACAATTGTTCCCTGTCCCAAATTGGTCTAGCTGCTCTATTTCTGCTCGGATGTAGCATTTTGCACCTGCACCACTGAGCTCTTCCTTTTTCAACCTATTTCTGCAACTTGTCACAAACATTTTGAATTCTGACCATGGCTTCTAACATACACTCAGCTTTGTCATCACCCAGCTGGTTATAGAAGAAGGTGAACCAGCACAGGCCCTTGTAGAATTCCACCAGCTATGGTTTTCTGTATAGATGGTGATTAATTCATAGTTAAACTAATAGTGTACTGCACAAGCACAAGGCAACAATCACTATTACATAGTGACTTATTCTAGAGAGCATTTGTGTGTCATGTGAGACTACATCAGGACAGAAATCAAGATGGAAGACCCTTACCTTCTCCCCATCCCCTAAACCATTTGCCCTACTGTTAAAGGAAAGCTCAGCTTTACATGATTTGCTTTTGATAAATCCATGTTGACTGCTGCCCATCTTGGGCTTGCAAACAATTTGTTTAATACTTTTCCCAGAGTTTTCTAGGGTCTGGAAAATGGACATCAGTCTGCCTCTTCCTTCTCCTCTGTTCCTCATTTTAAATAAATAACTAGTCGATATTGCTCAAGAATACCTACTTTATGAAAGAGTCCAAAGGAAATGTATTCAGGAGTTTGTGTCAGAGCTTCAAGCTGGAACCTCAGGACTGGCCAGGTCTGTGAGACTTTTATTCCAGCTCCAGGTCTCTGATCCACAAGCTGGCTCTCCTGTCTGGCATAAGACAGAGGACATTGACCTACTTATGCATGGGTAAATTTGAATAGGACTTTCAAAATTCCCAATTTTAAATGTCAGTGCTTGAAGAATAAAGTCTGACTTGCAGAAACTGATAGACCCTGTGGAAAGATCAAGAATTTTAATATGCAGGTATCTTACACTTAGTACTAGAGAGTAATTTGTTTCAAAATAATATATCTATGTCCTGGCATTTTATTATGATTCTTTTCCTTATTAGTGCTCTGCTTTATGGCTTTGTTGAGATAAACTGGTACATTTTATCATAGGTCTCATTATCAGATATAGTTTTAAAAGTAAATGATGCATGCCCTTGCAGAACATGTGCGCTTCCATGTGCTACCTTAAGCAGTCAAACCAAATCAAGCTACTCGAGGCTCTGCACTGGTTATTATCAGTTACAGAAAAGGGCAAAATCTCCCACTAAACTTTTCCCCTCTCTCACCTTTCCCCTTACTGGCAGGTTTTCTCTCCAGTTTTACACTTGATGACTGATGACTCCCTGTCAGGTTTTGTCTTCCAGCAGCCCAACTGTCATTGTCCCTGTTTTCCCAGAGATAACATTTCTGTACGTCAGTGTTCACTATCTATCCATGTTACATCCTTCCTTAGATTTTTGTTCCAGGTCTTTGCAGTCAGTACCTGTTGCAATGGTGGGTCTTGCAAACTTAGTTAGGCAACCTGATTGTGTTTGATGGAAATATCTTGAGTAAACAGCTCGTTATGTACATGGCCACTTGCTCAAGAGGTTGAACGGTTGCATTTACACATGGGATGTTTTGAAAATAAAACCCAAAACACTGCCTTCTTATCAGATAGTGTTTAACTCATTCATGTTTGCAAAGGATGATTCTGAAATTCCCTTTCTATAGTTCCTTTCCTCTTATGACTGTTTATAAAAGGTGACCAAGTTTATGACTACCCTGGGGAGGTAGCTGTATTTAATCAAAGCACAACTGAGGTACTAATATCCCGCCTATCTGAAATCTCCCTCTAGTTTCAATTGAATAAGGCTTTCCTTTCCACTTCCTAGCCTAAATTGTTGCTCTGGAATGTTAAATATTTGCCACAGATCACTCCAAAGCTGGCAGTACTTCAGCAGGAGATAAAGTGACCTCTGGGAACTATTTGCAACATTTTCAAAAGGTTCTGAAATCCTACAAGGAGGTAAAAAAAAAAAAAAAAGATCTTTGCACAGAATAAGATTTTCTTCATTATTAATTTATGAGCTTTATATTCATTTTGCAAACAGATAAACTGAATCAGAAAACCCTCAAACTTACCTGCATACCTAAACTAGAGCCAACTGTAACTGAAGAACACTTTCAAAAATTTGACACTAACATCATGATGCCCAACTAAAGCGCTCAAAACCCCAACTGGAGTGTCTGCAATTACAAGTGAGGTTGTGAGTCTGACTGAAATTCACTGCAATCCAGGATATATCCTGGTCCTGGGATTGTACTGAATGACCAGCACAGCAGGAAAGAGTTTGAGGAATGTAGTTTCCTAGTAATCATCCTGATCAAGAGAGAATATGCTAAGATGAACCAAATTGCATTTGAAATCTTCCTTGTCATTAATCTGACATGAATTAAAGGGCAGTAGGGAATGTAATAAGCTGAAAAATATAAAAAGGCCTATCTTCCTAATAAAAAAAATCCTATTATGATACTCGGTGGGAAAAAATAAGGTTTTTGTTACTGTGCTAATTAGCACTGTTCAAATAATCAGTTTAAATCACCTGCTGCTAGTTTTTAGTGCTGTGGACCAGAGATCAATAGCCCCAGCCCTCCATTTTTAACCATTCCTGTTCTTTTTCCCTCCTGAACTCTCAAGGATTACACTTTCTAGCTTGGCAATTTTCTGTGAAAAAACAGTTGAGTAGCCAATTTTCTTCATTCTCACATCCATCTGTCCAACCACAATAAGCCACAAATTTCAGAAACTGCAATAAATATAAAACAAACAAACAAACAAACCCCAATCCAAACCACCATGGAAACAGCAAATTCAACTACTCCTATTGAATTCTGCCCCTTCAAATAGACCCTTGGAGCCAGGTATTCAAGTGTTTATCATGCATAATTACTGCTGCTTTTTTTTTAAAAAAAAAGGTATATTTTGGGTGCTGAGCACTCACTCTCTTGTAAAGACCTGGCATATGCAATTAGACCAAGCAACAATTGCACAATCCTAATTACCGTTTACACACACTTAAATAAGTGGTCACCACCAAAGGCCATGTCTATACTGGTAAAATAAATGTTCCTGGGACCATTTCTGGCCCTAAGGCCAACTGGCATGTCTGTACAGTTAAATTCCCTTATCCTTCAAGACTGAGTAGCCATATCCAACCTGTTCATTGAGAGCTGAATAGCCTGTATGGACTCCAAACGCTTTGGAATTGTTTGGAAGCCTGCTGGTTAACACCACCAAGCATTGCACAATGGAACATTTTAACTATTCAATACCATGGATGATTGTGTATCAGAGGCCAGGAATGTGTGCTGCTTAATATACTAATATGGACATAGCCTGAGAGTCAACTATGATCTGAAAATTTCATGTCAGATGACAATTATTTTTTTATTCAGAACAAAAATAAATGTCCATCCGTAAAACCAGTGAAGACTGTCTATGCCTCTCTGTGGACTTCATTCAATTTTGGCTTGGCTGCTAGAAAATATATATATTTATAGTGCATATTGTCAGTATTTATATTTCAGATTTGCCAAGGGATACCAGTCAGGAGCAAGGACCCTTGCATGAGCTGCAAACGCAAAACAAGAAGTGTCTACTTCAAAGGTTGCAGATTCAGGATATATTATCAACATGTATGGAACTGACTGCCTTGGCTGATGCAGATGCTGATGCAGATAGATGGCAGCTCTCACTGCCCCTGCTAATCCCAGGGTTGGACACGTGGGAAGCACGGTGTTGAAAGATTCATTTGAGCTGGCCAGGAGCCAGCTCAAGTCCAGATGTAGTCTAGACAAATCACACTGTAGCTGCCAAGAGCCAGGGCTTGGGAGCTCGTAGGCAGCGCTGTGTAAATACAGCCTGGCTTCTCCAACCTGGAGCTAGACAGACCCTGGTTGTGGCCCATGGCTGTGCCAGCTGGGTCTCAGCTACCTTGGGCAGCCCCACACTGAACCCTGTGACATGGCACAGATGTGCTCCTGCCCCTGCATCGATCTCCCACTGCAGTTCCTGGCCACTGCAGGCTGGACATGTCCACATTAGAGCAACTGGGTCAGTGTGTAACCACCTGCCTTCAGCCAGAGCTCCGTGCAGCCTGCCAGACTCACCCTCAGAGCTCCCCCTGCTATTTCTGTTTTATGGGCAGTACCACAGGACTGCCCAGGGCATGAAGACATGTCACTGGTGGGGAGAGCCCGTGGCTAATGCATGTGGCTGAGGCAGAGAGTGACAAGTTTGTGGCTGCACAAACCTAAATTAATCTTAGTACTTGAGCATAAATGAGGTTGATTTGTGCCTGACTATGCATGAATGAGAATGATATTTTCCCATAAGCATTAGTTTTTTTATTGAAAATTATGTATTTTATAAAAGAAAAAAAAGGGAAGGTATTTGCTTTTTGTCATGCCCTTTGAAAATTATTGATTTTTTTTCACTATGATAAACAAAAAAAACAGAAGCAAGCAATCTGTAAAAATGACAGAATTTGGTAGTAGCAGTAATAGAGCTTCCTGCGTTCAGCATTACAGCCTTGGCTGCTGCTGGCCTACTCACAGCCTCCCAAGGCACTGATTACATTCTCCATATCAATTCATGGATTTCATTGAGCCACTGCTCCTGAGAAACTCCTGATCTTGTAGCTCAGCTGTGGAGCCTACATCCATGTGAGCCCCTTCCTATGGCTGCAATGTTGAGAGCTGTTGTTGGCTCCAGGGCAGCCTCCCCAAGAGCCTCTGCTTCCCGCTGCTTCTTCACTAGAAAAAAACCTTTTAATCTTAACTCCTCAGCTGAGTTCAGAACTGGGCATTGTGATGTCCTCCTCTGCTGCAGAGGAGCTTTAGGGAGGTCTGAGCCCAGGTGAGGGTTGCCAGCTCTGCCCTGCTGACACGGCTGCATTTTGTGTTAAGGGTTTTGTAGCAGTGCTGCAGCTGCTGAGTTTCTGTGCTCAGTAACACTGTGTGATGAACCCAGGCTTGCAGGAAGCTTTAGAGTTGGTTCCTTATTCCCTGTAATTCTAGTGCTTCTGAAGGAGCTCGGAGTAATTAGTATTATTTACAAATATGGCAGGAGATGTCTTAGCATGCAGCCCACTGGGGTGTCTGTGCACCAGATGGAGACAGAGAAATGCTGCCACTCCAGGACTCTCCCATCAATCTGTGCTCTTGAAATTTGTGTTAAACTCTGCCTAGAGGAAAAATATTAGTCAGAACCCCCACCCACTCTCACAGTGAATGATCTCCATCAGGAGCAAGTACTGAGATATACATAACTTTTGTTTAAATTTAGTTTCAGGTTCAGTACCATGCCAGGGGCTGTGGTGTACTGCTTTCAGGAAAGGGTGATTCCCACTCAAACAGGTACCTGAGAGGAGGGAGGTAAATTGGCCATCCACATGTGGAGGACAGTATGAGTGCTCATCAGACAGGGACAGAGATGAGCCCCAAGGAGGTAAAGAGGGGCTTTATTCAACCAAGAGCTATCAGACCCATCCCTGAAAAAAGAAGCAATCAAGTAATTTCTGGGAAAATGGGTGAATACTGCCACACTCTTTTAGTGGATGTCCAGGAGCAGGCAGACTTTTACACAGTCTGGATCTACTGGGATGGATGTCTCAGGGGTCTAAGAGTCTAAGAAGAATGGCAGCCCCTCCTCCACATCAGAAGAAGAAGCACAGGGTTGTGATGTCCAGGACAAATTCCTCAGCTTCATCCTAATGTAATTCCATCTCCACCCTTTAGAAGTGAGTCCTGGCTATTTTTTCCTGCTGTACATCTGTGCTTTTTTTCTGCATCTCCTGCCACACTGGCTGGGGCTCCAGTTGAGGGTGATTTTGAGATAACTGGAAACAATAAAGCTTTCCTCACCCAGGGGTGTGGTGAGTGAACAAAGAGGGTATTGAGACACCTCAGCAAGTGTCCTGGTCCCCCGCACAATGCCAGCAAAGCCTCCTTGCCCAGTCACCCTGCCTCCACAGGGGTGTCTCCGCTGACCAGGGCAAGAGACTCACAGTGCTGCAGCAGCACTCCAGCCCAGGGTCCCGGGCACCTCCCAGCCCTGCCACATCTCCTTTGGCTATTACCATGCCCGGGTGCCAGGGCCTCCAGAAAAGCTGACCATTGCCACAGGAAGAGATGTCCGGGGGCTGAGCCCTGCGCTGGGATCTCGGGAGGCCACCGCGGCTGTGCCAGCTGCATACCTGGGCTTTGCTGCACCCGTGCTGCTGGAGGGGTCAGAATTTCTGCTGATTTTCCTGGGAGATTGGCTGTAATTACAACATGGAGAGTGACTGATGAAAACAAATACCGGCATACATTGTTGCAGGGCTGCAGGCAGGAAGGGCTTCCCGATCGCCGTCCGAGATCGTCGCCTCAGCCTCTGTGTGGGCAAGCGCTGAGTTTCAGCTCCCCAGCCCTTGAGGACCCCTGCACCCAGGGGGAACTTCCATCCACATCTTCACTGCCTCTTCTCCTGCCATTGTCCCCAGTGGCACCAGTGACAGCCCCTGCCTCAGAGAGACTCGCCTTCCTCAGGGGTGGGAAATGACCTATTCTTCAATGGGGTAGGCACAGGAGCCCAGCCCTGAACCCTGTCTTTCCAGAGCATTCCCACCATGACACTTTCTGCCCTGTGCTTTGGTTATTAATCACAAGTTTTCATGGTTTTTTTTTTTTTTTTTAATGAAAGGCCCAAGCAGGTCCAGCTGTCAGCTATTCCTGTTCTCTGGGTTGTTGATCCTGGGGGAGATGTCATAGCTGGCAGCTCTCCTATGTCAAGACAAGCACTGCAGAGGAAATAAAATGAATCTTGCTGCTTTCCAACAGATAATTAAATATTTGCAAGCCAATAATTTTACCTCTTTTCCCACTTCTTTTTTTCTTTTTTTTTTTTTTTTTTTTATAAAGACTACTTCACCCTCACCTTCAGAACAGCTAATGCTTCTCTCCCTGCCGTGCACCAGCCTGGCAGAGAGCAGCACTTGGAAGGAGAGTGCAGAGCAGCTTTGCTGTAGGCATTGCATCCCTGAGAGATTTCTCATTTCCTCTCCAGTCTTCCCAGGACAACACAGGGTTCTACTTGCAGCCTCACAGACAGCCCACAGCATTAAACCAGGTATCAGCTGCTGCTGACAGGGTGCTGGGAAACTTTGAGACACAAGCTTTCCTCTGCTGACTACAGAAACAAAAAACAAACGCATACAATAAATTTTACCTTATCAAGCTTTTCCCTATGACTGTGTATAACAGTCACATAATGATATCCTGCAAGGTGATATTTCCTGTGAATAGTCAAGTTGTCAGGAAAAGCAACAAAGCCAGTGAAGTGATAAATTAGGAGCAAATACTTGATGAGCACATTAGCATACAAGAACTTGTTTCTTTACTCTTCTATCAAACATTTAGTAACAGGGTGTGGAGGTGTTAAATGAAATGCTTTTCCAGTTATTTGCTGGTGGAAGTTGATGCATGTGCTGGGAGGAGAGCAAACAGTCAGTGCTGGCCAGCAGGATGTCAATGCCTGCTCCCTGCATGGAAAAGATGCAACATGTGTTAGATAAGTGAGTCATCCCAGGTCAGGCCCAGAGCCAGCAAATGCTGAGCTCTTTTCCAAGCTCTGCTACTGATTTGCTTCATGGCCTTTGTGGGTTTGTCAGGCCAGAAAATTGTTATTGCACACTCAAACTGCCCCTTTAGAAAGCAACTGGTTTCTTGGCATCCACTGCTTCTCACAGCTTCCTAAAATAGTAGCCTGTCCCTCTTACCTGCTTGCTTTCCTACCTGGATAATGGAGACAGTTGCTCCGATGTATCCTAGCGGTGTGCAAATGGAAAAGATCTTGCCAAGACAAATGTGTAACATCAGGATCTCTAACCCTTTGGTGTAGGATGGAGATGTTTGAGTAACACAGGCTGAAGCTACAGAAACACTGAACTCCCTATGTCTGACTTCACCCCCTCAAGCATCCCTGGGCTGTTGCTTCCCCATTAATCCCCCATTAATAACTACTTTTTACATCTCTCACTTGGCCAACTCTTAGCTTATACCCTATTCATCCTGTGTAATGTGAACTCATTAATCAACTTGTCGTGTGGTGGAGAAAGCCAAGAATATTGTGTGAACCAGATCTCTAATCTTGTCCAAAGGGAAAGGCAACAGGTTTCTTTGACAAGACTTACCTTCCACAAAATCCCACTGATTAGCATTGGTCTTATTTTTAACCTCTAATGGCTTGTTGTTGGAGGCCTGAATGAATTTTTGGTGATTGTGCTGAGGGATACTGTCCTACTCACCAATCTATTGCTCCCTGGAGTGCCCCTTTTACATCTATTAAGTTCCAGAGCTACTCTGTCAGTCTCCCATGTCTTTAGAATTCCCCCAGATTTGTAAATATAAAACTTTACCAGGCATTTTAATCTTCTCCTTTAAGACATAAAGATAGCCAGGCCAGATGATGTAAAAAATGTTTAATTTTAGCAGATGCTGCCTCACATCCTCCATTGTTCCAGATGGTAAATGATGTACTCATTCCATCTGCAATATCATAAGGGATGAACATCCATCTCCTTCCCAAATGCAGAATAGAAATAGACTTTTTTTTTTACACAGTTTGTGATTTTACCATCTGCATTTGGCAATTGATCTATACAGCCATGGGGATGAGTTTGGGAGAAGAGGCAGCATTGTTCCTGACATGTGAATGTTTTCCACATTTCTTTCACTCTCTTGGCTGTTGATAGTCTATTAATCCTTTGGTTTCCTTTTATCAATCACTTACATTGTTTTAACTTGTAATTTATCATCATCGTTGTATTTCCTGTGGGTTTTGCCTGATTTATACATCATGTCTTCATGCTATATTGCTCTTTCTACATCTCTTTTAAAACAGGCTATTTCTTACCCCACATATCTATTTTCTGTCTCCATGATATCATGGTTTGTTGAACAACCAGGAGAATAGTCTTGGATATTTTCCAGTTTTCATTAACACTTCACATTTTATGTTTATGTTCCCAGTCAGCTCTGCCAGCAACAGCTTCAAACGTGCAAACACACACATGCATGAACACATAAACACAGCACAACCTTGACCACTCAGACATAAAGTGACTGCAAAAAAAAAGGTCACATTAGCAAAAATTTGTATGAAGTGGAAACACCAAAGAACAAACTTGACAATGTGTTGTAATGACATCAAAGTGAGAGACTGCATTTAACCTACCCTCAATATGGTGAACACACCTTCAGTCATGTCATGACTAAAAAAACTTTGTGATCTTTGTCTATTGGATAGTGCTCTCTGCTGCTCCACAGAGGTCTCAGTGAAGTAATGTGATGTACCAGCCCATGTCTCTTAGAAGTGACAGTCTGTCAGCATGTGCTTGGGCTTCTGACAATGACACAGGTTCTTCAGGTCTGCTGACTTCACCAAGGGCACCAGCATCACTTGGATTTTCTCCTGAAGAGGTTACAGCTAGAAATTTGACCGCAAGGTCACAAGGGCTTAACTTGCCCCATGGCTATGAATATTTCATTGGCAGAAACCCAATCTTCGATGCAATCTCTTCCAGTCTTACCATACTCTTGTCTATGGCTTAACTGTTGTTCCACCACAAGCTTTGCCAAATCCTCCACCTTCAAGATACCATCTTCATGGACAAGCCCAGATGTCTGAAGCATTAAAAGCCATTGATGAAGTGAAGATTGTCGAGCATCATAGATGTGAAGATTGTCAAGCATCATAGATGTGGAGATCCTCCTCCCCACACAGGGCAGCAATAACATCCCCTTGGGTTTTGGGTTCAACTTTGTATTTCTGAATATAGAAATATATGGGTGCTCAAGTTCACAGATACGTCTGTGCACACTGCATACATAGGCTGATAATTAAGTGCTCTAATGTACTTGAATGAGATAAATCTAATTTGATTATGGTCTGTGGCACAAAAACAGCTTCTAATTTTCAGATTGAGTGATTAGTCCTTCCATTTCTGTCAGAAGGAGGCTCTCTTTTGAGCTAGCCAGTGCTCTTTGAAGTTTAAGCAATGAACCCCTACTTTTTTAAACTCTGGGGAACTGCTGTTGGCTGTATGAAATGATCCAACTAACAGTGAATTAAAATCCTGGTGTGGCTTCCTTCTCTGAGCTGTGAAGAGGTGACCAGAGGGCTGAACGCCCTGTTCCCTTGTGCAGTGTGGTGGTCTTTTCAGCCACCCATCAGTATGCCATTTCCAGTTTTATTAAGTGGCACTTCACTCCATAAATCACATCTCATTACTTGCAGTACCAGAAGGAAGACATTTCCTGCTGGTACTGGGCACAAATGCTGTGCAGGCTTTTAGAGCTTGGCAGCTGTACAAAGCCCATCCTGGTGCAGGAGCACAGAGGTCCTGGGTTTCCAAGAGCATCAAAATGCTTTTGACTCTGCCCCTTTACAACTAACCTGAGTAAAATTCATGAGTCCACGTGGATGCCATTCAGTTGATTCAAATCAGGAAAGTAGGACAAGCTAACAGCAGTATGAGAGGACAGCAGAAAAGCTGCTGCAACATGTCTCTGCTAGGCACTTGCTCCAGTGCCCAGAACACCTATGTGCAGTTGGGAGTTGAGTTTCTGTGTGCTTTTCAGGTTGAACATTTACCTGTACTTAACAACCATGTGTCAGTATCTGCTGCATTCCCCCCTCAGTGTCCCAAACAGTCCCCTCAATAGTACAGTAAACAGTTGCTTTGTCTTTTGTCTTCATTAGTCCCACAGGAGACAATATTGCCTTTGCTTGTGACCCTGTGCTCTTGCTGGCACAGCTGTGTTCCTGCCAGAGCACGTATTAGTTCCTGAGCTCAGGGTGCTTACAATGTGTTTTGTTATGTGCTGACACAGACACACACACGGTGGCTTACCCTAATGACATGGGTCTCTCAGAAAACTGAGAGCTAAATTCCAGGTGGCCATGGGGGCTACACAGCATCCAAAATACTGTAGGATGTCTCCTTACATCTCAGAGCTGATTTCAAAGGACAGAGAGGCTAGAGCAGGGGTGGGAAGAAAGAAAATAAAAAAGGTGATTTGCAGGCCTAAACAGTCTTCTGGCATTGGTGGTCCTGATCTGGCTTTCTCTTGCCAGAGAAGGGTCTTTGCCTAGCTGGGCTGCCCATTCTGAAAGCATGAGGGCATGTGGGCTGCTCTTGGGTCCTGCTCCAAATCCCTGGTCATGGTGACACGGGCCCTGCACTCCGCTAGCTTCGGTTTCATCATTCCACACATCTCCTGGCGCAGGCAGGCATGGGAAGCAATTCTTGGCAGCTGCCTCTGGAACCACATTAGTACTGTACTATAGGAGTTACTGCCACCGAGATGTCCTCATCTTCGTCTGGCTCTGTGAAAGGAAACCACTGCCCTTCCTCCAGGAGAGACCACAGTAGTCACCAGCATGGCAGGTACAGAAAGGAAAGCCCAGCATCGAGAAGGGATAGACATCTGCTTCAGCTGGGAAGCCTGGCTGTCGACAAAGCAGCTTAAAAGGTTATCCTAGGTAAAAGAAGGCAAACAAAGCAAACTTGTGGGCTTGTTTCCGTGGATACTTGCCTGGAAGTGGAGGCATCCTTTAGAAGTCTTCATAGCCACAGTGCCATGGATTGTTATGAATCACTTGGGACAAATACATCCTCAAAGCAACAATGACTTTTTAGTCCATTGTAAGTAGCTCATGTGTTGATGTTTTAGAGAATAACATTGCTTAATGTGTTTATACTTTCTGAAGGATGACGCAAGAATGTCTCTTTATAAGGTAACCAGCTCTTGTGGAAAGATCCTTATGGCAGGTACAGCATTCGCAGCACTATTATCCAGAGCATCCTGTTGTCATTTGCACAGTTTTTCTTTCAGGTGTTTGGACATATAGTTTGTCGCTGTTACTTTTTTTACTCCAGCAGATACGTGCATGGCACCCTTTTATAGCCCGTTCCAATTTTGCTTGCCGCAGGGGCAAAACATTTTTCAGAACTTCCAAAAAAATTTAGTAAGCTCCCTTATGTGTGTTTATGTAGCCTTTCATCAAAGACTATAGAAAGAGGCCATGTGGTCTTGTGGCTAGATCAAAGCTAGAAAACTCCTGAGATCTAATCTGGGCTGAGCCAGTGACTCACTGGGTGGTTTTGGCAAGTCACATGATCTGTTTGCTCAAGTTCTATCCAGCTGAAAAAAGCAGGCGAGAAATACATGCGGAATCCAACCTGAGCTTTCCAGCACAGATGTATTTACAGGAAATAATCTAAATTGATATACCACACATGCAGGCTGGAATAATGAAGTTAACTCTGTAACGAAGATACCAGGCTCCTGGCAATACATATTGACTTTGGGCCTGTGGCTCTTTCTTTGCATCTGCAGTTCTCAAACAATCTCAACACATGCAGGGCTACCTGAACAAGAGCCTGTAAATATGGGTGAATCCTTAGGATCCTGCTCTGCAGTCACACTTTTCACTCCACTTTTTAACCCACCTCCAATGGCAGGTATCACGTATTGTCCCCTGCACTGGCAAAGGACTGTGTTCAGTTCTCTTTCCAGACAAGTTGAGACAGTTGGGGCTGTTCAGTCTGGAGAAAAGAATACTCTGTGGAGACCTTGTAGCACCTAGCAGTACCTAAAGGGGCTATAAGAGAGCTGGAGAGGAACTCCTTGCAATGGCATGTAGTGATAGGATAAGGGGAATGGTTTTAAACTGAAAGAGGGTGTGTTTAGATTGGACAGAAGGAAGAAATTATTTACTGTAAGGGTTGTGAGACAGTGGAACAGGTTGCCCAGAAATGTTGTGAATCCCAGAATGTCCCATCCCTGGTAGTGTCCAAGGCCAGACTGGATGGGGCTTTGAGCTACCTGGTCTAGTGGAAGGTGTCCCTACCCATGCTGGAACCAGATGATATTTAAGGTGCCTTCCAACCCAAACCATTCTGTGGTTCTATGACTGTATTACCTTATTACCCTTTTACCAGAGCCTCTCAGGACTCTCAGGTCCTTCATGCACGCATTCAACAGCATTTTTGCTTTGCTTGTGCCTGCAGCCTGTAACGCTGCTCTCAGGCTACCTCTGAGCGGGAAAAGCCCAGCTCAGCAGCTGCCTGCTCCCAATCTCCAGTTAGTATTTATCCAACAATTCCTCCCGGAGAGATTCTCCACTGGCAAATAATTTCCCTCGTGTGTTTTTCCCTTACACCTGTTGTGAGGCTGAGAACATTCGGAAGGCAATCCTGATCCTAATCTATATTGTAATCCTTTCAGGCCAGCACAGGATGGTGTGAGCAATCTGTTTGCCTGACAGTCGTAATACCTGCAGGATGATTGTGTGCCTGGGGTTACGCTGTCATGTGCAGTGGTGTTGAGTCACAGGCCAGGGGGTAGGAAGGGGAGTAAAAGGCTAAAAGTAAAATGTTCCTACACAAATCCAAGATTTTCACTGTTACTGAAGCCCTACCATTGTCTGCTCATGCTTAAAAGCCCAGTTAATGAGTCCTAGGGTGCTTCTTTGCTTTCATTAGACTGGGTGCACCCTCAGAGTCATGAAAGCACATGCCTTGCCACCCCTTTTTCTCCCTTCCCCAATCTGAATATTCCAGGAGGCTGAGCTGCAGTTACTTATTGAAACAAGGAGCAGCAGGAGCAAAGTGGTCAATGGTCTGGCATCACCCACACAATTATAAAACACATCCATCATTCCAGGCACTCCTGGCATCACCTGGAAAATTTCCACCCTCAGTTGCTCCAGTCCCAGGTCTCCCCATCCACATCCTCCCTCTTCCTCCCCCTGCCAAATCACTGGTGGGTTCTTGAACACAACTTGTGCCAACACACATCCTAATAAAATGCAACATTTCCAGTGCCAGAACATCTCATGGTGCTGAATATGGGTGTTCCCATGTCTCTTAAACCTCCACGGGCAGGTTTACTTTCAAAAATGGCCATGTTTCTCTTATTTTCACAGTTGTTTGCAAGTGAAGCTGCAGCTGAAGAGCCTAGAGGATGTCTCATTGCTGGAAGTAAGCTTTGAAGATGTCTTTGGGAGCAAAAAGAGATTCAGACCCAAAGTCTAAATCTCAGAAGCTGTTTTGAAGTACTAAGGAGTCATCCAGATTCATCTGCAGTGAAGGGAAGGGAGTCTGAACCAAAACTAATCAAAGCTCTTAAAAGGATTAAAACCCACTCCTACTTAACACCCTGCCACTGGCCATCCTGCTGATTTTACTCTAAACTCAAAAGAAATTACTTATGTGCTTGCCCCAGGGGAAATAAAACCAGTTTTCCCTGAAAATATGCTTGGATTTGCCTGATGGGCTGTGACCAGATTTTGGTAGTGGGAGGGCAGGCTTCAGGGATGGTTGTTGTGAGAAGCTACCAGAAGCTTTTCCAATGTCAAGCAGAGCCAATGCCAGACAGGTCCAGGATGGACTTGCTGCTGGCCAAAAGAAAGCTATTCAGAAATGACAGTAACCCCTCTGTGATAACATATTTAAGATAGAAAAAAGTTACTGTGCAGATGTAATTGCAGCCAGAGATGAGCAAGGTGAGAACATGTGAGAGAAACAGCCCCGCAGACACCCAGGTCAGTGCAGAAGGAGGGGCAGGAGGTGCTCCAGGTACGAGAGCTGAGATTCCCCTGCAACCCCTGGTGCAGCCCATGGCGAAGCAGCTCTGCCCCTGGAGGACCAAAGGGATACACAGATCCACCTGCAGCCCATGGAGGAGACCTAGGCTGGAAGAGGGGGATGCCTGGAGAAGGGCTGTGACCTTGTGGGAAACCTGTAGGCAGGGACCTATGGACCCATGGAGAGAAGAGTCACGCTGGAGCAGGTTTCCTGGTAGGACTTGTGCCCATGTGGGGGACCCACGCTGAAGCAGCCTGTCCCCAAAGGACTGCACCCCATGGAAGAGTGACCCACATTGCAGCAGTTTGTGGAGAACTGTTACTCATGGGATGGACTCATGCTGCAGAAGTTTGTGGAGACCTGCCTCCTGTGGGAGGGACTCCATGCTGGAGCAGGGGAACGACTCTTCCTGGGTAGTGGCAGAAACAGCCTGTGATGAACTGACCATAACACCCATTCCCATCTCCCTGTGCTGCTGAGGGGGAGGAGCATGGAGGTAGGGTGGGGGTAAGGTGTTTTTAAGATTTATTTTACTTTTCATTATCTTTCTCTGATTTTGTTAGTAGAAAATTCAATTAGTATCTCCAGTTTGAGTCTGCTTTGCCCATGATGGTATTTGGTGAGTGATCTCTTCCAGTCCTTCCATGGGCACAACAGGGCTGCAGTGACTCCTCAGTGCTGGGCTTGTCCTTCCCATCGCAGCAGCCCCAGCCAGACACCCATCCCCACTGCCCAGGCTGGATATGGACTGCACGGTGCAGGTTTGCAAGTCAGGGTCTGAAACATGAAATAACATCATCAAACTCCAGTCGTGTTGGCATCCCCTGTGCTCTACTAAATATATTAACAAGTAGTAGCGCAGTAAATTCCAAGATGCAGTGGAGTAATTAAAACAATAAAATCTTTAAGATTGAGATGATGCCTTTTATTGTCCACCCACAAGGTGAACAGAAAAAGAGATCTTTATATCTGTATCAGCTCTTCAAAAGAGATTCCTGAAAGCACCCTTTCCCTGCATAGAAACAAGAAGGGACAGAATGGACAGAAAGTTCAGTCCTGTGCAAGGCTGTAATCCTGTCCTGCTTCTTCCCATCTTCTTCTCTCATCCCTTGGCTCCCCCAAAGCCTCTCCAATAAACCTTCCACACTGGGACTCATTGGATCCTGTGATGAGCAATTCTTGCATTTTGCACGTGGCTGAATTTCACTCCAGTGAGTAAAAAAAACCCCAGCAATTGAATTCAGTAAAAGGAACTTCCCATCTGTGTGTCAAGTATGGGAAGAGTCACAACTTCTGCCCCCAGCTCATATGGCTCTGCCCTGGACAGAGTGCCCAGAGTGGTGCTTTACTTTGCACAAAATGCTGACACCAACAAATACCATAGTAGTGGAAGTAACTTTAACAAAACCCTGCTGGCTAGCACAGCCCTTCTGAACCCCAGCTGCCTTTTTTTTTTTTTTAAGTTGTTTTGAAAGTTAATTGTTGAGCCTCATAAAAAAATTAAAAATTGGAGTTGGGCAACTATGCCAAGGTTAAATTGGGTCAAATCCTGAAATCCTGACTTCAGGCCAGGCTCTACAGTTCCCATTGATTTACACAGGAATGTTGCATGCACTGGAGAATTTCTCCCTGATTTGCTCCTCAGACTCTGCTGGGTGAAGGCTGAGTTTGAATCTCTAGGTTTGACCCAGTAGAATGGCAACACAGAGTGCAGGCCAAGCATGATTTGCTTCAGACTGCAGTGGTTGTGTTATAATTTATGCCAGAGCAAAACTCCTGAGTACATACTGAATGTATCTGCATTATGGTACATGTCAGAGCAAAATTTCTAGATACACCCTTACGATCTGGGTGGGGATTTTCTGCATGTGGGATCTGTGGAGCCAGATACCCCAAGCATGGAAACTGGATCATCCCTGCAGAAGGCTTGGTGGGGCTGCCAGGGTTTAATTACAGCTCTCTGCTTGCTCAGAGGCATCTGGTTTGAGTGAAGCCTCTCAAACTCCCACCAATGGGGTAGGACCCACACGGGCTCACAGCAGAGAGCTGAGCACCCTGCTGGTTGCTCCCATCCCTGGCTGTCTTTGCTTCCATAACTCCTTGGCATTTTTTGACACTTTGCTAGCAAAGGAGGAGAAACTGGGATTGGGGATGGCTCCATTGGTAGCATGCTGTGTGTCCTTGTCACCAGGAGCATCCTCAGCTGGCCCATAAAGGAAAGATCCAGCTCCCTCAGGCTGCCCAGCATAGAAGCAGATATGAGATGAAAAGCTGGTTTTGCATGATTTCTGAGCATGCATTTTCTATACACACTCAGAATGATTTATTTCTCCTTCTTTTGAATGGCTGCAGCAGTATGGATCAAGGCTGTATCACTATCCATATACTTTTTTTTTTGTTTGGTTGTTTACTTCCCAATTTAACTCCTCCCTATTAAATCTTTAACTGAAGAATTTCTCCCATTGTTTTTGAGGACAACCCACATCCCTTGGTAGCTGCAAACATGTATAAGGAAAGTGCATTATCCAGCCCATTGGTGGCTTATCCTGTTGGGTGTTTTATGTGATGATCACTGGAAGAATCACAGTGCTGAACTGTACGTTTTCTATGTTTGGCATGTGGTGAGACTAAATAATCCTGTCTGTTACAAAGTCACTCATGCTAGTTGTTTCCAAATGAATCAATAACCCTTTTAAAGCCACAGCTGTGAGACCATCTACTGCTGTGATCCATCTACCACTGACTTTTGAACTGCCTACAGTCATACCCAGCATCTGTTACTCTATGCAAGTCATCCCATTGACTCCGAGAAGAGCTGTGGGTGTTCAGGGCTTTGTGTTTAAGTGGCAAACCATGGACACACTTCCACTCCTCCGGTGCTGGGAGCCCATTGCAGCTGGCATGCTTTCCAAAATGATTCATCCTGACCTTTGCTTGAGACATACAATGGACTTCCTAGAAAAGATGAACCAGATTTCTGGAAGAAACACTATAAAAACCATAGTGGAAATTTTTTAGAAACAATTAAATGCAATCATTTGCAAGGGTTGAAATATCTGGACACCTGTTTCCTGGAAAAGCAGCGAGGAGGGAGGGGGTGGCTCGACCAACGCTCAGCTGTCCCAGTGCCCAAGGCAGATTAGCACCTGGGTAAAGGGCAGGTGGCAGGTGCTGAAGACAGCAAGATTGAGGTCAAACTGACAGAAGTGACATAAAGATTGTATTGCTTCTCTAAAGGCCTCTGCACAGCATAGAATAATGCAATGGTTTGTGTTGGTAGGGACCTTAAGTATCATCTTGTTCCAAACTCCTTGACATGGGCAGGGACACCTTCCACTAGACCAGGTTTCTCAAAGCCCCATCCATCCTGTCCTTGAACACTGCCAGGGATGGGGCATTCACAGTTTCTCTGAGCAACCTGTTCCAGTGCTTCTCGAGTTTCACAGCAAAGATTTTCTCTCTAATATCTAACCTAAATCTACCCTTCTTCAGTTTAGAATCATTCCCCCCATCCTATCACTGCATTCAATGGCAGAATCCCTCCCCATATTTCCTGTAAGACTCCATTTAAGTAGAGGAAGGTGCTGCAAGGTCTCTCCAGAGCCCTCTCTTCTCCAGGCTGAACAGCCCCAGCTCTCTCAGCCTGGAGAAGTGCTCCAGCCCTTTGGTCTGGACTGTCCTCTGGAATTGCTCAGCAGGTCCATGTCCTTCTCATATTGGGGGCCCCAGAGCTGAATATAGTATTTCAGGTGGGGTTTCACAAGAGCAGAGGGGAATGGATGTGGGACTGATCAATCTTGTTGTGCCTTCTTACTGTGGAGAGAGCAGCTTGGGATGTGTGTGCTGGGAGCCCCCAGCAGCTCCTTCAGCTCTAAGGTTGCAGATGCTGAAGGCAAGCACTGAGCCACATTGACAAACCCGTCCTGTAGCAGTTCCACTGGACCTCTGACTATGAAGTGGGAGACCTGCTCAGCATCAAACCCCTTTCCCCATGTCACAGGTGCAGGGAGTTTGCCGAGGGAGGCTGTCAGCTGTAATAAGCAATCTCTTCTATCAGCACACAGCCTGAGCTCCCTGCACCACTCTGCCTGTCACTGGGTGAGGCCTTTTCCTCTCAGGCTCTGACTCATGCCCACATGCGTGAGCAGGATGTGCATCACGGGCCAGTCCCAGGTCAGCAGCTCAGCAGCTCAGCCCACGGCGCCCTGCGGAGCAGCCCTGCCTGCACCCAGCAGCCAAAACGCTGCCAGAGACCCAGAGCCATGCCCAGGGCTGGGGACAAACTGCCTGTGGCTCCAGCATCTTCTCTCCAGCACACCTAGGCATCCCAGGATGGACCATCTGCTGCCAGTGGCTAATACTGGCAGTTGTGTCTGTCTGCAGCCAGCAAGGCTTGCCTGAGGAGCTGCAGGCAGGGGGTACCTCCTCTCTGAGGTCCAGGCCCCATCCTGAGAGGACAAAAGCACTCTCCCTGCAAAGCCACCCCTGCCCCTTGCTGGAGGAAGATTGCTCAGGGCTTTGACTATGGTTGGCACACGCACATGTAGAGCTTGGGCCACAGAACAGCATGTAAAGGTGGTCCCTCTCCTCCCGAAATGCAGATCCTGCTTTTCTCCATGTGCCCAGAAAGAAAGAAGAGGAGATTGAGAAAAATGTTACTAAGTCAGGAAATCATTCTGGAGGAGGGGCAGTAGTTCCTCTAACCTTGCACATGGGGAAAGAAAACTATTTGCTGACTTTGCCTTATTTTTTAATTTATTGTTTTGCCAGCTGCTCAGATGAAAGGACAAAACTGCCTGCTGTAATGAGGCAGCCAGTCAAGCATGCCTTTGCAGCATGGAGCATCTGGCTGGGACACTAGTAATGAGTAGGGGATAGTCCAAAGAGTTCATGGGACACATCCTTTCAAATCCCTCTTTGCAACAGAGAAACTGGACATTTGCTTGTGCTTCCTCACATGAAAGTCCAAAATCTCCTGGAGACCGTTGCCTTCAGCAGACAGGGCCCTTCCATATCAAGGATCACAAGACCCATGATAAAAAATCCCATGAGTTGGCTGATTAAGCCTTTCTGCATACTGGGCTCTGGTCCTCACCACTCTGGGCACTGCGGCTGCCTCAGAAGGCTACTGACCTGCACAGAGCACAGTGTCACCTCCAGTCCCCATGGGGAGTGAGGGCAGCAAAAAGATCCTCCAAAACTGGCCAACTGCTCCTCTTCAGTCATTCCAGTCATATTGCTGTTGTTTGAAGCATATTCCCCTTCCAAGCAAGGTTATTTATTGAAGCGGTGCCAAGCTCTGCTGTGGAATTCATTGCTGCAGGATTTTGACACCTCAAGGTACAGAGAGAGTCAAAGCAAGGGCCAAGCAAGGCTTCCAGTCATAGGAATGTCCTTGGAGGATGCTTAAATACCAAGGTGGGTATCAATGGGTCACAGTGTCACAGAATCATGCAATGCTTTGGGTTCAAAGGGACCTTAAAGACCATCTAGTTCCAAACCCCTCACTGTGGGCAGGGACACTTTCCACTAAACCATGTGACTCAAAGCCTAATCCAGTCTGGCCTTGAACACTTTCAGGGCTTGGGCTTCCACAGCTTCTCTGGGCAACCTGTTCCAGTGTCTCACTGCACTCACATTAAAGAATTTCTTCTCAACCTAAATCAACCCTCTTTCAGTTTAAAACTGTTACTGCTTGTCCTATCACTACAGTTCCTGATAACGAGTCCCTCTCCATCTTTCCTGTAGGTCCCCTTTAGGCACTTTGTCCCTGTGCTGCAGGGAAACATCACAGGGGGTGCCTGATGGGCACCTGCCATACTCCCATGCACATCTGTAGGCATCAGGCAAGTGCACGGGCTTCTCCTGGGGCCAGATGGACCTGTCGGCCTGACAGCATCCTGCCTTCCCCCAGACCCAGGCAGCCTGGGCACAGGCATGGGGGTGGGGAGGAGCAGGGTTCCCCACCATTCTTGTCAGCCAGCAATTTCATACATGCCCCAGATGGGTTTTCCACCTTCATCTGATATTTGAGGGTCATTGCCCCCCTGCTTAGCAATGGGGGTTGCTGGCTGAATTTTGTGAGCCTAACTCTGCTGCCATTAGTCACTCTGACAAACACTTGCTCACACCAGGCATCCCACTGCCCATCTGCAAAGTCATTCTCATTGGGTGTGCAAGCCTTGCACAGCCTTTTGCCCCAAATTATGTGGGTATTTTGTCTCCAGTGGTTAATACAGCAAAGGAAACTCGTGGTATTTGAGCCTCAGCGAGACTATGAATCTGACAAGTTAAGACTTGACAGGGATGTTATCACAGGGCCCAGCAGTGGCTTTACACTCAATTACATTTATGGTTTCTGTGATTCATCTAAATGTTTATGGCTTTTTCACTACCAGGAAGTTAAGAAAAATTTAAAAATAAAATCATGAAAAGGAAAATAAAGTTTTGTAATGAACAATTTGCTGGTGCAAGGCTCTGTGGGAGACAGGAAAGAAACTGAGCAACTACCTTGGGTGGTGGGGAAGAGTCATTTTCTGTGGTGACCAGAGCTATATTTGATTTCTTAGGCAATGTCAGCTTTTGCATGCTACATTCTTTGGCTAATTGCCAGCACGATGTGTAATACTTTAGCCACACTGTTGTTACTTAATCCTTTCCTAATCTGCAATTTGCGCAAGAGGAGTAAAATCTAAGCAAAGCCACTGAGAACATCTCCACTAATAATTTATCAAACTCAACTTTTGTTGTTGGCAGGAGACGGTAGTTGATGGAGGTGAATGTTTTCCCACAACAGCGCCGTATCATAAACATGGGGCAGCTGATTCACGCCACACTTATTTTCTGTCATCCACCCTTCGTGTCACCCTGATATTTCTTCGAATGATAAGCCCGTGTGTGTGCTCACAACACACCGCCGAGCCCCAGTTTCATCTCTTTCTGCAAATTACACATTAATTAACCATTAATAACAGTGGGAGTTGCATGCAGAAATCCACACCCGCCGTGATGAGACCGTGCCCTTGGTGAGCAAGGGCTTTATTAATCACCTCCACCTCAGTGCTGGAGCTGCCTCCACAGCCCTGCGAGACAAACGGCCCCGGAGAGGCTCACCAGCCCTAATCCTGTCTTAAAGAAAAGCGTTACCTCTTGCTCTATGAATTTTATTTATTTTGGTCCTCTGGGCAGTGCTTGCTGTTGTTAGAAACATGATTGCTTCATACAGTTATGTTAATGTTTGCATTTGACAGAATGTAATTGATACTTCGGCTGCTCCAGTTTCAAAGCCAAATTAGGAAATGAAGTGCTGCACATTAGCTTGTTTAGCTGGTTAAATACTGTAAATAAATACACGCAGGGCAATGAAAACTAATGAGTTTTCTTTAAGGCATTTTCTAAATAGCTGGCTTCACAGAAAGAAAAAAAGATGCTACTGTGAACTCATATCCTGAAGGATTTCTCATTTTGCTGCAACAAAAGTTGATCCTATCTGAAATCTGAACTCTGGATTTCACTTGGAGAAAAGGATTTTGCAAGTTATGGAGGAATCATGGCAAGAACTGTTGCAAATTTCACGGTACTTTCATCAACAATACTTCTGAGATGTTGCATTTAACAAAGCCATTTTTTGCAAGGGATTAATTCAGACCATGGTTATATATGTCAAGCTATTCTTCTCAATGTTCACCAGAAAAACATCTTTGTAAGAAGTATTTGCATAGGATGTTTCTTTGTGCTGCTAAGTCTGTGCACTGCCATAATGCTGAATGTTAGCCTTTTTCCCCTGACAGAATGCAACAGCATGAAAAAAGTAAGGAAAAAAATTGGTTTTCTGTAAAGAGAGAATCTGTTGAGAATTGTTTGACAGAGTACACTCAGCACTGCTGGAATAAAAGGTGTTTCTCAGATTATCTGTCAGGCCTGCCCTCAGTGCATTAAAGCAGAGCTAGAGAAGAGTATTGCACTGGCTTTGTGATCCAGCCAAGGGCAATGAATTTTCCTCTTATACATCTGTAAAATAATCCTGTTCTTTCACCCCTTTCCTTTCATAAATACTACATTGATGCAGAAGTGCCTTTGCCTGACTTGAAGATGTTCTCCTAAAATCAGGGCACTGTTTAGCATAGGTAGAGCTAAACCTCTACCAGTCCTTTTTGACTGCAAATAACCTCAGCAATATCACCTGCTTGGCAGAGATGTTGACCTTAAACCTGAGCTTGCTGAGCTAGCTGTTTTACCTGGCACTTTCAGAGGAAGCTGGTTTACAAATTCTGCTGTGCTACTTCAAAAGAAAATTATTGAACTGGTGCCTAAAATGCAGCTGAAGTATTGAGAGTTGATAAAAATACATATTTAGGATATAAGATCTATCCTGACTGGGAGGGGGTTCGATGCCGGCTTAGGACGGAGACCAGGATGTTGTGAAAAACCTCAGCTTCTCCTGTGTTTTTAGCAATAACGGAGGAATGAAGCCTCCCAGCACTTTTCAGAGAGGGCAATTTCAAGGTGAAAATGGTCTGCAAAAATACGTAAGAGATACATGTGGTCCTCAGCCAAAGGGACCATTTAAAAATAGACAAATTATGACTCTCTCAAAAAGAAATGTGTGCATTGCATAAATCAAAGTTCTCACACCCACCATCAAAGTTTAATCACTTAATATGCTGGTTCTTTCAACACGTTCTGAAACTTTGTATACAATAATACAAACGATGGGGTAACGAAGCAATAGCAATTTATTCTGCTGTACAAACGGATGTTGCATTATAATCCCTAAAGCAATACAGAGGCTGTTTGCAGATGTTACTACAATTTGGCGTTTATTTTAATTGCTCTGCAGCACAGCTCATGTGAAACAAAGTCACGGGATGACCTACACATTCACCTACTAAGGGTGACTTAACTGCAAGGGGCGGGGGGAAAAAGTGTTTTGAAAGTTTTCTAGGTTTCACTGAAATACCAACCTCCTGCAGTTGTTTTGAAAGGATGCATCAGGGCTTCTGTCCAAGCCTGAAAGCACAGTAGGGCAGGGGGTAATTTAATCAGCCAGGCTATGCAGCGCACATATTTTTACAAGTCTTTCAAGAATAACATCAGTAAAGTAACTTGAGATATTTTGGTGTCTGACATTCACTCAGCAAGTGCTAAGAAAATACGTTTACTGCACAGATCACTGACTTCTCAGAGTGGGAGTCAAGGTACCTCATTACAGGCAGTGCACTTTGCTTTATCACTGACCAGGTCCCCATTCCCTCCTTCTCACTTTCCACTGCCCCTTCTAAAAGCAAAACTGTTTCTAAAGCTGCTCCTGCTCAAGGAGCTGCCTAGAAGCAGTTGCTCCACTGAACAGATTTTAAGCAAAAGGACAAAGTTAAACATGAGGCAAAGTATAAATAAAATCAAGACTCTCTTCCTCCTCCTTTCCACTTGTGAGCGATGATCTCACCGCTCCGGGTGGATTGCAAGGGTGGCTTGATCTCTTTCAGGAAAGCACATTCTCTAACCTTGATACTGCAGCTATTTATACTTCTCTCTTCTCACCACAAAGAAAAGCAGCTCTAATAATCTTTCCCTTCGTTTTTAATGAGAGCACAGTGTGGCCTCTGCGCTGCTTCCCAGCAGCAGGGTCAGGCCTCTGCCCACGAGCTCTAGCTCCCTGTAACACCAATGCTCTTGGTTGCTGCCTCTCCTTCTGGCTGCTCACTTTTAGACATCCGAGATCTGATTTTCCACTGGCTGGAGCATCACAGTGCCAGGCACACAGGTGCAGGATGACAGCCCTGCTGTGCCACAGCATCTTCTGCTCACACAGCACAGAGGGAAACAAACGCATGGGCTGTAAGGCAAGAGGGTTTCCAAAGTTCAGAGGCAGAGCTGTAACTCCTCTCCCCCTTGTTTAGCAGACAAGTAGGATACCCCATTTCACATAACCCTGGGGACGTCCCAAACCCCTTTTTGCCTCACAAGAGGCAAGATCCATCCCCTGTCCCCACTCTCCCTGGGGATTCAACCCCAGGCTGACTTGGGGGAGTTCAGTCTAAGGCATGATGGAATACAAATACAGATCATAGTGGAGCTGGTAGTTTCTGAGGCCAAACCCCATTTTTTCAGATTAAACCAGACACACTGAGCTGTGTTCCTCTTGAGACACCACAAGAAATGGGGACAAACATTATGAAACCAAGTTTATTAAAACTTTCTACAAGTCAGACTTTATCATCCAGGTTTCCACAGACATATACATATGTACAAATTGGACATAGTGTTTTTAGCTTTTCTGGCAGAATTTTCTACCAATATATACAAATGTACTGTTTTTCATAGAAGGGTTAAACTGTATCACAGATACAAATGTCAAGCAATCATGAGAGGTTTAGTGCAACGGAGAGCTGGAGCGCTCTGCTCTTAATGCTCATGATTCTGTCAAGTTAGTATTGCCAACAATAATTCACATTAAACTGCTCTTCAACACCTCTTATTAGGACAAAGTACAACAAAACAAGAAAACAAAACCCCAAACAGTAAGGTATGTACAAAGTACACAGTCCATGAGGTATACATGGTATTCTCACAACGCGTGGTGGGACTGCAGCTTGCCAGGGTTAACCCTTAAAATGACTTCACTCGAGCTGGGCAGTGCTGGGAACGTGCATCACCCACCTCACGGCCATTTCAGAAGCCACACTCTTGCCTAAGGTGAATGGACATCTCTGCATAAACCACTGGACACATGTGAAATGAAGCAGAAATTTTAGGCAGGACTAAGCTTTACTTACCCCCAACCCAGGAAGCTAATGATTCAGATATATTCATTATCCACACATACTGGAAAGACTATGAATAATCATGCAAAACAAAAAAAAAAAGGGGTGGAGGGAGGCTGGAGGCAAACCTGAATAATCAGCTAAGGGTGTATGGAGATTTTACTCTTAAGACTAACTTTTTTGGGGGGTGGAGTGGGAAAGAGGAGGTGATGTGGTATTTTTAAGCCAGTTGGAAAACATGGCCATGTTTACAGGTACTGTACAAGACACCCCTTATCCTTTCCCAGGGGAAGGCGCCCCAGCCGATAGTGTTACGGTTTGGTAAACGGATACATTTTGGCACTCGGAGCTAACGAGACCTGCTACTTGACAAGCTCACTGAGGGCATAAAGTTATATAGGCTACACCGTGGTAACACGAGGCTTAAGTCTATTTAAAATGCTTTCCCGGTCAGCAAATGGAATCAGAGGGGATCCGGCTGGGAGATCCACTGGTTTCTCCCTCACAAAGAGCCATAGCAGTGATTTGTCTCACAGGTGGATCTAGGAGCTTCACGCCTCTGAAAGCAGGATCAGCTGGAGGAGCAGCAGCGAGCAGAGAGCTGGCCGTGGTGGGCAAAGACCTCCTTCCCTCATGAATGTGTGCTTACAGTCAGAGAGCTGCCTTGTCAGCTGGCTGCTGGAGCACGCCGAGTCGATTCCCCTTGGAACCATTCAGGTCAGATTTGTTTAGGTAGAGGCATGTTTTGTGCCCCTCTGCCCCTACACATCGTGTAGGGCCAGGGCTCCACACCTCTGCAGCCGCTGCAGAAAAGCAGAAGGAGCTGCCTTTCCATCCCACACCTTGCCAGACGTAAGGCTCTGCAGCCAAGATGTGACCAGTTACACCGGAGGAGGATGCGGGAGGCAGAAGAGCCAGACAGTTCTCACAAAGCTGCACAGGTCCTCCAGGGCTGGTGGGACCGACCAGCAGAGCAATAGGATGAACTCTGAGTACATTTAGGGAGTGGTGATCTCCAGGTTGGCATTCATTTAGACAAGGTCACTTCTCTGACCATACTGGCACTTTAAGATGCTCTTGAGTTTGCAGACGTGGAAAAATGAAACCCTATGAAGGTGCCGGAGGTAAGAACCGACGAGGTTTTTGAGATTTCAGGGTTAGCAGAAGAAGGAACTAATATCATCACTGTCTCCATGATATTCTGGGACAATCTGATCTGAAGTTCCTGTCTCCTGGTCTGTATATCCATGCTCCAAGACTGCCTCGAACCAAGGGTGAAGCAAGATCTCTGGAGCAGTGAGTCTTTCAGAAGGTTCCCGCCGCAGGAGGCTGCGGATGAGGCAGCGGGCTTTGGGGGAGACGTGGTCAGGAATACAGAACTGTCCACGCCGGATTTTGGAAAACAGAGTGCTAGGGTCCGAGTCATGGAAGGGATAGCGTCCCACCAGCAGGGTATAGAGCATCACTCCCAAACTCCACACATCGGCCGATTTTCCAGAGTAAGTCCCTGTCGTGTTTAGGATCTCAGGACTGACGTACGCCGGGCAGCCGTGCTTGTCTGAGAGTGCATCATCTTCACCTTTGATGATGTGTGTGTCTTCCAGGCTCTCTAGACGCAGCTGAGTCCTAGGGAGGGCAGGAGAGGAAGCCACAGGTGAGAAATAGCAACACACAGTCATGAGCAAGCACAACAAGCCCCTGCCATGGCCCCATTCTCTCTCACATTGGCACTGAGAAAGGAAACACTTCTTAACTTGCAGCAGAGAAGTTGCCCAGACTCCTGGGAATGTGTAATGGAAGTGCTGCTGTGTACATTGGGCCAGCATTCAGTGACAGTCACTTTTTTTTATTAACTGAGGATTTTAACAACACAGAGGACTCCTGAGGAGCACCAAGTCACCTTCTACCCACGCAGGCTGCAGTGCCTCTGCAGGGGGTTAATTGGTGACATGGCACCGTACAGCCACTGTGTGCCGTTCAGGCTTTGAGCAAACAGCATCCAGCTGCATGGTTCCACAAACCACAAAGCCCAGCTCCCCTCTGCACTGATGAGGATCACTGCCTTTCCTGAGCTCTTTATTTTTTTTCATTTTAGTTTGTAATTTATCCTTTTTGCCTCTTGGACTGTACACCCACCATCTCCCAGGTGGAGATGGGACCACCACAACCTCCTGTTTTGGAGGGTAAGGGGGAGCTCCCATCAGCAGGGAAGCCATCAGCCAGCCCTGGAAGGGCTCTGCGCTGCCTGGCAGCCTGCTGGGGTGCAGATATGTTGGCTGCAGCCTGTCCTCAGCCTGACCTCGGCAAATACCCATTGGTTCTGCAAACGGAAAATATGAGTCAACGAGAACCGTGGGCCCGGGATTGGCCGCGGGAGCCCTGAAACTGCACCTGTGTGAGAGCCCGCGTCGCCTGCCATTGCTTAACCCTCTTCTTGCCAAATGTGATGCACATGACATCGCCTGTGCAACACGTTATTTCCAAATGAGCGAGACTGTGTGCAACGTAACATTTCAACAAATGTTTCATCTTCTGATGGGAGTGAAAAGCTGCAATAGTTTCCTTCAAAGGAATAGCTTTCTTTACGTGTCAATAGACGGCTGTTTCTGTTTCAGAGGGGCAGTGCTGGTTAATTTTCTTATCATATTCGTGAAAGGTATCCTGAAGAATCATTAGCCCAGTTTAACAAAACAAAATCCCTTTTCTTCTGCATCAGTAATATCACCTTACATTTTTATGATATTAAGCACAACTCCATTACAGCTTTTACTTAGTTTTTTAACATTCCTTGGGATAAGCAGCTAGTCAAGAGTCAGTTTTGCTGTATTTCTGACTCTGCCATGTGCAGTGAAGCACTGCAAGAGCAGCAAACACTCCAGGGGAGTACTGAATTATTTCCCTAATCTAAATTTAACAACTAGATTCTACTATCTCCTCTATGAACCTAGGCTTTAGGCTAAGTTTTACTAAAGTGATTTTCTTTGGCGTAGGATTCCCAAAGCATTATCTAACCATGTCCCACCTTCCCTCCTGTGTGTGCCCACAATCCACGGGCACAGGGGGCATGGAAAGCACGGCAGTGGAAGAGGGAATAGAAGTCTCGAAGGACACAGCAGCATCACTCTCATCAGCAGAGTGGTTCAGCAAGGAAACCCTTCCCGAGTGCTGCGGCTTCACCATGGGTCACTCTCCTGAGGAGGGACCAGAGCTCGAGATCCTCACACCTCCTGCTCCCCCAGCCGGGCTGCTTCCCCTTCCCGGCACCTCAGCCTCCCCCCTCTTCCTCTCTGCCTTTTATTAATTTGACACTGAATGAGTGGCACACATGACATCTTCTGGCGCTAACGAGCATTCGAGCTATCATCCCTTTGTCTGCCAGCGGGTTTCACTGAACTTCTGCTGAATGAGAGGAAGCTCCCGGCGAGCTTCCTCCCTTTCATCAGTCAAGATCTAACTAAGAGGGAGTGCGCACCGGTTAGATCCGTGACCTACTACACACACGTGATGGGGACCTACTCGGATTGCTGGCAGGTGATGCCCGGCTGACGGGGCTGTTTCCACTCCCTGGGACGCTTTTTGTGTCTCTGGATGTGGCATTCCTCCCTCTCCACTCACCCCAGGGCTGGCTGCTGACAGCCACTTACCTTTCTTCATTAGAGAAGACAAATTTCCTGAGCTTGAGGTCACCAAGTACGATGGCTGACTGGTGGCAGTGAGCTACAGCGGAGACAATCTGCTTGAACAGCCGGGCAGCCTCCTCTTCCCTCAACCTCTTGCAGCTCCTCACATAGGAGTGCATGTCCCCAAAGTCCTTTTCAAAGAACACATAGGCCTTGGTGTCCCCGAGAATGACTTCGACAACCCCGGTAATGTTTCTGTGTGACGGCAGCTGAATGTAAGGTCGGATCTTGTCCTGGTAGTGTTTGAGGGGGAACACCTGTATAGAGGAAATTAAACCCAAATTCATTCTCAAGGGCGTTCAAAGCTGCAGCTCGCGTAGCAACTCTCCCCAAACAATGACGAGGGAGCTGGAGGGGAGCCAGGGCTCGGCAGGACCGGCAGAAGCGGCTACCGAGACCCTTCCTGTTCTTTTTATATTGAAAGGTTGGGGTGGAAACTAAAACAAACCACCATTCCCACAGCCTTTGGGGGGAAGGCGCTCCGAGGTACGCCGGCATCCCAGCTCACTCGCAGGAACGCAAACCCCGCCGGGGGTGGCCGGGCGCTCCCAGCCGGGGAGCAGCGGGAGGATGTTCGGCACGGCTGCCCCGGGCCGGGCGCTCGGAGGCGCCAGCAGGACCCGCTCCCCACCCGCTCCGCTCCCGCTCACCTTGCAGCGCAGCTCCCGGCCCGAGCTGACGCTCAGCGCCCGGGACACCTGCTCCCGCTCGGCCAGCGGCAGCAGCAGGTACGAGGCGATCAGGCTGGGACCCGCNAAGTAGTTGGAGGCTTTTAAAAAAAAAAAAAATTGAAAAAAAAGGTGATTCTCCTCCTCCTCCCGGCCCTGACGCACGGGGAAATGGGAGGAGGGAGGCTGGGACACGCCTGCTCCGCTCCGCCCGCTGCTCTCCGCGCCCTGGCCCTGTCGCGCAGCCGGGCGGGGCGGCGGGGGAGTCGCCTTGCGACTCGCCGGGGCCGGGCGGGGCGGCGGAGACCCCCTTCGACCTTGAATAATTATATCGAGCAAGCGAGGCCACCTTCCTTTCTAGGATGTTCTCGTCCATATGATTGCAGGTTCCCAGCCCCAGTTCTTGCTTTTCACTAATCACTAAATAACCATTCCTCACCTCGAGGTTTGCATCACGACGCTGTTGTATGAGCATAAGCGTTTGCTCATAAGCGTAGACGTAACGTGCACCATCAGAAATACTTGGCACTGGGTGTTTCCCATGTTAAAACTACTGTCCGAAAAAGGAATAGCTCGGAGAGCCAGACAGCAGCCAGAGGCTGAAGTGACCTGTGAGGAGCAGACTGAGAGGAGCCCCACAAAGCTCAAAAGTGTGGCTTTAAAGGAGTAGTGAACAGACTTGCAGCCGGGACTGGTAGTAAATGGAAGAAAAAATGAGACAAAACCAGACAACAAATCATCCCTGGAAAAAAAAAAAAAGCAGACAGCTGTAGTTTTGACAAGACTATTTCAGAAGGAAACTATCCAGTTTTCTGTTTATAGATATGCAAATTTTCTGTAATTCAGTGCTGAGGCTTCCCTAATATTAACACAGGGACCCTGCATTTGTTATTCAGGAGGATCAATTCCGTTTTGGTTTCCCCAGGCCAGGTCTGTACAAGCAGCAGAGGGCCGAGGACAGGCCCCCCCAGCTCTGAAGCCCGTGATGCCACGCATGCAGGTATTTGCTCAGATTCCTGATAGATAACTGCACGGCAAACCCGTGCATGCCTTCAGCTACTTCTGGTGTATTTTAAGAAACACATGAAACTCTTGTGCAGGATGACTCATAGCATAGCAGTCCCATTAATGTATTTAAACATAAAACGCAAATGCCATAAAGGGATATCCCAGGGCCTGCATTTCTTTCTTTCTTTTTTTTTTTCCCCAGAAATACAATTCCGTTAATGCCTGCAGATTGTTTCTGAGTGATTCACCACAACTCTGAAAGCACGCTATTTTATTTGGTTCCTCTTATAGGTAAAACACACGCAAGTATCTATCAAGACATTTTGTTTTACTTTTCCCTTCCTGGAAGTTTAATGACTGGAATGGTGTTCCTGGGTGAATTTAGCTGGTAGGATGCCACGTGTATGGGCTGCTTCCTCCATCTGAGACAGCACAAGGTGTGTGTGTGTGTGTGTGTGTGTGTGTGTGTGTGTGGTGGGGAGTGGGGGGTGTTAGTACCTTTGGGGACAGGGGAAGGGTGAAGACACATCAAAATAGCAATGGACCTGCATAAAGGCATACAGGCATTATTAGTGTGTACCAGTGTCCCCTGTAGCTCTCTCAGAACTGAGGTGCAGTGTGAGCAGGAATGAAGGTATCAGTGTTCTCATCCTCCCAAAGGTCCCCCTCTCCCAGCTCCTGTGTCAGGTCACTGTCTCTGCTAGCAGAGGCCTTACTGAGGCTGTCTTGCACACATTGTTGGAAGCTGTGTCCTCCATCTGCCCAGCCTCCCATCCACTTAAAACCTCTAGGGGACATGGGGACACAGTGGCACCTGAGCACAGTGCTTGGCTCAAACTACTGGC
This sequence comes from Drymodes brunneopygia, assembly GCA_013400955.1. NCBI lineage: Eukaryota > Metazoa > Chordata > Aves > Passeriformes > Petroicidae > Drymodes > Drymodes brunneopygia. Next base: position 1,298,315 of record VZTZ01001661.1, read on the forward strand.
AGCCAAATGGGGAATGGCACCCACAGGCCCTGAAGAAAGGGAAAAAGCACCTCTTGTCATCCTGGCTCCCCAAAAAACACCTGGCATGTGAGAGGAGAGCAGAGGTACACACAGCATTGTACCCCACAGTCCTGCCACGTTCTCCTGATGCCTGAGCAGCCTTTTCTTACAGGGATTCCAGCAATTTCATGCTCTGTATGGGTGTCCCTGCTAACTGGAACACTAAAACTGGGTGTGCAGTCCCCAAAGGCTGGGAAAAGATAACCCCTGGGGCATTCATCCCAGAAGCACTGATGGGTGTCTTCTTCTAGGGGACTGTATTGACTAAACTACAGTTGACTGTCTACATGTGACCGAGACAAACCAAATCTTGAATCTCCCAGGTCTTTGCAAAATGGGTGCAGTTCTTGACAGAAGGAAACCTTTGTTGCTTCTTTAAAATGCCTGGCATGTTGTCAGGTACTCAAAGCATTAATGTCATGACTAAACATATAGTAGCAATTATTACTCAAGTTAGATCTTATGTTTTGGGTACAGAACAGAAGAAAAGGTCCACACCCACACTCCCCTCCATCCCTGCCAAATTCATTTCAAGATGCAGAGCAGAGAAGTGATTCCCACTTTGGCTTTCCCCTTTTTTCTAATTTTGGCCAATCCCCAAAATACAAAAAAGGGATGCCAAGGATGGTGTCCCATGGCCTGCATGGCATGCTCTTTCTCAAAAGGGCTGAAACTTGTCCTCCTTGCCCATCTCTGCCAGCGCTTGCATGCAAGCCTGGTTTGGTTAGGAACCAGTACTGAGAACAGGAGGAATTCCAGGAAGAGGTTTGTGAAGAACTGTTGCAATATTAGAAGATTTTTGCAGAATATGGGGCTACCACACTTGCCATTCCAAGCCTTGTGTTTGTTGCAGCTCACACCACTGGCTCTTAAGCATCCAGGCTTATCTCCTGCATTAGTCTCCTCCTGAAATCAAAGCTATCTTTTGGGGTCTTCCTTCTATTCCCTCCCTGCACAAGCCTTCATCATTCCATGTCCTCCTTCCCCAAAAAAGACTTTTCAGGGTCTACCTGAATATTTATGTGATAAATATTGTCATGGTAATTCCCAGTTGTGCCTGTGGTGAATTTGAGCCTGAATGGCTTTACAGCCCTCCAAAATGAACCAGGGCAGTGTTACACATCTCCAGTGGACAGCACTGAAAATCATTGTAGAGAACAGATCAGCACACAATTACAGACCTAATGCTGGGATAAAACATTGACTTTGTGGATGAGTCCAAAGCTATCCAAGTGCCAGAAAAAATAAACTGCTGTGAGCCAGCAGAAGACAAGAAGCCATCACTCAACCCTGATGTTCCAAAGGGACTTGGTACCTGTGAGGTGGGCAGGGATGACCTTTGGAAGTACAGTTCAGTAGTCTTCATGCTTGGCAAAGGACAACAGTGTGTAACAGGCACCTTCCCAATACTGCCAAAGCCTGAGGAGCTCTCAGTCAAAGGACATTGCAAAGTCATTACAAAAAGTAGATCCTGCCTTGGAAAAGGCCAGTCAAAGCAAGCAGAACTACTCACTGTCTCCTCTCTTCTTGGAGTACTAGCTGCTAGGCAAGGATCTGTGACTGCAGCAGTAAAAAGAACCTGTGGGATGTGTATCACAGAATAGGCACATCCTAACAGAGGGAAGGGTCTTGCCCAGCACAGATTTGCCAGAACTGTGGAAAGGTGAATATTGCTCTTCATGTATTTTTTCTCTTTTTTGAAACAGACAAGAAGCTTAGTGCATCTGTGAGATGAAGACTGAAGAATCCAGAATTCCTAGTGGTCAGGCATTGACCTCCCCTTTCCTGTTATTTTATTTAAGGGAATTTTTCTTGCATGGTTTTCAAGCATCTACCTGTCTTGCCCTCAGCCAGTGCTTATACTCACCTGAGCACCTGCTTTTCCTTAGATGCTCACAAAATTATCTCTGTTGCTCCAGTTCTCTGACCCTTTATCTCTATAACTAGAGCAGCCAGAGGCAATGAGAATTGTGTAACCATCTCCCCACTTCCCAAGTGCTTGGGACAGGTCTGGTAACTTTGATAGTATGTCTCATGGGATACACAGAATAAATCTCTATTAGATTAGGGCACTTATAAATAAACTGGCTGCTTGTTAGAGGAAAAATGTAAAGGTCTTTATTTTAGTTACTGGATGAGACAGGCAAGGCACACAAATACTTTGGCTAATACTGAACTATTGGTAAACTATGAAAAATAAGTATCTTTATTTTAAAAGTTATCTCAAGCCAGTAATGAAACTTAAACTACTGCTAGATTGAAATCCAACAACGTAAAACCAGCATGTCATCTATGATCTACTGGTGTACAGAATTACCCTGCACAGATGGGGCTCAAAGAGTAGTCGTATGGCCAGGTGATAAAGAACTGAAAGTAGTGTTTTTTTATAGCAGAATGGCATCTGTGATAACCCACAGCCATCCTCAGACACTGTGGAACTTGGCGGCAGATTCACCGCTGAGATATAAAACACATGACGAGCACGTAGTGACATCAAAAGGAGTGCAGTGAAATGGTGTTCAGATGTCTCCCCTCAAGCCCACACAAAAGCTGCTCTGAGGGCTGCTGTAGCTCAGAACTCTCAGTGATTCCCTTTTGATAAGCCTGTTCTTATCAAATCCAAGGAGTCTTATGAGTAGCACCTCCTGACTTTGTTCCTTTGCGAACTGAAGAGCATGAAGGCTTCTTCTGTTGCTTGAAAGACGTGTGAAGGTTCAGGTTTTAAACCTCAAATCCTGTTTTTACTTCAGAAGTTGATTGCACAAGCGGACAGTGAATGAGTGTCTCCGTTTCCCTTGCGGTCAGAGAAGATCCTATTCATACTGAGTTTACAAGCAAACACTTCCTTTGGTGAGCTTCCCATGCAATTCAATTCATGTGCGTGCTCTCAGGCTCTGTCTTTGGGTCTGGACTAACATCAGAACAAGCAAGAGAGGCAGGCTCTCTTCTCAGCCCACCACAGCCTTTTCTGCAGTGCTTTGAAATGATGAAACACACTGTGTTTTCTGCACACTGCTGCAGTCCTGTCAAGTCACTGGGATTATTCATGCATCAAGAGGCTAAGCACACACATGGGTATCTACTGGATGATGTACACCCATTCCAGAATTTTACTTGCTTAACAATCAATCTAATGTTTTTGCTCTTTATAGTTCCTGGCTGGAAGCCTAGAATCTGCTGGCACCTACACATAGGATTCTCCTCTGAGCATTCTGTGACCACGTCAGGTGTTTGAAATATTCTATATTAACAGTAAGTACTTTATGACCAGCAAATAAATTATTATTTATGGCAGACTTGGAATTTGCAGTCAGTACTAGTCTAGTCACTAGCTGCTTAAGGCTTTGGCTGTAGTAACAGAAAGGAAGACCTGTCCTTGGGATATTCTAACATTTTTCACTCCAGGAAGAAGCCCTTTTCTAAGTGCATCTTCTTCACTGTATAGCAGAGCACTATCCATTATGCAAATGTTTAGTTAATGGACACAGCAGGATCCATACATGAAGATTTTTAGGGAAGGTGAAGATTAAGATTCACTTGAAATGGCAGTGAAGCTTAATAAAGTTGCACAGTGAATTCTGAGCTACTTCTGGCCACAATACCAGAGCTATTCTTGAGAAAAATGTCATGAGGTACTTGTGACCACAGGTAGGTAAGACCTTTGTCATCAGCCACTCATGAGGAAACATGAGTATCCAAGAGGACATTGTCTAAAATAAGGCAGTGTGTTGGCCTTGGCTGTTGAGTCATCAGTATCACTTCCTGCAGCCCCTGCTTTTGCTCTGGGTATTTCTCAAGGGAGCACTGACTTGGTCTTTTTGATTCTTCTAGAATGAATAAATCACAGCTCCGGAGCAGTAATGATGAATATGTCCTTGATTCAGAGGAATGTGCACTCCTTTTAGCACAAGTGTGCTAAATCTTCCATGAGATGCCTGCCTGATTAGTTTTTATCTTTATTCATCATGGCTTCACTGATTTGAAAACTTCAGACTCTCTAGTTGTAAAATGGAGAATTCACAGGAAGAATCTGTTCAAGTGAGAGAGTGAGCTGTGTCAGTGGCTTGTGCCTCAGGGTACCACTGAAAGCTGTTGTATGTGGATCTCTCTTGCCTTTTCTTTAATTCAGTATTTGACTAGACATTTCTTTAATCCCTCAAAATACTATGTGGAACTTCTCTAGCAAAGACAGATTCTCACCAGTTTTCAGTGACAGATGCTTCTCAGCCACACTGAGGTTTGCTGCATTTGTAAAGCACACCTTACGGAAAAATAAAAAAAAAAACACCTGACCTCTGAATTTCTTTTTTTAAATACCATTGCAAAATTTCTGACGTCAGACAATGAGACACAAATTACCCTGTGAACTGTTAACATATGCCTGTTTACATATGATATCTTATAGCCAAAGCAGATTAAGATTTGAAGGTTTAACTGCTGTTGAGTTTCCACTTCTGTGAATCATACAGATCATACAGCTTATTCATCACAGGCACTTATTTTTATTCTTTAACTCTTTCAAGCTACTTCTTTCCAGAGCAGAGTTTAGGGGGAACATGGGACCCATGGGAATGGAGAGATCACAACTGCATAACAAACCCCAGACTTTGCAAATGAAAGGGCAAAGAGCTGCCATTAACTGCAGCCAGCCCAGTGAATCAGTGGTGGTTTGTATCTTGCACCAGGTGCGCTGACAGGCACAGAAGCCTTCCCCAGTTGCCAAGGTTAGTCTGTCCTTCCACCTAGTTAAGTGCCAGCTGCAATGGATGCTGATAGCCAACCCTGGCATCTTTCAATTTAAGGAGGAAAATTATTTGTAAGAACCATGAGAGAACCAGCCATGAAAAAATCAACAGGATGGCTCAAGTTCTAGGTTCAAAGAAAAAAGAAACCATTCATCATACTAGGATTCCTTGGATGCTATGTTATAGTTTAAATTCAGAAATGCCAAACATTTTGGTAAGAACTTCATTATTTCAGTAAACACAGGCAGTTTGTTCTAGCACTTGAATCTATGTGATGCATCACTGATCCTAATGGGACTCAAGTACTCTCACCAGCAACCCTGACACAAGTGAATGAGTATCTGTCTTTTTCTGGAGAAGATGGCCATACTTTAAAATTAAATCTCTGCTGATAAAAGAAAGAAACCTACCTCTATTTAAATACACATGCCTCTTCACCTCGGATGTGATTGTTATCAAAGCTAGGCAGGTGAGTGCTGCCAAAATTCAGTCTGTTTCTTTCTATTAATCTATTAATCCTAAGCAAGAAGGATTTCAGAACTTAGGCTGCACTTCACTTGCTGTTCAGGTTCTCTGATTCACTAACACTGCCTGGCTCAGGCTAACAAAGGAGAGAAGGAAGATGATGCATTTTGAAGTAGGAATATGACCATCCAAAAACACCTTTCCTCTTAGAGTGGCCAAAAATGGCTGTTGGACCATTTGTTCTTTTCATTTAAAGTGTTGCTTAAGATTTGTTTGGTTTTTTCCTCCCAGCTGCACATCTTAAGCAGGCAGTTCACCTTATTACCTGTGGATTAGCTAACAGAGGCTGAGTGCAGCACTGTGATGGGTCAAGCCTCTCCTTTTCATGTGGGACAACAAGGTGTAACCAAGACAGCAATCTCCCTCACAGCATTACTCATTGGAACATGAGGGCAACGAACCATATCAGGAACTGCAGCAATCCAAGGCTGTGCTGGTGCAAATGCTACAGGTAGCAAACCAAACCTGCTGCCACCAGTTTGTTGGTAGGAATTAATCTGGGTATAATTTACCATTTAAAATGTTATGTGTTGTTGGAAGGCACACTCAAGCAACCCAGACACCTACACAAACTAAATTTGAGGTGCAACACTTGTGGCCATGGAAAATGTATGTACATCTTTGCATCTGAGAACTTGGGAGGCTGTTTATCACTAAGGGATTGAATTAGATCCAAGAGGACAATGTTAATGCACCTCTGCCAGAAACTGAAGAGCTTGTTTAACCAATGCAAGTTTCTGTTTCTGACTGTTCTGCCTAGAAATGGTTCGAGAATAAATTTAACCACAAACTTAAAGACGAAACAAAAAGGACATTCCCTCTCCCCACACCTTTTTTATTTTTGAAAAATGCTATTGTTAACGTTCTCCCTTGCGGTATTTGATTGAAAATTGGTGACACACCTTAAAAACTATAGGCTTGAGCCCTGAGGTGTCTTAAAAGGTACCTGATTTTACACATAAAAATACAAACAAGTACATACTACTCAACCACCCCCCAGTCCCTTTCAGCTATTTCAGCTGTGCTCCCATGGCAGGAGCACCCACGCTCACTGCCGAGTTGGGAAAAGATGGACCTCGGGGGTTAGACCACATAATGAAAATTACCCAGCCAATTCCCATGAAGTGTTTTGAACACAAAAGCCCAGTGCAAGTAATAATGGTTCAGTTCTCTTTTCCAGCTATGAAATCAGCTTGCAGATTAATATTCTTCAATTACAAAGTAACAATTTTCAGCTTGAAGTGGTTTGTACTCTTAAGTGCAGTTGGGGTTAATAATGGTCTGTGAAAGGAGAGCTGTTAGCAAACAGTAACCCAGAGTGAAAACCTTAGCATATGGGTACCTCAGCCTCATTTTACATGAAATGTTGGATTGTAAATTCAGAAAAATTACATAGGAAAATACCATCTAGCCCACTAAGGATCCCAAAGCTCAAAGAAACCTGTATTTTCTGCTTACATATGCCAAGAGATAATTGCCATCTGACTGCCAAGGCACCTCCTTTTACCCATGGCTATTTCTAACTCCTGTGTATAATGCCTTATCTGCCTGATGTGTTCAGATCAATTTAGGCAATAAATAGTGTCACAAAGTTTAAGTTCTTTTCTGGATCTGTGCCGAAAAGCATAGATATCTGAAGCTTATATAAAATGAGATTAACTGCTTTTCAATCCAAGGCATATGGTTACAATATATTTGTACTATCTAAAATTTAGTTATTGGAATACCTCTGTAAATAATTGTAGTCTTCAAGCCTACAATACTAAGGCAAAGCCTTCTGGGACTCTCAGATACAAAAAAACCTGAATTAAATGCTTCTGAATTTCAAAAGCAAAGTCTAAGTCAGAGCAGGACTTCCAAAAATTATAAAAAGAAGGCCAAGGTCCTCAAAGCTGAGTGGTTGTTTTCTGTGGCCACAAACAAGGTATAAGTGTGCAACACTTTCTGAAAATTTATCTCCAAGGTTTGTGTTAAAACATGGGCATGGTCCCAAGCACTGAAATCCTTGATCCCAGTGCCCTATTCCAAGTATTCCCAGTAGTTACAGAGACAGTAACAGAACTATCTGCAATATAGAGCAAAGCACTCATTACTACATGCTGGCAGGATCTGCATCTCTAATAACACTGAAGAAACTAGCACACTGACAAGGAAGTTTAAATGCTGCAAAACATACTTTATTTACCAAATGCAAGCTTTTAGAAATTCAGAAAGTTAGAAAAAACCCAAACAAACTGGAATTCTTTATATTCCTGAGTTCAAAAAATGCTTTCAGGTACAGCAGAGACCTTCAACTTTGCCTATAAATGAAGCATTTAACAAAGATTTACCTATAAATGAAACACTACACAAATAACTATCAGTTATACAACCTACACAGACTCAGCAACTTATCTCACAAGACCTCCAATAACAAATTTTCTTTGTGGCAGTAGCGTATCCAGCTCACGTGTCCAGTGTTGACCAGCTTTGTTTATTCTGACTGTCAATCACTCTTTTAAGTGCTTCATCTGGCACAAGATCTGATCCTTTTACATCAACATGGCTACAGCCCATTTTAGGGCATCTGTTAAAAAGAAGAGAGAAACTCCATTAAACTGGAAGAATTGTATTTGTCAGATACAGGCTTTTGCATAACATCTGCTAGCTTTTTTTTAGCTGGGATTCACTCTTTCTGTCAGTTCCTTGTTACCTCTTGTCCTCTTCACCAGCTCGATGTGGGAAAAAATAACTTTATCTCAACTGATGAGAATCATCGGCTGAAGGCAGGAAAGAAGGAGCACAGTGAGAGATGGAGCCTTTCACCTGTAGATCACTCCCTTGCTTCATGCACAGAAAATGCCTTCATCAGCAATGATCTCAGCACTGCATGGACACCTTTCTGTGTTGCTTTCTCTCTTTGCAGTCCTCTACAAATTGCAGGTAAATACCTCTTACCTTACTAATCTGCAGTGGAGAAGTGTAATCTTCACTGGCAGATAAATAGGGAAATTATTTTCTAGGGAAACAAATAAAAGGGAATGAGTCTTGCCACGACTGACTGGTGAATCAGTGGACTATCTAGATGGTGTAAAAATCAACCTGACCTTTTATGAGCTGTGAAAGCTCCGAAAGGAGAAATGGGGTCAAATTAACAGCCTCTAGATGATAATCAAATACAAAATGTCTTACAACTACTTGAAACAGCCAGATAAAGACAGCAGGGTGAAAGATATTCAGGGACCAAAGGTCATTTAACTTTGGCAGCAGCTCAAACATGCACAGATGGTACCTATAGTCAGAAGTAACACTTTTCCTGAATTTTTCCTCTCTTAGGAGTAACTTTCATCTGAGGTGCTGAACTTATTTACATTCAGCACTCATAACTTTTACTCCAGATTTGTCCACAGCTTACTGTGTTTGTCATAGATCAGTCATTTAATTGCTCTGTGCCTCAGTTTTCCCATTTATCACCTTAATGCAGCAATAGCTTGCCAGATTAATGAATAACAAGTGCTCAGAAAGCTTCCCACATTTCCTGTAAGCACAAAGTATTAGTATGTCCTTACAGGCAGTGGAAAATAGTGAGCAAAGCAAGAGACGTAAGAGTTGCCTCAAGGAGTGTGTGACACGTCTGCCAGCACGGGGCTGTGTGTACGTCAGCTGCAGGGCTGGCAGGCAGGCACTGCCCTGCCAAGGGCACTGAAGGGATCCCGTGGATTCCAGCTGGGAAGCACTTATGAGGAAACAGCCACTCTGTGTCTCCAGAGCAAGCCACAGCTCTGATTCCAGAGTCAGGACAGCGAGGATCCCGCGGTCACGCTCTGCTCTGCCAGGACACCTGCTCCCGCAGGAATATCCCTGGCAGCAGCACAGCCCAGCAGCAACGCCATGGGATTGGGATACTGAAACAGGGAACTTAACAAACAGCCTGTCTTCCCACCACAGCAGATGATGGGTTTTCAAAGTAACTGCATTTTCATGAGAAAGTTTAAAATTACAGAAGGTTGGTCAGCCTGGGCAGAGAAAACCAAGGAGTCCTTCTTAATTTAGTTACAGTGAAGCTGTGGCATTGCTGTGTGTGTGCTTTTCTAGCACTGGAATAACTGCTGTAAAAATGGTAAGGCTTCAAGCTGAAAGCTCAATATAAGAACTGCCAGTGTTCAGACTGCACAAGTAACTTCAGTTTGGGTATAAGGTGGCTTTTAAAGCTACGTGTTGTACAGCTGATATGGTTTTTTTAACTCCAGAGTTTCTCTAGTCTTCCATTTCTTAAAAGGCAAAAAAACCTCAATCATGTGACCCTGTTTGTTTTTCAGCAGTGCTAAAACTTTTGATCCACTACAACAATTTCTCCTAAATTGACATTCTTCTGATGGATTTAACAACACAGAGAAATATTTAGTTATGAATGTCCTAAATTCAGTATCAGGGAAGGTATTCTTGTCATTGGGCTGTTGAGCACATGCTTTTTAGCCTCTCCCTATCCTTCAGAACATTCTCTTTCCTTCAACTTGAGAGCTATTTCCCAGCTCCTGTTCATTTTTCCAGCCACGTTCCTGTCCATCCATGTTGCTGCTTTTGTTGTTATTCCCAGCATATTGCACCCCTTCCAGATTTCTCCCTAGACTTTGTAACACAAGCAAGGTACTTCTGTCTTGTTCATCAGGCTGTCTTGACATTGAGGTAGTGGCTGGGCATCCCAACTGATGCTTGGTTTTACAGCAGTGCTTTCCTGTAGCAGGGAAGGAGCATGGAATAAGAACTCCTGCTCCACCTTTGTAACCCCCATGGAGGACTGTGCAGAGCCCAAGAGAAATGCCAGAGCAACAGATGGAGGAAATATGCTGCCTGTGGCATTATCTTTAGGGAAATCAGGCTGCTGGTCCCTGACAGACCTTCCTGAGCAAACTACACATTTATTAAGATGTCCACAACTGGTAAGTTTCCATGAAGTCATCAGCCCCAGAGCATGAGGCTCTAGCATAAATGGTGTAAAAAGAAATGTGAAATCAATAATGAGATTATATGTCCTCTCAACTTGCTCTAAAAAGCATTAGTGTGTTCAAGTCTCTTTTCTTTTATTTCTTAAAATCATGTTCATTTTCAAACTTACTGTGGAGAATTTGAGGTTTAAAAATTCAGCTGTTAACATCTTCTCATTCAAAAAAATATGTCCCATGTAGAAAAGTGACAGACTACTTTGATGATATAAGGAAATAATTATTTAACTGCATCATGGTAGGAACTGGACTGCACTGAGTACATTCTACATCTACACCTTACTACCTAAGATGATTTGGTTTAATATTTCTCACTTTAACGCTCAGTTATTTTAAGATTTCTCAGCTATTACTTATTATTCAGATATACAAGACCTACTCCTTGTATTGGAATATAACTGCAAAAGAAGATGCATGGAGGAATTTTTTTTCATTTACTTTAGGCTTGCTACATAAGCAGTGGGAACAAATCAGCAACTAAATTTGAGGAAACTGGGGTCTCTGTTTGTTAGTCATGGGTATATGAAATCTCTTTACTTCTGTTGTGCAGCTACAAGTAGCTGTAACTTCCCCACACATTTCCTGAATATTTCCTTCCACATTGTTTTCATTAAAAAGAAAAGCACCTTCACGTGTCTAGTACTAATGAGGAGACTGTGACTTGGGCAGACACTGAGGTTTTACTTCCTGCAGCCTTGCCAATCCAAATACATTTCCTAGAACAAGTGGAGTAAAATTCCACTTACACAGCAAAGCAAATGGCTTTTCCACACATTCTTTTTTGCTTACCGGACTTTTTTCTTTTTCTGCTTTTGAGTCTGGATCATTTCTAGAATGGCATCTTCTTCATAACTATGTCCACAGACTTTGTTCCGCACTGGCCTCTTCATTGTCATCTGTAATCAGTAAGGATTGATTTAGAGGAACTGATAATGCCCCTGGAAATGCTTCTTCTGAGATTTTATGTGAAACAGCAGGAAATGTGTTTGCCATTTTCCTACATGGCATTCCCATCAAATTCCAGGATGAGGTCCTGCATGGTAAACTGCATTCCCACTTACATGGGTTTTCTTCCGAAGCAGTATTGCTCTTCTCTGATAATGCTTTAAATTGATACTATTTTGTTGTTAAATAAATTATTGTTTAACAGGTACTGCCGATTCATAATAAACAAACTAATGAAGAATATGAAATAACTGTTTCCCTATCAATTACTGTAGCAGTGATACATACCTGTGTAATGGGACAGATAAAGTTCATCTGACTCCGAGTCACAGCTATATCTTCATCAATTTGTTCAATGGTGTCATTAGCACGATCTGATTTATGAGAAAATAGAATGGGAGAAAAGAAAAAAATTGTTTCTTATTTAATATAGAATGCCAATACTTTAAATAAGCTAATAAAATCACACATTTACCAAGCACTATCTCACAGTGATATCTAAAATGCCACAGCATGTTTCTGCACCACTCCATGAACAAGACACTGCAAAAAATACCATGCTATAATGTCTTTCAGAAAATGTGGATTTTTATATTGTAAACACTTTGTGTGTGTGAGTGTGTGTGTGTGTGTGTGTGGCTATTTAAGCTAATGCTAGAAAGAAAGGCTGGAAAGGAGAGCAGGCTGGCCTGAAGATATGCAAAACCTTTGGTATTCACTATTCAAGCTCACCAAAACCCAGTAACAAAGAGATGAGTCCCCAGAACCTAACAAAGGATGAGGTGGAGCAGATCTGGCAGTCCTACCCTCAATATCTCTTTGTGTTTGAGTGTCATAAATAGGCTTGCTGTATAGCCTGTATATACTGTACACACTTTAAAAGGAATTTGTACTGTTTATCATGATGCATCATTTCTGAAGTGATGCTGCTGTACTTTGATAAGATTATAATTAGTGAAAAACAAAAGCCAAAAAGTGTCACAGACAATAGAAATGTTATTGAAGTAACCCTAAAGAGGAGGGGCAGAATGAAATACTGACAATTCCCAGAAAACACCCAATGGCCCAATGCCAGGGAATGAAGGGCAGACAAATGAGAATAAATCCACCTAGAGCTGGAGGAGCTGCAGGTCCCCACCTTTACCAGAAGAAGAAAGCAAGCTATAAGCAACTCTGGGCACCCAGGGGCACACCAGCTAGTGCTCAATGCAGAAGTTAGTTACTCAGAGTCAAAAGCTGAGACGATGGGACCAGCTAAGGAAGAGACAAAGATGTATATATATATATATTTATATAGAGAGAGAGAGAGCTAAGTATAATCTTAATGAAATGCATACATGTTGGTTTATCATCTAGCTCTCCTCTGTTACTGTAAATCTAGGCTTTTAGTTGAATGCATTTGTTTATCTTTGAATCTTATCTGGTAATAACAGCAAACTTAACACCTGCCAGAGCTTTCCATTCCTTTGGGGTAGTTCTGCAATGCCTTTGCAGAGGCAGAGCAGGGCCCTGGGGTGCAGTCCTCAAGGTGTCCCAAGCAAACAGAATGTTTTTCTCTCTAGCTGCACAAGCTGCACTACAGGGGAGGAGTGAGGAACAAGTGAACATGGAGAGTTTAGAATTATTCATGATTTGCCTTCCACGGCATCTCAGCCTGGGTTCCCTGTGCTGCTGTTGCACACTATCAGCCAATCTTTGCATCCCTGGTATTCAGTCTTCCACATCTATTAAGGACCAGTGTTTCCTAACTTTTGGTCAGTGCTGCGTGCCTGTGTGATACCATCAGCTTCCGGATGATACCAGCAGACATCACCCATGGAGCAACCAAAGCCTCTCACACCCAGCCTGGACTGGGCTCACTGCCCTGGGAGCCAGCACAGCTCTGGCTGGGGGACTCCTGGCATTGATGTTGCAGCCATCGCTCCACCACAGCACCTCCTGGTATGCCAGGCCTATTTCCAGATCTTCCTCCTTAACAGAGTTTGTCCTTCTTTCCATTTCAACATTCCAAGCATTCAGGAATGTTTCTGACCAAGGTGCTCTAACCCCAGGTGTTGGGGTTGGAACTCGATGACTTTTAAGGCCCCTTCCAACCCGACCCAAACCATCTTATGATTCTACTCTTGTGAATACCTCAGGAACACTCAGGCAATCATGAAGGATATTTCTATCTGCTACTAAGGTCTGATTCAACCAACAGGATGTGGATTCTGGGGGAAAAATGTCCAATGTCAAACATAATTTCAAGGCTTTAATTTCCAAGAATATTAACATACCTTCATCAGATACTAATCACCAAACAGAGGCAAACACTTGCAAATCAGAAAGAAAAAGTGGGCACAATTTAACTATAAATACCAAAACTGCAATGGTATGGACACCAGAAATGCACTTGTGTTAATCACCAATTTTCAGAAAAAAACTCTGTCACATATTATTCTTATATTGCTCATATACACGGTTTATTCTATCATAAGCACACAGTATTTGAATAAAGTACAACTTTTGGAGGGAAAGAGGTTTTTTTTTAATGAAGCTTTTGAAATACCAAGGAATGGGTGAAATCCCACTAAGACAGCAAAGCTAAGCAATATTGGAATTACTGGTAAGTGGCAGCTTTGACAGGGGCTGTTTTACTTCAATATCATAATGACTTCTTTTCTACAAGGAATGCCAACGAAGAACAAGAGTTCTTAAATTCACGTATCTGTAAATTTTGACATACTGCAGTTCTCATTTTTTCCTGTGGAAAACATCATATTTTTCTATGTTGTACTTTGTTTCAACCCATGAACTTGGCATATAATTCCAGTGTACCAGGGCATCACATCACTCAATGACATTAGAAAGCATCAGTAATAGCAAGATCTAGGACAGAGGATTGCTTATAAAAGATGATTTTTTAAAAAAAATCAGTATGTAGGTGCCAAGGAAGGTCAGTGAATTTTTAAAATGTGGGGCTTGTGCTTGTGACTTTACTTCTAAAGCCCAACACCATAAGATAGGTATGTAAGTGGCTTTTTCTGGAAGAGTATTCACCTGTGCAGCACCTTCTGACTTTGCTAAAGAGTCACCACTTCTCTCATCACTTCTGTGTATGCTTACTTACGTACCAACTCAAGAATTTAGGAGACAGTGGTGAAGCACCCAAGTCCAAAAATATGAGCTTAAGCATTGGTACTGGTGCTTGAGCCTCCCCTGAAGGCCACAGATCTCTAAATTATGTGAGTTAAATCCCAGGCTGGTGTAAACTTTTTCCCATACTGGCTTTAGAGGTGATTCAGATGCCTCATGTTTAATGGCTGAAATTTCATGAGTTGAGACCTACTCCTTGTAGGTGGGGTGTATTAATCTTCTTGGATTCAAACTGTCCTCTTGCTGCAAGCTTATCTTAAACCCTTCAGGTTGCACTTCATTTGCAATGATTTTGTATACAGCCTATCAGAGTGGGGCCCTGGCTTCAAGAGGTGATCACAGCCCAAATGAATCATTATTTAAAATATTTCCTTTTCATAAGCAGCTAATATTTTTAAAAACAAATATGCAAGACTGGGATGATGCAAGTAATACCTCAAGCATGTCAATAGCAAATTAGCATAAATCAGATAAACCACCCACAGATTTGTTGTTATTGCTTGATGTTCTACATTACAGGAGAAGAAAGGAAAAAAACCTTTTTCAGTGACAGTAAATTCTGCAGAGATTACACAAGACACACATATACATCCTAAGCTGGTCAGTAAGATGCTCCAAACTGCAGATCTATATCTGTAGCCTCATATTGGAAGATGTTTTCATTAAGGTCAAAGGGACTTTTTTACCAAATGAAATGTATACAAATCTGGAGGATCTAAATTGCAAGTCTGACTGTTCTACAGAAAGAAATAAAAATACTGGATCATACATATTTCAGTTAAGCCAGGTTATATTTTTATAAAATTGAGTTTTCCTAGCAAATTAAAACCAGATGCAGAAAACACTAAGTTATTGTTCCCGAAATTCAGATGTTGCTTTAAGTAACAGAAGTGCATACATCTCTTTTGGTAGTCTGAGATATCACATTCTAACTGCCTTAACAGTTTCTAGTTTTCCATTCCAGCCAACTGAAACATGTTATGAGTATTAGTAACACATTTTCTATCTGGCTATCTCAGCAATGATGTTTACAGCTGTTGTAATAAAACTGCATTCTTATAAAGGTATCTATTTTTGGTAACGCATCATAATGACTTTTGCAACTGCCAACTGTTTTTTTACTTATTCAATTTTAATTAAAATCTGGTATTAATTTATATCTCTATCGCTTTCATCTCTTGATAATATTGTGACTAACATGCCTTAGCTCAGTTTTTACTTAGTCTGCTGAGAGAGACTGAGAACTTTTAAGCCAACTTTTAAAAATAGGAAAACCATAGTGCAGAGACATTAACTGCTGGATTATGAATTACACTAAGCATAGATAATGTACATGTTAAAAAAACATGAGAGGAAAGATCCTCTCCACTGTCATTGTTATTTCTATGACCAAGAGCCTGCTGTCTGCTCACTGCTCCGTGTCAGCATTGCCCTCTCCCCAATTTCTGTTTCTCTAACCTGGTTCTCAGTGAGTACATGTTGCAATGTAAACTCAATTGATTTCTTTCCTTTTGTGCTGGGCTGTTCTGCCTTCTCACCTGCCACAGTCAGACACAAATCCTGGGAATCAAAGGGTAACGTTAAGCATGTGGGATTGAGTCTTTATAAGCCTGAGCCACCAGACAGACGAGGTCTTGGCTCCCAAGAGGGTCTATTGTACTGCTGACTCCATAGAAATAACAGCAACTCATCCAGGCTGGGAAAAATCCTATCTCTGAGAGCTCCAAGAAAAACATGAATGTTATGAGGACAAGTCAGATGCCAAGTGTTCCTGCCAGCAGGGCACAGAAAATAATGAAAGGTGGGGGAGGTGAAGGACATTGTCACGTCCAAGAGTTGTGCTCTAGGAGTCAGAAGCCATCTGGGGTGAGGAAGGGCCAGGGCCAAATCTGAAGGAAGGACCTGACACTGCTGAGACCACCAGGTAATGCTTGGAAGTGGGTCAGCATGCCCATCACTGCCCTGAATCTGGGTTAGCCTTCAGTCCAGAGAAGCAGACCAGAACAACTGTCCAGTGTCCTTCCCGAGGGATGGATCTGCAGTAAATGCTGTAGGAGTGAAAGAAGATGGGAAGCAGAGAGTAACACCTTCCTGGCAAACTCTCCCAGTCTCTAGCAATTTGTGACCAAGGACTTCCTGAGTCAGAGGTAATATCTTCATACTTAATAAGCCCTGGAGTTTTCCTTCAATGAATTTGTCTAAACTTGGAGAGGGGAATTTCAGCCTGGACCTTTCAGCTTGATTAGAGACAGTTATCTTTGCTAGAAAGGTTAGTAACAGTTTAATTTTCCTTGAAAATTACCACAGAGGCTGCAGGTTACAGTTTAATTTGATTTTTAAGAGGGAAAATAAGGTGTGCAAGCTACAGCTGCAGTCAAACAGTTCAAAGGCTTCCTGCTTTTTGCCAGAGGCATGCGATAGTTTAATTTGCCAACCAAGCCAAACTAGGCTTTGCATTGAAGTACATTACAATTTGATTACTTGCTGGTGTTGCAATACAAAGTTGATCTAAGGAAGGTGGCCTCTAACACGTTGCTCCAGATTGCAATTGCAAATTTACTTGCTCCTGCCCAGGCCAAGCAACTTGCTGGTGATTTACTGCCAAATGCTTTGTATGTGCCCTGTTTGACAGATACTTGTGTTAAAAGCACACAGACGTGCATTTGGTCAATCCAAAATAAAATTACAATCTTGTAAATATAAGCCATTCTTATTTTCCTGGAGTGTGGAATACAAATTAGATTAATGTATTAGCAAATTTTTAGTTCTTTATATAATAGTGGGGAAGGAAAGGATAGTGTCTTGCACTAAACATCAATCCTCTAAAAACTCCTTTAATGCCATCAAATTCATAGCACTTGTATATTTTACAGTATTCTGTCCCACTAAGCTGCAGGTCTTTTAAAATATACTATTCTAAATGGAAATACTGTTCCCATTTTACCCTTTCTCTACTGGGTAGAGCTGCTTGATGCCAGTTTTCCAGAATAGCCTTAATATGAAGAGAAACTGTGATTTGATGGAAATGTTATTGGACAACTCTTACAGAAATGTAAGTGAAGGAGATTGAAAGACACCTGCAGCTAGATACAATTTGCTGTTTAATATATTAATAATAAAAATGTGACTGCAGATCCTAGGGGAAAAAAAACTCGACAAGAAGTCCAGAGGTGCCCTGTGAAACTTCCAACTCACACACTAATTAAAGTAAGAAGAGATCAACTTTGCCCTTAGATTTTGGGAAATTCACACTGTTGTGCAGTGGGAACTGTGTCTGTAGAACAGAAAGGGTATCTTTGATTATAAACCACACAACTCAAACAATTTGGTAGGCAAACACAGAGACAGCTTTCTTGCTCCTTCTGTTACTGCAAAGAAACATGAGAAATCCACACTTCAAAATCCTTGGATGACATTTTTAAACTGCAGTTTCCTCATTGCTGCTGCCTGGACTCGATCTGAAGAAGCTTCTGGGAGAGATGAAGATTACCTAAAACGATGTCATGAAGGCTCATCAATGAGCATAGAGGAGCTACTATTTCTGGAAAACCTAAGGTGGTCATATTCCTCCATCTTAACTACCATCACCCACGATGACACATAAATGTAAGAACCAGGTTAACCACCAGAGACTTTCTGAAAATAAACCAAACTGACAAACAGCCTGCTTAAATGACCAGGAAATTCTAGGTCTGCATGAAAGCGTGCCAAGCATGTGACAATGGAGCCCAAGTATTAAGGATGCCACAGTATGAGCAAAGCAAGATGAAAACTGGAATATCTTATGAGGAAAAAATATATCAGACAGAAGCTACTAAATTGCAAATATATGTAAAGAACATTTTTATTACTTGGGCTTTCTCCTGCTCTTCAGAAGAAAAAAGGCTGAGCAATCACTGCTTCATGCAGTATAATGTATAAAGGCAATTGCCATGCTTAGAGAGCATCATTTCATGTATCAGAGATGAGAAGAATATCACACACATTTAAAAAATGAAGAAATTCACTCGAGGCACATGAAAGAAAAAGTTGCAAAAGATGCAACCAGGAAAAAAAAAAGCCTACCATTTCATTAGAAGATGAACCACTTTCCATTACTAACATTGTGGTCAGAATCTGGAATGTCACTGATGCAATGCTAACCATCAAATGACATGAACACATAGGGCTTGCCTACACAGGGAAGTTGTTGCAAAATAAGCGAGGGTGTGAATACAGAATGCATTAACTACTTGGCACTAACTCAGCGTGTGGACACTCCTATTCTGCACTAGGAGTGCCTTTTGGCTGTTTAGCCTAATCCACTTCCACACTGGACTTGAGGAAGGCACTGTTAATCCTGGGCTGGAGTAGTGAGAGGACAGTTGTTGGTATTGACAGCGGAGGGGAGCCCCATCCATTTTTGCACAAGTCCCTGGAAGGTCTATTCTGTAAATTTAACTCGCATTTTCTCAGAACAATCCATGCCAAGTATTCTCTACAAGCAGAAATCATGTCTGTGACATCTCTGAACAACAGGTAACATCATGCATCCTGTAACCCCTGTGGCTGGGAGTCGCTTTGTGTGTTTCAGTATGTCATTTGTGCATTATTGTACACATTCACTTTTGAAAAGGTGAACTGGTGACGGATTTTCAGGTGGAACAAGCTTCTGCTAGGATATGCTCCTGGACAGAACTGTTCCAGGGTAACAGAAGGACAGAAAACAAAAAGAGCAGTGATGGGGCAAGCAGGCCAGGTAGCAGTGGTCCCTAGCAGTCCATCCATGAGGCTGCTATGGAACCTCAGCAGAAAGTAAGCAGAAAACCCCCCAGCTACACCAAATGATGGTACCCCTAGAAAATTATCACTCAGATTGCCCTTTCAATTTGTCTTTTCACATTCTCCTCACAAGACTTTTTGACAAAGACTTCACTGTTTTCCTATTTTAAACAGCTCTCTGAAAACACCTTAGAATAATGTGCCAGGAGAGTTGTGAATACAGACACATGGAGTTTGTCATGTGTTGGGGCACAGGTAGGAATATATATATATGAGAGGGATGAAGCTCTAATCCCTGAACACTAACCTGCTGATTTTGTGATTGGCAAGAATGACACCGATTCAGCAGCTCTGAAATTGCAGAGAAAGCACAGCCAAGAGCACTCTGTCACCTTTGAGAATGGGCAGGTTTATAGTACAGAAAAGCAGCTCCACTGCCCCTCTCACCCAAAGGAAGGAGGGGAGACAGATGTGCTTCTCTTTACCAGAAGAAGACTGATGTATAGTATTGCACTTGAATAAAGACATGAGTACAAAAAAGAAAATGTGAAAAAAAAATGCTGGGAACAAAATACCCTTTTTTCCACCCCCTAAATATGGAAGCACTTGAAATAAATTTTTAGGTGATATATTTTATTTTTAGATTAGTCTTAATGAAGACAGCATTTGCAATTCTCTCCTTGGAGATGCATTTCAAAACTTCACAGTGCTTTCTAAAATTCTTACCTACTTTCAGAATGAGTTTACCTAATTTTAAAATGTAACATCAAGTGAATATAATTCAATGTGCAGTGAAGCCCTATATATATATATATCCACATAACCTTTTACACTTTATTATTAGGATGTATAAAAAGAGAAGTTGTGTTCATCTCCCAAGCTTTTTTAATAAAAATAAGTTTTATTTCTGTATTTTGCATATAAACTTTACCATTCCAGTTATTCTGAATTCTGCAGCTTTGCAGTGCCTGGAATGCCTCTGGGATGGCCTGTCACTGCTCCAGACACTGGCTGGGTACTTTCTTGGGGCTGCATCTCCTGTTCTGCTCCTGCCTTGGTTACCAGCCCACAGTCCTGACAACCTCCTTAGAAGAGGAATTTTCCTAAAGCAACAAATCATTTGTAGAAGTATTAACACCATTCTTCTCTTGAGCACAAAGCACTATAGAAAGAGGTCAATTATAGTACTGTGACTATTTCATTGGTGGAAAACTGAAGCACAGGGCAGGAATAAATCCAGAACCACCAGCACACTGTGTGTTAGACCATTGTCTTTCCCATTAGACCACACTGCTTTACCCCTGAGTAACTAAGGCTGTGAACAATTTCCAAATACATTCTTAGTGAATGCATCAGTTCCACACTAAAATCAAAAAATACAACACAGAAAAAACCTAGTATCTTCTAGTAATTGCACAATATCTGGTTGTTTATTCTAAGAACACCAACACTCACACTGGAGAACACATGATAATTTTCCAGTAAGTCATATTTATAAAATAGTACTTCTTTGCTAAGCTACATGAAAAAAAGAAAAATAATAATTCATATCAGACCAAAATAAGAAATAAAACTGATTTGTTGTTTAGGGGGGGTTTAAGAGGGACTCACAGATAGGCCATTGCTCAATCATAAAACTGCATGGTTTTCATTTAGATTAAAGCAGGGTGACATATTGCATGTGTGTGTACAAAGACATTCTGCATGAACTATGCTGTGGACACTGAGCAGATCCTCACTGTAATAATGCCCAGTAACATGTTCCCTAAAAGAAACAAAAAATGTTCCTAATCCCAGTATATACAGCATCCTCCAAAACAATGTCATGGTAGACTTGTGCAGCCAAACATAATGTTGTCATTGGTTAGAACAGCTGTGCAGTGATTTTTCTCAACCTGTCCCGTGATGTAAGATCAGGCTTCTTGAGTGGCAGTCAGTAAAAAAAAAATCTAATGCTAGAGCCCTGAGCTATAAATACTCATGAATTATAACTGCAGAAGCCTAGTAGCTTCTGATGGTAATTAGTAGTTAATTTTAAGTCTGATTGATATTTATTTTAAATTCCTTTCTGCAGATTCTCACTTGCCAGGAGTGTCACTGGCAGAGTGCATCTTCTTTAATGCTACATGCATCAGAAAACTCTTCTCATTCTATTGCTGTCATTTATATCACAAAACATGCACTTCTGACTTCAGCTTGACACTCTGCATGGTGCAGACAACAGACAGGCTGGAAATGACTGTGCTTTATGGCAGACATGCTGGGATGACTGTGAGGGGCTTGACTAAGGTCTGACACTAGGCACCTCAAGGTCTCTCCATGCCTACACTTTCTTCTCCAGATCAGCTTTAATGGGGGAGTGAATTGGGACAGAGAAAGGGATTGAACAGCCTCAGCACGGATGCACACAGCAGCAGAAACAAGAATGGCAGAGCAGGGCAAGCAGAACAAGAGAAGCTAATGCTGAATTGATGGGACAGCAGTTGCAGTGTCACTGGTGCTTTGTAATAGGGATAATGAGCACATAGCTAAATCACAGGATATCCTGCACAGTCTTTATCTTTCTAGAAAAGGAGTTAATGTTACACTCATTATTTTAGTCTTATTGTTATTACCAGAATGGAGTAACATAGTTTACCTCTCAAGAACTATTAACTTCTGTTGCACTCTTTGGTTGGCACATCAGCCCTTGCAGGAACATGAACAATCCCTGCACAATGCTGAGGAAGATCAAGGGTTTATATCTCAAAATAAACAGTTTAATATAAGTGAAACAATCAAACTGCACTAATTACAGAAGAAAACCAAAACTGAATACAAAAGAGCTACCCTAAGGAATCACCTTTTTGTCAGTGCTTCTTTCACATCAGAAATCAAGCACAGCCTCACAACCCAGAATTCAGGTTAGCTCAGTGTTACTGGGACTCTCTGGTTTGTAGAGGTAATTTAAGATTCCTCCTTTTCTAGGTATTTGGATACTGCTAGTAAAAATATGGGGGAACTGGGTTCAGAAAACTGGAAGGAATGGAAAACTTTTAAGGACTATATCAATATATAAAGGGGGATCGGAAGAAAGTTGGAGAGAGACTTTTTATCAGGGCCTGCAGCAATAGGACAAGGAACAGAGCTTTTAAACTGCAAGAGGATGGATTAGATTGGGTGTGAGGATATTGTTTACTATGAGTGTGGTGAGACACTGGAACAGAGAAGATGTGGACGCCCCATGACTGAAAGCATTGGATGGGTCTTTGAGCAGCCTGATTTTGTGGAATATGTCCATGGGAGAGGGGTAGGAGCTACATAATCTCTAAAGGTCTCTTAAACCCAAACCATCTATAGTATTTCCCCGATTCCAGGCTTTTATTTACAGGTACCAACTCTGGCAGATAAGAGCTCTTTGAAATCAAATGCCACCTTGGCATGGCATGCATGCCAATACTAGAACATGTAACACAATTTAGAATATTATTTGTTAGATCAAGAAAATGAAAAGCACTTTTAGTAAAGACCACAAAGGGAGTCTCTCCTTTAAAAAATGCAATGAGAGAAAATCCTAGTGGCAGACAAATGGCACAGTTAAGCTCTTCCCATGACAAAACACACAGAGCTTTAACTGAAAAACAGCCAAGATCACACACTTCCTAGAGATGTGCTGCTAGATCTTTCATTGCAGAGCTGATCAAGATACAGCATCCCATTTCACATAAAGGAAAACATCAAGTATCAAAAGGACTCTCCAGAGGGCACATACTTGAATAATAACTATTTCTAGCCAGGGAGTACAGGGGAATCTGGAAAACAGCAACCAGTGCATGCTGCTTTTGTAAACATAGGAAATGATCACTTCCAAACTTTCAGCTGCTTGAGGTGCTGGCCACCCATATATGACAAACCTAGCAGGGCAGAGTCACCGTCTTAGTGACACCCACAGGTATGTGGAGAGGGCAGTCATTTAGCTGTAAGCAGAGTTCCTTGGGAAGTGACAGTCTTTGCAATCACACATTCCTGGGTTACTACATTTGGCCTCTGGCTTGTACAGCACAGAGCTTGAAACCAGGAGCTCGATTATCACTGACAATGCTGATCTGGAATTTCAGGAATGGGTTGTAGTGGGTCCCAGGAAGCAAACAGCACTTATGAAGCAAAGAAGCACTCTATGCCTTTGCCAACAGAGAATGTTATGTTGCTCTGAGATGTTGCAAGAGCATGAAAGCAGTGTGGGAAAAGTGCAAACAGAGCTGGTGCAGTAGGAACTACAAACAGAATCACATTATTAACCAGGGAGGCAGGAAGGTGTATGGAAATTCACACCACTCAGTGCCTGAAAATTTTCTTCAGCAAATTATTGAACAATTGGACTGCAAGCAGCTAAGGATAACAAGGTAGTAGGAGGCAGTCAATAAGTTTCTTGACAAATGAAATCACGCCGAACCGACCTAACCGGCTGCTCTGATAGATTAACTGTCCCTGCTGGACGAGAGAAGGCAGCTAACCCACATATCCTGATCTTAAATACAGCTTCTGGTGTTTTCCACATGACATCCTCCCAAGTAAACTAAAGAAATCAGTATAGATCTTCGCCCAGATCCAAGAAACAACACAATAATTAGTTTTTCTCCTGATTACAGTTTCTTTCTTTGCTAAAACAGAACACTGGTGTAACAACCATTAGAGTAATGCCTAAAAACCATAATAGAGATTAAACAAGATTGTACAAGACACTATACACATTCATGAAAAGACAATTCTGGTATTGCAGAGCCACAGTCTAAACAATCAGGACAGACAAGGGAAATATTTCACCAGCACTGTCAGAGATGGGAAACTGAGGCAGAAAAAGTTTAAGAGCCTGATTTTCAAATGAGCTCAGCATATTTCTTGCTGAGCTTGCTTGAAATTCTGGCCATAATCAACATCATGGAAATCACTAGATACTGAGCTCCTTTGAAAACCAAACTTCAATATGAAAATTTGGCCCCAGAGGTCTTTTGAAAATCAACATCAAGAAGCTTACCCAAGGTCACCCAGGAAGTCAGTGGCAGGGCTGGGAACTGAACTCAATCTTCTGACTCCCACTCTGGTGCATAACTAATGTTGCCCTGTGTTCTTGTTTTAATTAGCTATGGGGAGATCTCAAACCAGAGAATGCTTTTGAAATAAAAGAAAAGAAAATCCTTGCAAGTGCATTCAGTTCCCTTTCAGAAGCATCAGCACAATGAGTTTCCAGCAACTCACAAGCAGGAGGGATTTCTACCTTCTTTAACAAGTTTCTGTTTTCCTCAGAGAATATACATTGTTTGTTGTTTACTTTTCATATATAAAAGGATTCATTGGTGAACATTTTTTCTCTAATAATTTTTTTTTGAATTGCAGTATGCCTGTGACCCATACAAATATTTTTCCAGTGACAAATGAGGATAGAAAAAGGAAGCCTGCAGAGTGCAAAGGCTCCTAAGGATTAGTAGACAACCTCTGGGGCAAGGAGTGGAGACTTATGCTATTGCTTATTATTACTGCATTTTTCCCTAGGTAGAGAGAGTTGTTTGAAGTGGTTTCCTTGCTAATGCAGTGGCAGAGCAAACTATTTACTTTGCATGTATATGTGGTTGCTTCAGTGCCTCTCCTGCTGTTCCTGTGGAACACCTAAGATGCACTGCAGCAGTCCACAAGTTCTTTCTGGAACATCTAGATTTTCCATATTTTCCCTGGCTTTGGAATCATCCATAGGTCTCTAAGCATCTTTCCTGACAAGACTTTGCTGGAGAACTACTGCAGCCATCTCAAGAACAATGAAATATATAAAATTCTTGCAAAGGCAGAAAACAAGCCAAGTTTGTAACAGCTCCTTTTAGTCCAACACATTTAGCTAAATCCTAGATGGAGAATTATTTTGTCAAAGACAGAATAACAGGTTACTATTTCAATTCTTATTTTTTCCATTGAAAGCTTCAGCCTACTTTTCTGCAAAATACTATAGAGGTTGATCTGTCAGAACAGCTCTTCAAAAGGAGAAGCAGGACATTTCCTCAACTCTCTGACCTTGATAGGCTCTCTGTGAGCACAGGTGACTCTGCATTCACTGGGAATCTCACTGATAAAAGCCAATGAATTTTGCTGAGTTTTCCTTAGGCAGAAAGCTACTTGGTGGATAGAAATGGAAACTGTGGCTCTTGCTGATGGCTGGAGATTTCATAAATGAGCTGCTGGGTTCATTATTCCCAGATTTCTGTCAAAAGAAGAAAAATGTCTTTCTTCTTTCTGTCTTTCAGTCTTCTTGTACCTCTTTAGTGCTATTTTCAAATCTTCTGCCTCCTTTGGGATATGTTTCCCTTAGGTTCAGAACCTAATCTTCCTTCTCTGTCAAAAGCACCTTCTACTTATCTTCTTTGTAATTTTCACTGTTTATGTGTCCAGCTGCAAAGTTGTGCAAGTTTAAAAACGACTTTATCTAGAAAAGCCAACACCTCACTAAAGACAAAGCAATAGTTATGGGAAGCAAACAGATGGTGGAGTGAGAGTGATTGTGTACAAGCAGCATGTTTGTTTCTACAGATTAGCTGGGCATACAGCTTTTACTTACAGAGTATTTTTAGTTTCTTTTAATCAGTAAAAAGATATTATTAGGGTTAGTTTAGTGCTGGTTCAGGGATTACCAGTGTTTCTACAACAGAAGTCATAGAAGGGGAAGTTTGAGGGAAGGCAAATCTATTTTACAGGGCTCCCTTCCTGCTGGAGAGTGTCTCATGAAGGGGTGGCACAGGAAAAAGCAAAGGGACACTTTGGGCTAAACAAGTGAAGCTGAGAACCAAGGCTGGCAGCAGTGCCCCAGCAGAGGGGAAGTGGGTGATTCCATGGAGCACCAGCACAGCAGCCAGAAGGTCCTGACAGGCAAAGTGCTCCCAGAGCCTGCTCCTGCCTATCTGTCAGGTTCTTTTCTGCCATCTTATCTGTCTCTTGTTTCACTCCACACCCCCCTCTTCTTGTATGGCTTTCTCATTGTCTCCTCTCACTTATCTTGGATCACAAGCGCTCTGGGGGAGGGAACACATCTTTATATAGTAAACAGGCATATAAACATGTGTATATGGTACTCTACACAGAATTAATAATAACTCAGTATATAAAGTGAAACTTCTCAAATAAGCTCAATTGTCTACAAGAGGGGATCTCATCAGTTAGTGGAAAATATTACTGAAAATATTGGCATTTAAGTTTGAATTGCATGCTGAAACAAACCACGACCACTGCTAAACACACAGGCTGCACATTCTGGAATGCCGATTGAGCAGGCTTATGTGGGATCATCCAAAACCTTTGCAAGCTGATAAATCTGAATAATTAAGCTCTCCCTCATTACAGGTCTCCAAAGCACATTAATCAGGTACAAGAGTAAAGTTCACTCTGGAAACAGGAATACATCTTTGACTAATTGGTTGTTTTGAGTGGCTGGATTTGGTAAACTGAGGCTGCATTTGAGGTATTGGTGTTGACCATATACACTGTGTTATATGGTGCCATGTAAGTTATGCATTCTGCTGTCTGCATACTGACCCAGCAATAGATCTAAGAAGGTACATTACTTTATCTCTTTTCACTTTTTACAAGTGTGAATTTCCAAGGACCTTATGAAATACTTTCTCCTCCTCCAATAGAATCACGAACAGAGAGGGTTCTTTTCATTCTGGTTTATTTTGAGTAAGAAATTTGACTCTATATTACAATCCTGACTATGAAATGAGCTCCACGAGGAGTCATTCTGAGTGTTTCACAGTCATCTTGTTGTCCCTAAACTCACTGAAGGATGGAAATCCCTCTTTACATATACTGCTGTCATGGCCAAGATCTTGAGAAAAAATTTTCTAGTCTGTTGATCACACAAAATTTTGAATTTAAGTAACACTTAGACAAAGCATATACATGCATGAAAACTCAAATACAATTACAAATATGAAATAATACAATCCTTTTGAAGATGCAGGGGAAATTTTATTTGAAATAATATAATTAGAACCCTGCTCACTCTGACCTAAAACCCTGAAAAAAAGGGTAAAGAAACTGGTATAAACCAGTAGCATTAGCACCACTCTACTGCACTCTCACTTTAATCCTGCAAACATGTCTGGCAGAGGTAGCCACAGGCATCTTTTCTCAGATGCAACATCATAAAGATTTAGTTATTGGATGTTTGAATGTTTAAAGTGGGTTAAGGATTATACTATTGTAAAAGCAAGTCCCTAACTGAAATCTTAAGTTAGCAATACAACATCACAAACTTCTTTCCAAAAGTAATTGACTATCTTGAGATAATACACAGCTTTTTAATGCTTTATGTAATTTTTTTTGAAATAGAGTACTTAACAATATTAGAAACTTATATTCAAATATGATTGGAAATTATTGGAAACTTCCTTATCAGAGGCCAACAGAAGATTTAATCCACTGAGCACTACTTGTCATTAGTACACGAGTAGATGGGTGCAAATGCAGAGAGTTATTAACACTTGAGAAATTAGCAAACCTTATAACCAAAACATTATTTTACAAATTGATTTAAATGCAGAAGAGGAATATGTTCAGGCAGGTCTTCTATTTCAGACATTTTATTTCCCTTTGAAACTTAAGAAAAAGAAGAAGCAAAAGAAGACTACAGACATGTCAATGGCTGAATGGGTGGGTCGGTCTTCCTGGGAAATGAATCATACTTTTCATTCAGTTTTATGAAAGCCTTGCTTCGAGCATGCCTGTAATTACTATTTGTTTCAGTGGCACACCAGTCTGCCATGCAGTCCAGTTTACAAGGTTTGGTAGTTTTCTGAGGGTTTTCTGAGGTTTTCTCTTTTGGGATACAAATTACAATGTGGTTCCCTCCCTCAGCATGCAAACAAGGGCTAGGAGAGCTGATAAAGAAATTTTAGTACAGGATGGTCAGGAAGGTTCTTGTGTTAGAATCTATTGTATTATTCCAAGTTGCTAATTGAAAATGTACAGTAATCATCAGTATAGACTGAGATAACAGAAAACTAAGTCCTGTGGCCAAAGTTAGCTCTGCCTCAGAATCTGGTACTACAAGGACACACAAACTAACTCACATTATGGCCTGTCTTTGTCAGTTTTGGTGTTTTATACAACTTTCTATTATTGCCTCACTTGAGTACCTGCTACGTAAAACTGAAAGTGATTCTTCTGTGGGTGATTCCAGCGTGGGTGCCCAGCCACTGTGTTAGCAGAGACAGCACCAAGTCAGGTGCTGAAGAGTCTTACACAGAGCCTCAGGAAAGTCAGCTAAGCAACAGAATCTACAACTGCCACTGACCTTGAAACTGCTAAAGATTCACAGAGCACATTGATGACAGCTCTTCAGATCTTTCTGTTTGGGAGTTTGGTGCTTTTTTCTGCAAAAGCCTCCTACCATCAGAGGTTTAGAGTTCTAAGGCTTTTCTTCAGTACAAAACTCTTTCAAAACACCAGGAGACAATATTGTTTCTTTCAAAATATGCCAGGAAGAGAAAGCAATAGCAGCAGTCTTTCCCTTTCTTTAGTAACTAAGAAGTAGGAAAAGAGTTCAGCTACTCTTGGATGGTTTGCAGCCCTACTAAGGAAAAAGCAGGGGCCACTCTGACATCTGCTGAAGCTGGACCACTGTGTAGCTGAAGCAGTGGATTAAAAACAAGAGCCAAAAACCTTGAGAATGACTTTGCAGCACCAAGAGCAGGGCATTCAGCTGGGAGGGATAAAGTTTTAAGCTTTTCCCTTTGGTTCCTGGGTTATTTCTAGTCACATGCTGTCTAATATAAGATGCAACTCCTCAGTACCTTGAAAGCAGTACCAGTGCCAATACTGCTGCAGACTACAATCACTAATCTTTTCTATGGCAATCTCATTTGAAGTGTAGACTTTTTGTGCTCATTACAATGAAAAAAAATATAGCAAGGGGAAAAAATA
Source organism: Drymodes brunneopygia (assembly GCA_013400955.1). NCBI lineage: Eukaryota > Metazoa > Chordata > Aves > Passeriformes > Petroicidae > Drymodes > Drymodes brunneopygia. The sequence goes on from VZTZ01001661.1 coordinate 1,327,410, forward strand.
AGAGAAGAGCTACAAAAACTACACTTGCTTGGAAACTAACTGTGAAAAATATACAGCTGAACTACACCATGTTGACCAATTCATTCAAGCATCCTTTTCTCCTTTCTGCAGCTACAAGTGCTGGAACATACTTACCAAAAAAGATTTTTGGGGTTTTCAGTTTATCTGTGTTTTATACATTCAAAATATGCAAGTCATGTAAGTGCAACTTGAATCACCATCTCATTTTAGGCTATTTCATTTGTATGCAAGCAATGACGGTTTCTTTAGATGCACCCTAAAAAAACCCCAAAAAAACAACATAAAACTTTTCACAGACTATATTTACAAACCTTGTTGATTTAACATTTTTGTGTCATAGACACAATATATATATTTTATTCTGTCACTGGACTTTTATCAGTGAGTGACTTCAACCAGTCACATCTTCAGCTAGTATTTGCAGTTTATATACCTGTCTTTGCTTTTCTAACCTCCCTCTTTTCCCCTGGCCATGTAAATCAATATACACAGGCTGGGTGGAGAGGGGATTAAGAGCAGCCCTGTTGGGAAAGACTTGGGGGTGCTGGTTGATGTGAAGCTCAACATGACCCTGAAATGTGCTCTTCCAGCACAGAAAGCCAAACGTCTTCTGGGCTGCAGCAAAAACCCTGTGGGCACCAGGTGGAGGGAGGTGATTGTGCCCCTCTGCTCTGCCCTTGTGAGACCCTTGGAGTGCTGGGCCAGCTCTGGGGCCTGTAAGATAAGAAGGATGTGGAACTGTTGGATCAAGTCCAGAGGAGGTCACAAAGATGTTCAGAAGGCTGGAACAACTCTCTTAGGAAGACAAGCTGAGAGACTTCAGACTTATTCAGCCTGGAGAAGAGAAGGGTCCAGGGTGACCTTATAGCACCTTCCAGTACTAAAGGGGCTAAAAAAGGGCTGGAGAGGGATTTTTTATGAGGGCACAGAGTGACAGGACAAGGAGTACAGGCTTTAAAATGCAAGAAGGTAGGTTTAGATCAGATGTTATGAAGAAACACCTAACCATGAGGGTGGTGAGTCACTGAAACAGGATGCCCACAGGAGTTGTGGATGCTCCTTCTCAAGTGCTCACAGTCAGGTTGGATGTGGCTTTGAGCACCTGCTCTAGTAGAAGGTGTCCCTGCCCATGGCAATGGAGTCAAAACCAGATGGTCTTTAAGGTTCCTTCCAACCCAAACCATTCTGTCATTCTCCCCCTCTCACATATCTCAACAGTGGGAAGGACATAGAAAGGGCTGAAATACAATTTTTAGGTCATAATGTACCACTCAGATTTGCACAATAGCCTACAAAATGAGGAATAAAAAAGAAAAAAAAATTAAGCTCTCTAGAATTCAATACCAAACATGATTCTGAGAAATCACACTGTCTACCTGAACCTGAAGGGCTATTCTGGAGCCTGGTGATGACAATAAATCAGGGATGCCTTTACAGTGATGACCCTTACTTCTAAGAAAGTCACAGAATCATTTGTTTTGCTTTTTAGAACTGTGAGTTTAGTGAGGGAATACCTGTTTTACACTGCTATTCAACAAGCAGCTCTTGAATGTCTGACTCTTGAGAGTCAGAAGATAAAGTGTATAAATAGAAAATCTATAGAAAGAAAGAGCACCAACTTGAAATTTGTCTAACTCATCACTTGCAAACTGACTTTTAGGCACCTGAACAAAAACATGCTTATTCACAGGGTGCTCCTTGTGCAGAATTTTTTTCTCTTAAGCCTCTGTCTTTCTAAGAAATCAGGGCACCTCCTCCCATGTCTAAACACTGGGTCAGTTTTTGCCAGTAAATGCCATAAGAGTGAATCTGCATCTCTTCTAAGAAATGGTACTGTTGGTTACCTCATGCATTGAATGAAACCTTATGGTAAAGCTGGCCCTCAGACTAGAACATTAGTTATCTACAAGCTCAAAAGTATCTAGCCACAGATTATTTTCCTGTCTTCACAAAAAATGTTCCAACAAATTCCACATATGAATGCAATTATTTACATAGCCTCCTTCTGCAGACTTGCTTTAATGACAACAAAATCTTTAAAGGTAAACAGTTACAGTTACCTAAGTATTTTTGGCGTGCAAGAGCATATTAACACAAACTACTGATCTCAGATGGCTCAAGATCATTCCTGAAGTCCAAGGGAAAACTACAAAGACAGTTAAGTATTCCTGCCATATTTCTAAAAGCACAGTTAAAAATGTTTGAACTTCTTCCTAGCTTTTAAATATTTTTGTTCACAACACAAATTAGCATTGATTGCTAATGATTTAATGATTTTCTCTCAGAGGATTTGCTCTCTGCATCCTGCCAATGGTTCCTGGCAAAGCTCAGTAAGGCCATGGAACAGCATCTCTGCCATTTGTGGAGGCCTGCCAGAAGAGGCCAAACAGAAGTTAAGACCTGATTTAAACAAGTCTATTTCCATACAGCTGTGATTAGATCCTTTGGTTAGTTACCACCATAAATCATCTCAGAGAATTATGTTCTGGGGCAGGCAGAGTGAGAAAATGGGAGGGGGGAAGAATCACTATGTATTTTACCTGGTAGATACATGAAGAAGAATTTTAAGTGCAGGACAAGAAAAGTGAATTCATTTGTCCTGCTCAATGGTGAAAGGCCACTTTTCTACAATTCCAGCAAATACAAAGACCCTCTAATACTCTCTGACCCTCTAAACTCCCTGCCCTTCTAAATCTATAGAAGTAACATATGAGTTTGCAAGGATTCCCTGACCTTCCTTAGGCCAGAATAATTTTCAAGAATGATCTTTCATCTGAATTAATTAAACTTCACACTACCACTGTGAATTTTATTCCCAAATTATGTTTCCAAAATTTCATACCGTTAATCCTCTCTATCACTTCCCAGCAGATTCATAGTGTGATTTTATGAGAAGAAATTATGGGCAGGAATATAGAAATTTTCAGAAGATATAATACTGTGAAATTGTAGGGATTCAGACAGGAGTTTTCTGAGTCATCTGCCTGACTGGTATGTATGTTTTGATACCAAATCCAGCAAATGTGATACAAGTCTATTCCGGGATTATTATGCCAAGACACACAGTAAAGAATTACAAAGTTAGCAAAACTGTGTTTTAAATGATGATTTAAAAAATATCCAATATTAGATATTTGGCAATGAAAGGGACACCATCATATCATGGGTTTGACATTCAGCATCTCCATTGTTAAATGCTTAGCAAGAATGAAAAAAAATTAAAATTTACTCATATCTTACTAAATTATTATTACTTAGGAAGTTAATATTTCTAAGGATTTCCTCACAAGCAGGAGCTGAAGTGTAGGAGGTTCCACTTCAAAGATGATTAAAAAAAATATATCTGCAGGATTAAGGAAAGATGCTTCTATGTACTGAAAATTGGAAAAGAATCAGTCCTGATCCATTCTGGGGATCCTTGTTGGAACCAATTTTATTCCATATTTTCAGTAATGACACAGAGAAATGAGAAGGTGGTGACATCTCCAAGTGTGAGGATTCCATTAAACTTAGGCAGCCAAGTGCTGTCCTGATAATGAGGAACTACATTAAGACTTTACAAAAGTAACTGATCAGAAAGGTGGCAGAAGAGCTTCAATGCAGACAAATGTAAAGTGATTAATATAGGGAAAACTAATCTAAACCATGCCTGCACAGTGCTGAACTCAGATCTCATCATTGCAAATTAGGAAAGAGGTCCTGGAACTGCCACTATCAGTCCTGAAGCAGCTCAGTGTACAGGACCAGGAAGCCAAGAAGCTGATGTGCATCACTGGCAGTGGCATTAGGGACGTGGCACTGAGTGCCTTCCTGCCTGGACATCAATCACTGGTGTCCCCCAGTTAGGGTACTCTGTGCAGTTCTGGTTTGTGCAATTCAAAGACAAAGTGGAGTTACAAAAAGGTACAGAAAAAGGCTACTAAAATAATGAAAGAGAGGGACAAAGTGCTTTTACGTGGAGAGACTAAAAATGTTGAAACTTGTAGCCTAGAATTGAGTCTGCAGAGACTGTGAGTGAACAAAAACAGAGAACCAGGCATAGGAGAAGAAAGGGGAAGGGAAGCAGATTTGGGTAACAAGTCAAGTGGCACATGGCAGATGAATTGGGCAAGAATAAGGATGGTAAGATGAAAAACACTGTAGCAGTTGGGTTGCAGAAGAGGTGGGAGTGACAGGCACAAGCACAGGCTGGGATGAAGAACGTCAGGAAAATCTGGAAAGGGTAGCAGGAAGGAATATCCAAGGCTGAAATAGAAGATTTTCTACAAATACAATGTGCTTTCCCTGAGTCTGAAATGAAACATGAAATTCCAGAACCTCAGCACTGGGAAAATCTCTCACTCATGGCTGGTCAGAAAACAACCATAAACTGTTGCTTTGCTGGTATTTCTTTGTCTTAGTGGCAGGGAACATCTTATACCCAAATGTTCCACATCAGCTGATAACATGCAGGCTCAATACAATCTTGTCAATCTTTTCTGGATGGTTCCATGTGAATTAAATTGCCTGTAGTTACATATTGAAAAGAAATTTCTTTGACAGTTCTTGATGCCACCACTCCAGTGGGTTTGCAGGTATCCTCTCAAGAGGTGAGGAAGAGCCACCTGCACCATTCTGCTTTATTGCTTAGAATGGAATACAATTATTCAAACATTTCTGGCATTTCTTTTCACATATACCATCTCCATGCCCCCCTCCTGCATGAAAATAAGTCAAGTTTGCTAGTTTTCATTCTGAGTCAGAATAAAAAGTTGGATTTTTTTCTGAACCAATTCTAATCTTAATATATCTGAGATCAAAATCAATTAAAAAACCCACAAAACCCAACAAAACAACACAAGAGCAACAACCACCAAATTAAAAGCAATACCAGTTCTTCTGTTTCTTAAGTTTAAGTTCTAAAATCTTCCTCTTACAAGTTTTGTACAAGTTTTGTCTTGTTCTGGCACGACAATACATATGAAGTGGGGTAGTGGGCTAGCAGAAGGTTGGTAGGTGGAAAAGAAGGGAGGAGTAAGGCATAACAATGAGACATATTTCTTCTGTTTTATAAGGCTATTTCTGTGACATTTCAATGAATCATTTTCTAACATCAGTAAAACTTACAAAATACTGAAGCCTGTTTATTAGCCATTGCAATAATGGATAATAAACCAACAAGGGATTCCTTACATCCCTAAGAGAGAGTTGTCTAAGTCCACATATGCTACTTAGTATACAGTCTTCATGGAAATACAATAGCTTTTGTTCCATTTAAAAAAATTAAAATATTAAGACTAAAAAACACCCCTCATTTTGAAAATATCTCATTTTTTCAGTTGAAATGCTCATACCATTTGTGGTGAGCGCTCCTTAACCCCTGTAGAAAAATGGGAAGCTCTGCAAAATCCTGATAAGATCGGTTTTACAAAAGAATGTGTCTAAACACTTCTTACAAAGATTTCAGTTTACAGGAAAGAAAGGAAATCCCCACTAAAGGAATTGCACAAGATGTACCAATTACAAGGTATAACGTTATGACATAAGGATATGTTTCTGTTTTGATTTCTGGTGATCATAGGAACCACAAAGACGAGACCTCATCAGGTTGCACCCTGAGCATGTAGCTGGTGTCAGGAGGCAATAAACCCACCTCAGCCACTTGATACAGATAGGTAAGTTTATCATTCATATCATTTGTATGAGGAGAAATGGGCATTTGAAAAGAGAAGTAACACTTGCAAGTATAAAATACGAAACTCCAGGCAGAGCATTACAGAATCGATCATTTTTTTTCTCTCATGAGAAAACCAGAGATTAGATTTATGCTGATGGAAAGTGTGACAAATGTAGTTCTATGAGCTGTTTACATACTCTTTAATAAAAAATATTCCCAAGTAGAAAATAACACTTTCATATATTCATCATATATTTCCTATAAAATATATGGCTGATAATTTTACTGAAAGCAAAGTCAAAAAACCATGGACACTAAAAATGTTGAACTATGTAAATATATTTTTGGTTTCTCTAGCACTTGGAATGTACCCTTTTCACCTCTCGTCTAAGTAAATAAATGTCCTTCTTCAAGATATTATCGAACTAAAAATGTTCTAAGTTGATTATCTGCATCTAAATATCATTCCATTCATATTTATTCATATCTATAGTTTTGCCTGGAATAACAAAATATTTCATAACAGCAAGTGTGATTAAATACTTCCACCTCGAAGTGCTCAAATTGTGCAATACTCTTCTGAAACATCTTGCTAGAATACTCCTTGACACCACTTGTATGATTTCCTTTGTTTTAAAAACATGCAATTAAAAAATCAAAATTTGCTTCCAGTCTCAAGTACCCCCGGTATGTTCACTGAGAAAGACATTATCTACCCCAAGTAACCAACATAAACTATTTTCTGTATTTCTTTCTTACTGAATTATGTTTCATGGTACGGGGTTTTTTTGTGTTAAATTTTTATAGGTCTTCAAACCTATAAAACCTAAAGAAAAGAGTAGATGTCATATCAAGAATATTTATTAATATTTAAGAATATTAATATTTTAGATAACTTTCTAAAGTACGTCATTTCTTTGTTAACAGTATTTCCACATATCATAAAACTCTCAGGCAGCAAGAGAAATCTATCCAGTTGCTACAAAGAGAACTACAAACTCAATTAACTACTTCTTCCTAAGATTTTAATGACTACTCATATAAAATTCAGTGATGTAAAACATCAAATAAATTTTAATAATAGCTACACTGTATTCACTACATGAGAGTCCTCCAGTCCTTTGTTCCCATTACCATCCAAATATTTCACAATCATTTTGAATAGATGAATGGGAAGAGCTATCTAATTTTGACAAGGCTATCATCTCCTAGAAGGATAGCTTAAGAGCTATTTAATAGTTTTGATGTTCTAAATGCCTTAGAAATAACTTCATGCATCAGTTGTTTCCCAACTATCCTCTCAGGTTTTGTTTTGTTTTGGCTTTTTTCACAGTAAAAGCTTCTATAGAAGCTTTTTTTTATTATTATTAAGGCAATAATTTAACTTCTAGGCTTATTTTCTGCCTTATTTTAGCTTATTCCTCTTATGTTACATTTCTTTTTTATCTTTTCAGAAAAATATATTTGTGTTGTTCTTGTGTAATTATCTTATATTTTTTGTCTATTTCCTGCACTGACATTTTAAAAAAATTAAACACAATTACATTAGACTACTTTAACACTATGAAAAAGAAACTTACTGATTTCACTACTTTTTTTCAGAATCTAAATTTGGGAGATTAGTGCTTGCCCATAAATTCTCCAGGAAGTTATGAAAAGAAGGAAAGCTAGTGAATCTCTAATACACATAATTTATGGTTTTGCTTTAAAACCACAACTGCATTTGACTTTTGTACTTGAAGCGAAATTAAATTTTTTTATTGGTTTTACAAATTTTGAATTGATTTACTTGCATCTTCTGAACGACTATTCATGTGTGTAGCACATGAATATTTTAAAAACATCACCCTCTCCTGAAGAAAACCTGTCACATGCATTATGAAACAGTCCTTTAATTACACAGTTTCATACTTTTTAAAAAATACAATATAGCCTGTGTTATTGTCAGCACAAGAAGGCTGCAGAGCAATAAATAGATCAGTCTAACATTTCATCCTATCATTGTGACTTAGTGTGTGGTTCAGTGTCTCATTCACTAGAGACACCAAAACCAGAATTACAGAAAGTCCCATTTCCTCCTAGGCTTTTCCATGGCATTAATCTGATTTCCTTACACTGCACTGACTGGTGGGGTGACCTTCAGAAAATCACTTTCCCTTCCAGTGCCTGAATTTCCTCATTTGAGATGCCTTTGTTGGTAAAACACATGAAGACCTAGTGATTAAAAACAAGATATATATGCAGTAATAATTAAGTAAAAGCCAGTCATATTGCACTTATGGTGCCCATAGAGCCATCAGCACACTCACCAGTCTGGGCACAAGGACCCATGACAGTGACTACTGCCTTTGGCATTACATGACTACCACAGAAGTTATCTTCTGTATAGATGCTGACAAATACCAGATTAGAATGAGGAAATTCAACATGAGGTAAAGAGGAACACTAAAAGCAATGGACTCCTGAATGTTCATTCATCCTTCACTTTGTGCTCTCAGTGAACCTGCTGACAAGGAACTAATTTTACTACGGTTTTTTTCCTGCTTCCAGCTTTTAAAGAAACTCAAAAATATACTCAACATATTTAATGGAGTTGTATGTACAACCTAAAGACAAAAATAGAAACAGTAGCAGTGAAAGAAAATAACCAAATAGTGGGGCTTACTGCTGGTTCTCATCCTAAAATCCCCAGCTGTGTGTGGACTCACAGTAGCAACAGTGCTGGACAAAGGTGCAAGAGGCAATAGAGGAGCAGGAACTTGCACTGTTGCCACCCACTACACCCTTACAGAAAATGATCTTTTTGCATGACAATATATTCTGTAGTGCTAATACTTTCTGAATCATAAAATGACAAAATTGCTGCCAGAAAAAGGGACTGCTGGATATTTAAGCATATCAAAGAGAGCTGGTATTACAAAAGACTCGGAAAGGATGTGAAACCTCACTTCCAAGTACTTATGAAATAAAGCATGCTTAAAGAAACTTCTGCTAAAAATGAGTAAATAGCACATGATTATGCTTTGCTTCTCTATTTTACTAGAAACTCTCCATTCTAATAAGTTGACTTCAATTGAGAAATTATTTCTGTGACACTTAGTGTTCTGCCTTACAATTTCTTACAGTATACCTTTGCGTATTTAATTTATATTTGAACCTTCCATTCACTACTTTCCACTTTGTTTTCAGAATATGACTTCAAAATAGGACTCCATGTGCGTAATAAAAATTACTTACAAAACCAAATAAAGCCCCTTTATACCATACTCTCCTCCATCAACCATTGCAAAGTAATCTTAATGAAAAAAACCAAAAGAAAACAAAACCAACCCAAACATAAATTAGTAGAGGCTGTCAATATTACTCCCAAGAAGTATCTCGAAACAAGCAGCAGTCTTGTTGCAAAGGAATAGGTTGGGACTTAGAAGATCTGGCATTATCAAGTGTAACATTTGGGGTTGTGCTTTACAGAAATCTTTAGGAAGATAACTGAATTTCTCACTGTTCTGCATCTAGACTACTGTTTATTCTGAGTAGGGATTCTTTCTTACAAAACATTTGTGCAGCACCCAGTCTGATGGGGTAAGCATCTTAATTAAGAGGGATAGAATTTATTCCTGTGAAAACTGTGAATGCATACATAAATATGAATAGCACAGCAATGGGAACAGATTGGTGGGTGGGGAGGAACTTGGAAATGTATGCAATAAGAACAACAAAGCAAACACTCAAGAAATCCCTCCAAACAATACTGTCAGCCTAACTATGCTGACAGCAAAATACAGGTAGGGAGCCTTAGTTTCTGCAATTGGAAATACAAATAGGAACATGAACAGTGCAGAACTCAGTGGATTGACATTGGTCACAGCACTTCCACAGCACAAACACATGCAGCATTCATAGATTTCACAGCAGAAATCAATATATTGTTTTCCCTTACTTTTAATGTATCTTACATCCAACTTCTAAAAAGTACAGCGTTGTTTTTCTCTCTGTAACCCTGCTGTTCTCTTATTGCAGCAAACATCTAGAAATGTCAGTTAAAGGTTCATTTATTTCCTTGCTGATATCCTGTAAAACTTGTGACTCAGCACGTCATCTGAACCTGTTACTCTGTGTACTGAGAGGACATCGAACACTTTTGCAACTGTGCTCCAGCTGCACACTTTCCACCTCCTTTTTCTGTGAGCAATGCAAAAGTCATCAGTGAGCCTGGGCTGATCATTACCCTGTGACTGAAGTGAGCCCTGCATGTGTGAGTGCACGCACACTCTCTGCTGGAGCTGTTGGCCTTATTTATTCACTAGAAATGCAGCTCCTTTTTCTCTGATCACTACAGTAGAATGCTTTCTTTTCTCACAACAGTTCTGATGTTCACTACAGTCCTGAGTGATTCCCTTGCACCACTGTCCTGCAGTAACTCTTTCTGAATGAGAACAACTTTTAAAAACATAGATGTCTTTTCAAATGCAGCCTGGAAGGATTCAGATGCTAATTTTTGAGTATTTATTAGAAATATTTAAGATTCTCCTTTTCACATACTTATGATAAACCCCTTCAGTCCAAATGGCTGGCTCTTTAGCATCAAAGACTTAGGACTAAAATAATTTTGCTCTTAAATGAACCTTTCTCACATGACTTCTTCCTATTTGGTCTTTGAATTTCTAAAAAGGTTTGGCTTCTGGGTTTTCAGAATATCTTTTGTTTCCTAATGTAACTACACTGGTATCTGGAGGCTACTTAGAAAGTTTTTTGGGGTTTATTTCAGGAGGCATTCAAAAGACATCCTTTAATTTTGGGTTCAATATTGAATTACCCTAAGTTTCTTCATTTAGGATAGAGAGTGTTTCACTCTGCAGGTTTAAACAGAACCTACTTGAATACTGTAGAGCATATCTCTGTCCAAATTAAGAAGATTGTACTCTCTAATTTGTTTTCTTGGCATGATTTATCACTTTACAGGCCTCTCTTCTGTCTTTTCATTTCCAGTCTAGATTTCTTCATATGGGAAAGTATTTTTGTGCTTTTAATAGTTTTTCCTGCCTCTCTCTGAACTCTAACTGCCTTCTCTTTGAAGATAAAATCTCTCCCAAGGAATACAGCATTCATGGTGAGGATTCATAATTTGTATATAATCTCTCAGCTTTCTCTATTCATTTTTAATATGATCCTTTTCCTCTTGCTGTACCATGATGACCCTGATTTTGGGGACCCAGAAAAGAAAGCACTCATTATTTTGGGCCATTCCTGTCCCTTTCTTAGTAACAAAACATCTTGCTGGAGAGGTTTAGGCTGAAATTATTTCTGCTTCTGAAGTGCTTGGGAGAACAAGTCTGTGATCAGGACAGCTTTATACAAGGACCTGAGTGTATTGCTGGGATCACTTCCTGGGAAGGTCCAAGCTCTCATCCCCAGTGTTAAGTGCAGAACAACAAAACCATCTGACTGTAACATCTACTTCACCTCATGAGCTGAGTCTGCTTTGAAGTGTATTTTATTCTGACTTAAGTAAGAAAATTTCTGGCAGAAAAGAACCTAATTTCTTCTTCTGCAATGCCTTGATTTTCTGTACCAAGTCCTTTGGAAGAGGAGATTTCTGGCTGCCAAGCAGCAGCCCCTTATTCCCCTCCTTGTGCTTGTGGCAGGCTGTGGGACCCAGCTGATACTTCCTAGATGTCCTGTGGGTGACAGGAGGCCTTGAGTTTAATCACACCTATGCAGACTTCGAGAGCTCTTTTCTGTAGGCATTACCCTTAAACTTACCTGTGCTAGCTTGAACTGATCTATGGTAATGCTTACTACAGCTCTCAGTTTTTCTACTTTAGTCCAAGTATATCTTTATTTTTTTTAAATTTACTCAATAAAATAAGTTACTGAGTTACATCTTTTTTTCTGAATGGACCCCCAAGCCACCTCAAATTGACTCTCTTTCATGACAAAGTGTGTTACTTATTTCCATTTAATTTATCCTCTCCTGGTACATATTTAATTGCTTTTTGAAATAAAACGCTTCTGGTGTGGCATAGAAAGGGGCTTAATTTTTCCAAATCTGATAAAGACTTTATTAACCACAACAACTTCAGATTTTGTGCCATGGGTCAGGAGACCAGACTAATTCCATAGTTCAATAGTACTCTATTGAAATTATTCTCATGCTTAAAAAATTCAACAATGTTAACTTGTTCACCACCTGAAGAGAAATACTTTTAAGGCTTTCTGAAAGCTTCATGGGTTCTGGAACCCTAATTCTGAAAATTATGTCTCTGTTCATTAGGGCTAAGTTTCACTTGCACAACTTTATTCCTGGTCAGCAGGCATTTTACTGGGGCTCCTTGAGGCCAAAGTTACTGTGCAGCAGGGACTCTCCACGTTTATGTTCTGCTTTAAGTGTGTATAAGACAGTCTAACACGGGAAATAAAGAAACACTGTGGTTAAAAAAGGGATGATTTGAAAGAAAAGGTATTAGCCTGTGAGAGAAGAGAAGTGGATTCTGACTCTGTTAAGATATACTTTCTGGAAGCTACTGTACAAATCACTTCAATTTACATCCACAAAGAGAACTATATTCCTAACTTCCAGTGAAACTGCTGACAGTTAAGGCCCCTCAAGTTGTTTCTTTTTTTGAAATTAAGTCTTCTTTTTCTAGGTCTCCAGAATCGACCCACAAAATAGATATTACTGTAAAACAGCATTTCTTCTGAAGCAGCTCACATATTCCAATTAATATCCACAGTATAGAAAAACCTAGACAGTACTGGCTGTGTGTGGTAACTCAAATAGAGAGGAGGAAAAGAGACCTAGGGAAATACGTTTCAGTCCCAAAGCTGTACTTGTCTTTAAAATAAACAGTCACAGTTTCTCTGACACATACTGATGCACTAGGAAGATTCCAGAAGAACCAAAACCTTAGTGACTCAATTAGGATGGAAAAAAGAAAATACAGCCAGCAAGGGTATAGAAACCTACCCTTCCTTTAAAAAAATTAATAGAAAGAAGAAACATTTCTACATTTGAAACAGAGTCAAAGATTTTCTGCCAAAATATTGCTGTCATTAAGTTTTATGCATTTGATTTATTGCTGTTTCCTGCTGCTCCTATTTAAACTCTCCTTTCCAGCAGGCATGTAATCAAAAACATATTGTGTTCCAAGAGCTTGCTTGTCATGGCTATTTATAGGAAATAATTACTGATAGAAACTTTAAGAGAAAAATAAAATCCTACACATGCAATTATTTGGAAAATACTGATCAAATTCAGTTGGATCAACACTTCACTACAAGATCTGAAGTTCAAGGCAGAATTGAGTCACATTTTGTTTATTTTTAGCACCTATTTCATGTTGCCTCACTAAGAATCTACAGTGCAGTTGCATCCTTGTATGTCACAGAGATGTGAAGCTGAGAGACACTTTTGCAGCATCAAGTTATCTCATTAGGTATGAAAAAAGTTTTCTTTTTATGAACTCTGACATTGGTGAGAACAGTTGTCATTTGCTCAATTTATTTACAATCTATTCTAATGAGCAGCGTGAAATCGGTCTTAAGTTTGATAACAGCAGAAGTTTTTGAGAAGACATACCTTGAAGTTCCAAGAGTTTGGAAATTTCATGTTCTGCTCAAAAATAAAATGTGCTTCTTAAAAGGTTCAGTAACATAAAATGGAACAAATCACCATGTACAGTGTTCAACAGTCTCCTGAACAGATGGACATTTAAGGCTGCAAGACTGCAAATTGAAGAGCACCCAAACATTTTCAAGAAACACTAATAGAGCAAGCTTGTGACAGCACCAAACCCCCTTATTTTAAAGCTTTTCAAGACTTAAGCCTCTTGTTTCATGATGAAATTGTCAACTGTATTTTTCCAACCTAACGGTCTCAGTTCACTAATATTGTAATGAGAGACAATGATTTAAGGAGACATGGAACAGACTGCCAGAGGGCAGGCACCACGAGTACATGTGCCTACAGATGGAGCTAATGAAGGTTTCATGTATTAGATACCCTGATGTGAGGGAAATGGATACCAGCATGAAGAACTCCAAGGAGACAGGCTGCCAGAAGCCACTTTGTTAATAAGAGATGGTGTAACCCTATGGTTAACCTGTTCCTCTGGCAACAGCTAGTATGAGGAATCCAAACCCAAGTCACATCCGTAAAGGTGCATGGAAACTGGAGAGCAGCTCTGTTGGTCAACCAACAAATTACAGGCAACAGGAAAGTCCCTCTGTCCATCAGAGCTCTGATGCATATGGTACATGCTGCTGTTCTGTTCCAGCAAAATAAACCACAGGTACAAATTGGGTAGTGAGAAAAAACACATCCTGGCAATCCAACAGAAGGTTTTATGTCAATAGAGGGAGGTCCTAAGGACTTCTGGGATCTTTAGCTTGGTTTTATTACCTGTGAACACATAGTTATTAAATAAACAGGGAGACAAAGAATAAACTTCCCTCTATCAATGACCTTCACTCAGCAGCAGCAGCACTTCAGTTTTTCCAGGGTTGAAAATAAGGCAGCTTTAACACAGCCAGCTGGCAATATCCCTCAAGCATTACTTCACGGGAGATGCTGAACTTACAGGTTCTTCTGAGTAAAGAGAGACACGTCTGTATTTCACCAGCATACTGATGAGCCTCCTTTCTAAATTCTGAAGTGGTGGCTCTACAAAGCATCATAATAAACTACCTGTGAGACAGAATATGGCCTTAAGGACTGCTGCATTTCAAAACAGTTGATGATGACATACAGTTGTCTGCCAGCACCTGTTAAGCCTTTCTCAGAAGTACAGAAAGAGCAAGAAGAATAGCCTCCAACATATCAGCAATGTCCCTCAGTAACCAAAGCAATAAACCACAATCAAACGTTCTTTTAGCCATTCAGCAGAAACGCGATGATGAGGCAACCTAGATCTGAGAGTGAAGAAATTAAGGCACAGACAAAGCACCTAGTACAAAATACACAGCAAAGCCAAACTTGACACACAGCCTTTCCAAATGCCCTTGACAAGCAAATTCAAACTATTCTTTACTCTTTTTTTCCAAATGGAAGAAATCTTAGTATTGCTGAAGTCAAAAGCAATACTCTCCATTTAACAGTGCCTGTAATTCATCTGCAGGAAATTAACTGCCAGGCTTTAAAGCATTTTTCCTCTTGGGTAATACTTGGAACATTCATCAACTCTGTAGCAGGATCCCAGCATTTCTGTTTAGTTTTCCTCTTGGTAGTTAAACATTGCAGCAGCTTCTATGTTGTTCCATTTATTTACATTTTTAATAACAGAATCGTAAACTTTCTACTTCCCCTATCTTGATGGCCTTTTTTCAGTCTGAGCTCTTCATGTTTCCTTCATGTTTCTGCAGTTAGTGAGAAGCTTCTTTGGATCGTTTTGAGTATCCTACCACCTTCTGCTTAAGAAACATGATTCTAGGAACAGACAAGGCAGCTGTCAGGAGATTATTTCACAGATGCACTTGGCATGATGTGAAACCATTTTCTGCTGGCAATAACTGGAATAAATATGTAATTCCACCACAGAGAAACAGCAGGCTTAGGAAAAAAATTATGATGAAATCAAGAGTAAGCAACAGGCACTGCTGAACTGTGTTTTGGTGTTCATCATGCCCTTCCAGAACTTTACACATATCTTCATTCTGTTAAGCTCTACAAGTCCACGCTCCCTTTCATGAGGCACCAAATGCAGAGGCAAAAGGAGACTTTAAAGAACAAGACAGGGACTGACGTAAGGCTATCTACAACCTAGGCCAGTGGCACAGGAAGCTGTGCACATTTAGTGCCTTGTTTTACCTATCAAACTCCACATTTTATAGGGTAATAAAAATATTTCCTTGCTTACACAATAGGTGGACATCCAGTTTTGCTGTTTACATCAGGAATTTGCTTACGCTCCAGTTTCTGTTGTGTTAACAATTATGAGACTCACAAGCCAAAGTGTAGAGAACACAGGGATTTTGATGTTGAACACTCTGTTATCTTGGCATCCAGAGTCTACACTGCAGAGCAAGTTTGATTACAGACAGGTAACATTCCTCACAAGCATGTCTAATAAGACAAAATATTTCTGGATCACTTTGTGTAGCTGGAAGAGAATAAGTGAGTTTATTATTTGTTACTTTCCAGGTTTATCTGTATTCAGGGAGCACCCAGCTGTGCATAGTGTTTTACCTGAAAGTTTTGCTCATGTTCTGCCAGAGTAATTCCTAATCAAAGGAAACACAATAGAAGAAAGATTCAGCTTATATAAAAATTCAATTAAGCACTTTTGCTTCAAACAAGAGGCTTATTCACAGTGCTGTAAAAAGAGACTGAAAATGCACACTATATTGTGCAGATACAGAATCCATAGCTAATCCTATATAAATACACCAAAGTGAAAATTCCAGAATTAACAAACAATGTGCATTTTCTCTTGCACATCACATTCCTTAAAGTATTTGTACTGTAAGCTGCTTGGAGCAGAGACCTGACACTGTTAATTAGTCCTTAAGAACTATGTACATTAGGGACCACATTTAAGACTTTTTCTTCTTTTCAAAGTTCAGAGGAACAGATTTGATTTTACACTTCTCCTATGAATCAGTCTAAGGAACAGAAAGCAAAATCTCATTTTAAATAATGCAACTGATTATTCGGGGGGTTTTTTTATGATTTTTTTTTTCATTTGTGATTTACATTAAATTATAGGAAAGCAGTGTTTGGGGTTTGGGTTTAATTTTCAAACAGTTGTTCACTTCTAAAAATCTCCAGTCTCTTCCAGATGCACCACCTGCCGAGTATGTAGAAGAACACTCAGGACACATCCTGAGCGATAGCCAACATTCACAATTTCTACAGTCATTAAGAGGTAAAAACTCCTAGAGAAAAAGCTTTTGTTAAATCAAACACATGGTTGGGGACTACAGAAACCATAATTACTGGAACACCACATTTTGGTGAACTTCAGACAATATATATTTCTTCTTAGAAAGAGAAGACAACATAATTACAAACTTCCTTAAAACTCAAGAAGAGGAAATTAAAATCTTCCAGGCACCCAAATTCATAACTAACTTTAAATGTGATTTTTGAGAACAAATAATAAAAATCATGAACACATTATGCCCTTATTGTTCCTCCTATTCTGCTGAGCACACTGGCTCTTTCAATACAATTCAAAAGGAGCCAGTCCAAAAAGGGCAAAAAAACTGAAATGCAATTGCGGGGGGAAAAAAAAAAAAGAGAACCAGACTGGGCACACATATTTTAAAAAATCTGGCATTGTGTAAGTTTATAAATCAAAATTAGTTGTTGTTTAATAGTTTTCACATGAGTTACTTCCATACCCAGAGCAGAACACCAACTACAATATGTCTTTGCCCAGATATTTTCTTCTGACACTGTTAAGAGGATGAAATAGCATGCACCAAATGCAAAATTCTTTGATGTAAAGGTACATCTATGATTGCTTATCTTTTGCAATCAGCCTCTCCTGGAAATTCAGAGTTTCCATCCAGATGCAGTTGCAGCAATTTCAGACTCTGTTCTAATTTATGATTAGAAAGGGTTCCCACTCCTGCAGCTTTGACCACATTCCCTTTACACTTTCCAATCCATTCCTTCTAAAGCCACTCCAGCATTATCTCTCTCCTGATATCACTTGTTTGCCAGAACTGCAGCATTTAAGATTCAAACCCAAACACTCCCTGAGGGAGCTGAATACCCTTTATTCCTATGAATATGTATCATTATGAATACAAAACTATCATGAACAAAAGCATTTTTAAGAGTGAGCTTTGAGTGTATTTTGCTACAGTAAATAGAGGCTATTGCAAAGGCAGGTATTTTGAACAATAGGTGTCTGCACACCTGGGAAGTTCACAGTCAAACTGTAGGCAATTAGCAAGTACAGAATGTAATGTTCCTTTAAAAATCTCAAAATACTAATCTGGACAATTAAATATAATGGCCTTTTATGTAGATATATATGATCAGACTGTGTAAAACACTTGTGAATTTTTCAATTCTGAAAGTTCCATTTGTAGTTTAGTACCATTTATAACATCAGTCCTGAAATGCTATTTACTACTGTGGTGCTTTGTACATCCATGCTACTTAAAAAAATATTTAAAACTAACATTTCGTTCTTGAAGGATTTCCAAGGTAAGACTCCATCCATCAACAGCCTGTAGGTCAGTGGTTTTCAGTCTGTGGTCTGTGAGGCTGTAGGGTTTAAGCAAACTTATCCTTGTGAGGCTTAGACTTGTTCTTGAAGGGCCAACACCTACAGTGTATGAAGCCCGCATTTGAAATTGGTAACGACTGCATTAGCAGAAGACAAATCACACCTGTATTAGCAGGATGAGGATCTACAGACCAGCCCTCCCACAAAAGAGAAGCTGCTTAGAAGATGCCAAGTATCCTGGATTTCCCTTAATACTCTTCATTATTTAGTCCATACCATCTACTGGATGTACTAACTTGTCAGGCAGTCTTATAGGATGGGTCTAGACTTTTGCTTGTCGAAAAAAATGTCATTACCTTGCCTTTTTCCGCCTCAAAAAACAGATCACTGTTATCTGAAAAAGTACTAACTCTAACTCTACTGTTAAAATATGGATAAACTCTGACCTCTAATCCTTAAAAGTGCTACAAGAGGATCATCACAGATCATCACAACTGGATGCTGCACCAGCCCCAAACTTTGCCTGCAGATACTCAGGTTTTACTGCCACTTTTCTGTAGTATCTGTGAAGAAAAACCTAAAACACTCAACTGTATAGAACACAATAAAGTAGTAGCACTTTAATAAAAAAAGATTAATTACTAAAGAAAAACAGATATAAATTTCTTTTATGTCCCCACGTAAAGTCATCAGACAAAGCTAGTATCAAATAAATTATTTTGATGGTACTTTGTTCTCAAACATATGCACAAACAGATCACATTCAGCAGTTTCATCAGAAATAGCAGTTTTAGTAATACAGTAAAATAGGGCTTATAATTTTCCTGAATGGTACTAACTTGGACTGAAACTGACTGAATTTCAGTCAAAAAAGTACATCCAGGCACCAAAATCACAAAGCCAAGTAAAGTGATGCAATTTTACCTCGTAATTCTGACAACTTGTTCTTTGGACAGCTCCATTACCCATTTCTGCTGAACCAGGGACCTGAGGTTGAGCCCAAGTATAGGGAACAAATTTTTATCTTTCCTATAAGGTCTGTCCATTGTACTCAACATTAAGTTTCTGAAAAACCAACACATTTGCTTCTGGGCTTAGTAACATCAAGATGTAATCTAGACTAGGCATGAGGCCAGGGAGAAGAAAGGAATACGATCATTCCCCTGCCTAAACTAAGAGGACTAAGTGGAGAAAGAAACTTTTTGATCAAAGAGGGATAAGATGGAAGACTTGAGGAGGAAAGGGGAAGATTGGGAAAAGGAGCTTGAGGGGGTTGGAATGAATAGAAGACTGGCAGGGAAAGGAAAAGGGAAGTTAGGAAGGGAGTTTCCTTATTCCAAATTTAGTAGAGGAGTGATTTGAGATGACCTATGAAACCTGACGCAAGACTGCAGTCTGCTTTGCATAAATGCTGAAGTCAGTGGGAACTATGTGCCACGTAACAACTCTGATACCATGTCCTAGGCTTCTCAAAAGCTACCCAAAACATTTATGTTAATCTTTCTGAATTTCAGTCTCCCATCTGCCAAGTAGGAATAATAATAATCCTCTCATATGGATAATGTAAAAACAAATTCATTAATGCTTGCAGATACTGTAATAATGAGGATCATAAAAAAGCACAACAGAAATACCAACTCTGCATTGGGAACAGGGTTTAATTAATCTGTAGTAAACAACAAACGGGCCTTTTGTTCTCTGTCTATGTTTACATCTTAGCAAAAGAAAACTTGGCATTTAAGAACTCCCAGACTGGAAGCAATACCTGTAAGAGCAGTAAGTAAAAGGCACTGACCATAGCCAAGAAGGTAGAGAACACAAAACACTGAACCAGAATTGAGAGGGAAAAGTAAACTGTGACTGTGTAACTTAAAGGCTATCTGATTGCTTATGTGAAGGAGAAGTAGGAATGGATAAAACAATAATTTAATTCAGACACTTTTTAAGATTGCCTTTACAGCTTTCATAATTGCCTTTTAATTCCACATTATGTGTGTTCTCATACTGATGTTCATTCAGGCACTCACGAATCTTCCACACTGGCACTGTGTGCACACCTGTGTCTATATATGAAGCAATTTTCAGTTAAACCAATAAAACAAATATAGAACTAATATATTCAGTGCTACTACGTAATGACGTTAACAAATTCACTTGCAGCACAAATTATTCATGTACAATAGCAGCTTGAAAATGTATTTTCCAATTCTTTTGAAGTTAGACTAATCTTAAAACAACAAATGATGAAAGTTCAAACAAAAGCTAATTTTATTTAATGAACTAACCAAGGAGGTATTGTGAAAGTATTGTGCAACCAAATGCTAAGCTAATTATTGTGAGAACAAATAACTGTTGCCATAGTTACTGGACAGTGTTTTCTATAATCACTTTTATCTCTTCAATAAATCTTTGTGACGCAACAAATATAAAAAGTTGACTGTAAAATGACTATTATGTTTTGAACAGCATTTAGTTATGAGTGATCTGCCATTGTACTTGTGTTCCCATGTTTGTCAGGATAACAAAAGACAGGTATTTGCTCAAGTTAACAGGGAAACAATTACAGCTATAGCTTGGCTTCTGGACTGCAGTTCAGGTCGTTGATTTTTAGCATAGACATTTCCTTTTTTGTATCAAACACATTTGTGTTGATTTGTTTGCCTTTAGACTGTAAAGTATTAAGAAGGCTGGGTTGTTCTTTCTTTTCCCCTCATTAGTGCGCTATACTTTTATGTCAGTTCACATTAGGTGATGTAATTGAACTCTACAGTAACTGAAAGCTAAAACCAAAATTTGGGTCATAAACACATGAACATGAAAGCCAACATCAAAAGCATATCCCAGTGCTGAATGAAACAAACTCCCCTGCTCTGACTGAATGCCTCTGTAAGGGAGCCCAGTTTGTATCATGCCACAATTCCACAACTGGCTTCTGCAAGAAGTGTGTTGAACTAACAAATATTCTCTGTTTCCCACATTTTTATGTCCACAGTTACACCAGTGGATTCATGGCTAAATCTAATGCTTGGAATTGATCTCAGTTTGAAAGGTCTTGAGAAAATACTAGTTTTGACTGGCAAACTCAAGATAATAAAGACAAATAGGGATACCACAGAATAGGTTATCAGCCTCTCAGTGGAATTTTCCAAATTCAACATTTGAGCATAGTCGTTGAAATGAAATCCCCAACATTAGAAATTAAATGTTTTTTAGACATTTGTATTAAATGGCATTTCTCTACTTCTCTGATACCTTGCAATTTCATGTAACGCCTGCCACCTTACACTGGATGCTGCAGAAAGTCCCACAAATCAGATGTGGCTTCAAATATGTTTGTGTCTTAAATTCATGAGCAATTGATTATCAGCTAAAGCTAGCCACAAATTCTAAAATGAAAAACACAATGTTGACCAATTTCATATGATTAATGGAAACACCTGGAGTATTTATACACCTTTTTTCATGTCACATCAGTACATTTCTGATTTTCTGATGAGTTCCTGAATGGGAAAGGAACTTCTCAAACACAAAACAATCTCATTGTACAAGGCATTCCAAATTTCCAGCTCCAGAGGCAGGAAATCTGGCCACTGCAAGGTCCACAAGAGTCAAAGGCATGTTACATGAGAAAGGCTCTGTTGCCTTTATAGTTTCTCAGACTGTCCCAAGTAGGTGTTCCAGGATGGGGAATATGGCAGCCCAGAGAGGCAGGAAGGTCTCACAAGGAGAGGTTGTGTTAGAGCAGTCTTGGGGTTCCTGAAGGTGAAAGTGCTGTTCCTGGCAGTTTCATAATGTTTACATAAACAAGAATACCACAGTTCAAGTCACCACTGGGAGACTGCGTAGCATTTCAGAGCAACAACTTGTCCATTTTTTCCCAGCAAGTATCTTCACAATTTTCAATACATAAGAAATTTTCTATTTTAATCAGTCCAGCAAACAAAAAATCATATTTTTGGCTGTTTTCACCTTATCTGTCAAGCATAAGGACAAAAGAAATGAGGTGGAATTTACAACCCAAAGAAATTTCAGTTCTAAAATAAGCGCTACAAAAAGTTGCACTGGTTTCTATCAAGTTTAGATCTATGGAGATTCCACAACATTCTTTAAACTTCTCAGGTCAGCTAATAAAGTTCAAAACACCACCACTGCTCCCTGAGGAACCAGCACAGCTCACAGAGAGGACAACTGGCACAGGCCATCTTCACATTTCACTGATTTCTGCTGCTCCTATTGCCCTCCAAAAGTCTCATGTCACCTGTGCAGTTCAGACCTGAGCCTAGAACTGGGAATCAAAACCCTGTGCCATTTATCTTCCTGCATCATCACCTGCTGCATCAGAATCTAACGTACTGTATTAGACAAGAAACGAGATGCATAAAAAACATGTAATCAGATGGTTAACAGAGGAATGGGGTAACTGAGAAGGCCCAGCATAGAAAATAATCACATATTAAAGCAAAGAACAAAGAGGAAATCAGTTCTACAGTATTACAGTAAAGAATATTTTTAATAGTGCTGCAAGGGACTCTAAATGTTGAATTTTGGATCACATGTCAATGAGTCATGCATTACTGGATAATTTTTTCCTCCTTTCTAAATTTTCCAGCCCGGTAAGAAGCTTCATTATTAATTTACCTAAGTTTGAATGCTCAACTTAAACTAACCTTTAACACGCTTTTCAGTGTTTCTGTAACAAAGCCACCATCTCGACATCACAGCCTGCACTGTCACTTACTAAAACTATTTCTCAGAAAGAAAATAAAACACTATACATATTGCAAGGATAATTGTTTAAAGAGACAAATGGGTTAATTACATTCATGTCACCTTGTAAAAATGAAAATTAGAAAGCTAAAAAGCCTTAAACAAATAACCAATAATACATGCTGCTAGTAGCCTAAATAAATCCTCACAGTCCTTACTCACAGCAAATGTGTTTTATTAGAGAAAGGAAGAATTGTATTGCAAGAACTGTAATAATAGGAATTACAGTATCAACTTATTTTACAGCAATTCTATTGAGTGGTTGAGAACATTCATTGTTTTTGTCCAGGGTATGTTGGAGTTGGAGACACTGTAGACAATAAAACTTTTTTGGGTTTTCTTTTAATATTCATCCACTTGTTCATTTGACTTCAAGACTCTGCACATTTTGTGTTGTGATGGATTTTAGCTTTGCTGGTATTAGACTGCAAAGTATTTAGTGTATTACACAGAAATTTCATGAGATAAAAAAATTCCGTCTGCACTCCCTGTGCATGGGAGCACATTTTGTGCAGGGAGCTGTGATGCAGTTCTCAAAATATTTTGATACTTTTTGCTTCTTACAACTCTTAAGTGCATTAAGTTAAACAGACTTACACAGTGCACCTCAAAGACAGCATCTCTTTCTCCATGCATCACAAAGACCTTGATTTAACTTTGAGCACCAGCTTGTAGGTCATATCAAAACTTGTTCCTCCAGGAACCTGACAGAACAAAATCCTTATGAACCCAGGTGACAGGACTGGATAACCTCTGCCAATACAAGCCATACCATGATGCCAGACAGCCCTAGGAGGCTGAAAGCCCATTCAGTGAGCAAAAGAGGTGAAGTGAGGAAGAAAAGTTGAATAGTAACTGAAAGAAGGAATTCAGACTTCAGTGGGGTGGTTATTAGATTAAGGTCAACAGCCTCACTGGAGTGATTCCTAAACTTTTCTTTCATAACTTCACTTCTAGGATTACAGCCCTATTTTCACTGCAACTTTTGATAGTGTTCATACTTACAGATCTTATCTCTTAATAGTAATTTTGAAGTTTTCATAAAACTTTTGAAGTTATTCCAAAGCATGAGACACAGAGAAACAAAATACACAACTCCTAACTCTGCACACACTTGCATCACTTGTTTAATGGAGTTTCCCTTGAATTCTATCAGTGTAAATGAAAAGGGGGACAAGGCTCTGCATCTCTTAGATAATTAGAAAACATTCTTTGCACCATTACCTAAAACTCATTTTGTAAAAGACTTCTTCTAAAGCTTTTATACTATTTTACTTATTTCCTTGCCTGATTAGCTTTTAACCAAATGTAGATGTTTTCCTTGACCTATTTTCAAAGCTAACTAAATCCCTAAATCCCCCAGTTATGCAATCCTGAAGGATTAAACGTTTGTCATGAAAGAGTCTGAATTTGTTTGGACTGAATAAATTTCAGTGGTTTACATACAGTTCATCGATTAAACTACATTCATAGAATGCTGGCTCTTATCACAGGGAGTCTGCCAAAGTAGCTCTATTTAGATGTATATAAGCTTTTGCTCATAGTTAAACACACAAAATATTAGCATATGGTACACCTTGGAAGAGAATGAGGCTCTTTTTATATATAACACTTGTTCCACCTTTGCAGAAGTATTACCATAATATAATATCCATACTGCAGTACCACCTGAATGCCAGCCTGCTCAGAAAACACCTGTATTATGTAAAATTACAATCTCTGCTCCAAAGCAATCAACCTAAGGGCAGGATAAACCAGGCAGAGGAGATAAACAAGTGGGTTGGTCTGGGGATGGTGGCAAGGACAGGGTAACAAATAATAGGATGCACAGGATTTGCAGCCAGTGAGGAAGAACAATCCCAACGTGCCATCTGCCCACCCATAATTAGATTAGAGTTCTCTCTATGCAGTGCAGCAGAGCAGTCTTGAAGAGGCATTTGGAGGAGAACAGGACCTTCTCCTGTGTCTTTAGAACTTCTCCTGTGCCCAGTAAGGTATCATGAGACAAAGAATAAAGATGCCCAAGGAGATGCCCAGGTGTCAAGGACCTAGCAAGGTAACAGGTCACACACACAGAAGGGCTAAATCATGACAAAGGTCTATTCTGCTTGTTTTTTTAAGATTTTGCTCACATAGTAAGAATATTCTTT
Organism: Drymodes brunneopygia; assembly: GCA_013400955.1. NCBI lineage: Eukaryota > Metazoa > Chordata > Aves > Passeriformes > Petroicidae > Drymodes > Drymodes brunneopygia. The sequence continues at coordinate 1,352,183 of VZTZ01001661.1, forward strand.
ACAAGTCACCTTCATGGTGGTTTAACTGGTTCTACTTCTCCTTTACAATGGGCTGAGAACTGCTATTTCCAATTACACTATCATAGTTAAAAATGTAAAACCTCAATTTCTTGGCATTGAACAGTTATTTTTTACTTCTTAGAACACACTGAGATCATCTGCAGAGAAATGAAGATATCTTCATAGTACGTGTGAACACCAAGAGAGTGATTTAGAAGAACTAAAAATGTATTTTTTTTAGGGTACACATGAACCTCTCTAAATGAGGATGTCAAAAATATTTTTCTTCCTTAAACATAATGATCCCTCCCTGCCTGAGTTTCTATCCTTTCTTCTAAAACACTGTGTCAGTCTCTCTTGGGACAGGAAACCAGAATACATGACCTGCTTTCATCAATTGCTGCATTCACCTACTGTAGCAATTGCTGTTTTAAACAGTTGGAATAAAATGGTCATATACAATTCACCTTCCAACCTTCAAAATATGTAGACTCAAAAATTATTTAATGCATCTAGATTAGTGCCCTTCAATACTGAAGAACTTGGGATTTCATTTTCAATTCATTCCGATAAATAAATCACTCTATGATGTGAGCAGGTACTATGCAGTAAATAATTATGAAATTCAAGTTTAGCAAAAACAGTTAAAGCATTGCAACATATCCACTGAATATAAAATGCAAAAATAGCACTTTCCACGTTCTGTAAATTTTCTGTAAATACAGTCTTTTGCTCAATTACATGCTCCATTCTTTCTGGAAATGTAAGTAATTTTCAGTTTCTACGAGGACAGGAAAAACAGCTCACAGAACTTGCAGCCTCAGTATTGCAAAATTCTGTACGGATAAGCCAGCTCTTAAAAAGAAAGTCACACCACTTGTTCACATTATGGGTGGATACCCCGAGTGGCTGCAAAAAATGACTGAAACCATTACCCTGCAGATAACCACAGCTTTACAATAGGTACTGACAGCTGCAGATTTGCTGTACTTAAGACAAAATCTGGGGGAAATTCATAGCTGTCACAGCTGTGTGTCTGCATTTGTAGCATCCCAAAACAAAAATACTGATCAAGGATGAAAAATAGCTGAGTAAAACTGAAAGCAGAAAAATAAAGACAACAATTGAAAATAACGGAAATTAAGGCAATGAAAATTAAGGGAAACTAAGCATGTCTAAGGCCTTGAGAAACAAAAGGAACTGTGCTGGTACATGTGCCTTGTGCTGGGCAGCCTTGTCATGCTAATATTAATCAGAATATAGTTTAATCAAAACAAGTTTAACAAATCACAAGCAGTGGTCAGCAAGAAGATAAACCCAAAATCTATTTCCTGGAAAATTAGTTTCACCAAAATAGAGCAAGAATATAAGATTAATAAAAAAGCAGCAAAGGCTTTTTTTCTGTTTTACTTTCCTAGTTTTTAGAGCAGGTATTTTGATCCTAAAAACGATAGGGTTTTTTTCCTAAATACATACAGTCACAATACACTGTCAATCAAGTTAGATTTATTTACTATTGCACAAACTAGACTGCACATTAAACAGCTTTTCCTGTAGGCTTCATACAGAAGAGTTAAAAAGCCTTGCTGGATTATCAGCAGAATTAGCAGAAATCACCTGGAGCACAATTCCTGCTGTTCCTAATTCAACAGCAGGCAGGATTTAGGAGTGCAGTTACAGGACTTGTCATTAGGAATTTCTCAGTGTAACTCCAGGCTGAGGCATGACCCTTCCTGTACCTGGGGACACACTGGATATCCAGGCCCTCAGCAGGGACAAACCAGACTGAAGGCACAGAGAGGGCTCTGGTGCCAGGCTGCTTCCCAAGGAAAGGATCTTCTACGAAGATCTCAAGCTGGGATCTAGGTAGAAGGCACTACCACTGTGAGAGCAAAACTTCAGAACACATTTATCAGCCATTGACCAGAAGGGGAAGTGAATCCCCAGGTCTGGGGGATTGGCACAACACTCACCAGGAGTAGGTGGCAGACACAGCTACAGAAATGGATGCATACACAGCACATAACACACATGTGGTATTTGAAAAACTTCAGGAAAAAGGGAAAATTCCTGCCTAGACTGGTGCTACTGGTAACTATAAAAGACCATAAATGCAAGTTTAAAGAATAATGGTGCTGGGTCAGGTCCTGCAGTAGATGTGGGTACATGCTTAGCTCATGTATTTTGCTTTCTTCAGTGTTTTTGGACAGACTTTGAATTACTTGATAGTATACTCAAACTTAATGCATGTAACTCCTAACACTTCTAACTGCTTTTCAAATACATTGGTATTTCCACTGATGTGTGCTTAAAATACTTATTTCTGAACGTAGAATTCATATATCACATCCAAGAAAAGAAAGCCATTTCTACATTTACTCTCAAACCTCAGCAGAATACTGTACTTTGCTAGATTTTGGAGGAAAAGCAATCAAATAGCTTCCAGTTCTACTTTTGAAGAAAAGCTAACTGAGAAGTAAAAAAGACTGTCAATGTCAAGAGTTACAACAGGATCTGGGGAAATGACATCGTCAGTGGTTACAAAAGAACGCCCACACACAACGTCTAACCAGATGGAAGATGCAATTTCTCAAAAAAAAAAAAAGTGTTAACATTTCTTTGCCATGTTAAGTCACCAGGTTTCCCTTAAATGCTTAAATATTAATTGTCACCTGAAATAATGCTGAAACCAAATATTAAACCAAACATACGTGGAACTTTTGGAAGATCTCTGTGGACTAGAGATGACATTTACTTCAATGTTGACCAGCATAAAATCTTGGCATATGTTATAATGGCGTGAAGTGCTTGCTGTGGCACATATTTCCTGTACTGTCTCATAAGCCTTAGTCTATGCAATATGCAAGGTTTTCCAGGTTAAATTCTAGTGTTCCATATATGAAACATCCCTTATTATTTCATTACTGCTTATGAATTAATTTCTAGAAGGGTATTATGTTTTAGGATTACAACAGTACCATCAATTTAAAGAGAGCTTTCTAGAAAAAGAGCAGGACAGAAAACACTATTTCAAGTTAGCTCTTTTGTTCAAGACTTTGGTTGTTTATTTTAAAGACAGTATCTTAAAAGAATTTTTTGCCTAATGACTGCTTTTCTATTTAAACCTTAAACAATCTGTTCCATGAACCACCTGGAAAAAGTGCATTGAAAAATAGTTGAAAACATCCTTTCATTATAATTCCTGGAAAAATGTGACAGTCATTATCTATAACGAGACTTTCATATTTACAAAGAGTTAATTTAAATATCATGCTGATCTCCCCTCTCCAAGGAGCACTGAACAATCAGAATTCATTATGTTGCCTGTTATAATGCTGTTATTTCTTGTTATAATGAAGACAGCACAAAAACCACACCAGAACAGAAGATATATCTGATAGAACTGAAATGTCATTTTTCACAAAAATCTTTTTTCTGTTCCTCATACTTGGGTCAGACCTGCACTACAAGGCACTGGCTGAACACTGACCACAGCTTTCATGATCCACTCTCAAAGGCTGACTGACCCACAGAGATAATATCAGAGGTTCTATTACTCAGCCACACATCCTAATGAGAAACTTTCCCATTTCTGCACCACAACCACTGACAGGTTGGCTCACAGACACACCTGTCTGTGCCTCACCCAGGCAGGTGAATGGTTTGGACAGATGGTCTGAGACTACCAGGGCAGAGGAGCCAGGGAACGCTGCAGTGCCTGTGTTTCACCATGGAGGTGTTCTGGGCTTTTATGCAACTGCATCTAAGGAGGTTAAGGAGCTGTAATTAGCACACATCACCTCGCTGTCACTGCAGCTAATCAGGCTGAAAAATCCCAAGTGTCTCCACTCCGGAGCAGTCCTGCTTCTTGCGATGGAATTTTCAAGCTCTTCTTGCTAATTGCTTACACTGCTTTCAGACTCTCTGGCACCACTGAAAGCTTCTTTTTGGTGTGGAAACGGGGGTGGGGGGGGCAAGATTCTCACTGTGGAAGTGACCTTTTCTCTCTACTAGGAACCTCAGCAGAGGCATGGACTCTTCTGAAGGCATCTATTGATATTAACAATACAGATCAATTTGGAGGTATATTCATTTTAATTCTCACTGAATTTCAGGGGTAATCCTGGGCTCTGTCTATACTGTAAAGTGTACAGCTACTCAAAACAAAATATTTTAGGTGACACATCTGGTACCACACTGCCAGCTGCCAGCACAGCTGTGGCTCAGGCTCAAAGCATCCAAATCAAGATTACAAACAGCCGAGGTTACGTGATCTGCTGGTGAGTTGCGGTTGTTAGATGCTCAAATCTTACTTGCAACTGATCAGATCAGACCACATGATTGACAGCTTGGGGTCAGGATAGCAGCCTCAAGCTTTCCTCATTGAGAGCATCTGCCAGAGTGAGACCTAAGTGTGCACCTAAGCACACCCAACATATACAAGGTGGATGATGGGCAAGTCTGTAGCTGAGAATGGGCTTAATAGTTCCTTTGTTATCCTGAACAGCCATTTACTCAAACTTCACAATCTACATCCTGTTCATTTGATGCCTGCTCAGTCTAAATGTGAAGTTCCCACATCACAGACACAGATTATCTAAGACCCAGCTGTTGCAAGCAGCCATCCAACCAGCTGCTCTTTTCTGGTTATGGCCAGTGTCTGTTGGGCTTCTCTCCTCCTTGCCTCCCCAGGACCAATGGTAAAATATTTTTCATTGCAGGTCTGGCCTTGTCAGCCTGCTCTCTTCAGGTTGTTGAATACAGTCTTCATTTATCAGCTTCAGAGTAATTTTTTACTGAAGTAATTTTTAAGATTACATGACTGTTTCACAATATGAGGTACAAGTGTAAATGTAGCAGAGTCACTAGGTAGGGAATGTCATAAGCATAAAATAAATTCTAACAGCCAAGAACTAAATACTGTTTACATGTTTATACCCTTCTCATATCGTATCATGTTAACATAATTTTATTTTTGCTTTGTGGCTATTCTTTCAACTGAACAATTTTTAGAAATGAGGTTTCATGAGTTCACATTGAAAAAAAAGAACCCCTTACAACCTAAGCAACAGATAATTTTATTGTGTTCCTAAGTCAGATGATATATAAGTTGCTACAGGAAAACATACTTTTAATGTCAGTCCTCAATATCAGAATTACTTTTTTACAATTAACTGTGTTGCCAACATAAATGCAAACCTTAAGTAGATCTGCACATTAGAGATGAATAAAAAGGTAGAAAACACAAAAGCTTCTGAATGTTTTTTTGGAGGACATAGTTTAAAAATGTCGAGGACAAATTTGCTATGTACTGCTAGTACAGTGCACTATATAGTCATTGAGTTTTTAAGTTAAAAAAAAACAAAAAAACAAGCCAGCAATCTCCCTTTTTATTGAAAGGTCATTGTAATGCAATAGGACACAGTAAGCAGTTGTGAAATTAAGCCCTCCAGAACCTGGTTGCAGCTTTGGAATGTGACCATTGTTGTGCAATGGAGTTTGTCACCATCATATGAAAACCCCATTGGGAAATACATCTTTTGTTTACCTGCTCATCACAGATAACCATCAACTGATTCACATTCTGTAGTATTTTACTAAGGTCTAAAACAATACCTGAACTGTAAACATGATCTTTTTCAGTAAATACCTTTATTCAAGCAGTTTTAGAATGTTTCATACATCCTACATACAGACTGTTTTCTCTTTTTTTGTGTTTCTCTTTAAAGAGGAGGTTTGTGAACAGGCTCACAGCCTATTAAAAGCTTCTCTGTTCTTGCTACCTATTTTTACCCACCTAAAAAAATACAATAATTATGCTGAGCTAAATTTTCAGTGGAAGATTAATCATGTTAATGTCTCAAGCAGAGGCTTGACCTCTGCTCGGGAGGAACAAGCAGCAAAAGGAAATTAACCCACACATAGAGACATCTATAGAAGCACAAGTACAAGCATATTGTTCTAATTAGAATCTCAGTTTTCTGGAATTCTGGCGAATCTCAGGGCACATCTACACAGATGAGTGTAAACAGAGCTCCTCTGCCCATTCCCTTGGTTGAACTGATGGAGACTAGTGCTGATTCAGAATTTGTGTAGCCACATTTGCATGGCACTGGCCTGACTAGATGTAGAGACAAGGCAGGCAGAGGAACTCAGTATGTCTGCACATGCCTGTAGACACTCATCCTGAGGTGCAGACTTTCCCCATCCTACAGAGGACAACATAATAGAGATGTTAATCAAACTTCTCCATGAGGGAGTTAAAGAGATACTCCAAGTTTATATACAAACTAAAAATATGGCTCCAGACTTAGAATCCTAAATGTGGATTTAGGAAATTAGCTTTGCAATATGCAGTGTTGATGCAGCAAATTAACCTTCAGAATCTTAATTTCCTCAAACAGCACAATTGATCTGAAATACACAAGTTAGTTATGCCTTAAAGGAGGAGTTTTTAACTTGTTTAGTGAAAAGCCTGTGTCTTCACTCCCGTCGTCTTTGGTGACTTGCCTGCCCCAGGACTAAGGACTCTCATGACTTGGGAGAGCTTTTCAATTGCAAACATCTGTTTGTCATTTCTGATCTGTAGTTAATCTCAGTGCAAATTTGTCCACTAACACATCACAGATACACCTGCTACCAGAAGTATTAAACACTTGCCATAGATTTTAAGTGTGTAAGAAACAAAAAACAGAGGCAATGAAATCTGCTAGACTAATGGCTTTTTCAAAACGAAAGCACTTGGCAGGTGTTTAGAAATGAGCATTTTAACAGTCAGAGTCTTTTCAAAAGGTGACAGTGATTAACAGTGCAGTGATGCCACTGGATCTTGTATGACTATGCTTGTGAATCAACCTCAGACAGACTGTAGCAAAAAAGGGCTATTTTTAAGATTAAAGGCTCACAGGACAACCTTAGTCAGAAAGGTTGGTTCTCATAGGGCACAGTCACATAAAAATAGTGCAACAGACAACAGTTTTTTCTGGCCATCTGTAGCTCATGCTGTGCAAGTAATTTAATGGTAAATTTGTTTAGTAATAACTATATTATTCACAACTCCACGGGAATAAGGAATTACACCCTAAGCACCCTATCCATTCATTACATATGAAAGAGTTCCTCAGGTTAGAGGTACCTGATAAAATCAATTTGAAGGGTGGGGGAAAAAAGCCTCCACTCTGCTGTTGAAAGCATTGCAGGACCTGGATACATCCACAGAAACTAATTTATTAGTTCAAAATTCCTGTCACTTTTCTGTTGACAACTCACAGACACCATGGTGCCTAGACTGCACCTCAAGCACACTTCAAGAACCAGGGAAAGAATGCAGCAAGCTGTTCATCCTCACAGCCTGCAGTGGTTAAGTGGGTATGAATTCTCTCAGCACTCTGCATGATTTACAGCTTTCTATAATGTGTTCTGTTTGCTCTATCGTGTGAAAATTAATATTAAAGAAAATCATCTTGGATTCATAACTGGAACAGCAAGTGATTTGAGAACTGAGAATTTTCACCTGTCATTTTAAGATGCACACGTCACAGGATGTTGGTTTCACTTCAACAGAGTATTTCGTATGTATTTATGGGAAAAAAAGTAAATACTTTGTATCAAAGGTCTCGTTAAGTGCTAGTGTGATGCTTCCACATGGCCTTCTGATCTGTCCTAGACACTCCACTGCCTTGCCCTTACTCTGTCAATGTGTGAACATGTACAAGGAAACACTGCATACGTGAGGAGAATAATTTGCTATAGCTTAATAGAGACATTACTTACACGACGTGTACAGAGATGCCCAAGAGATATCATGCCTTAGGCAGCTCCAATCTTTCTGATGATCCTCTGAGCAGAAAAACCTCCTACACAGAGCTGTCTTTTAAAAGGCACAGTCTTACTCCTAACATAAATTCTCATGTCTATATTCTGCCTAACATGCCTGGAGGTGGGGCTGAGGCACAGCCTATTCAGTAGCTATGAAGAGATTGCTAAAGAGCATATACCATGAGTAACTACTGAAACCATTTTAATAACAGGGACTTGGGGGTCACTGTCAGAGAGGTAACATGGAAAAAAAATCAAAATCCTTTCCCACTTTATACTTATTTATACAATAATTTTTTTATTTTAGGTTTAGGAAAATAACATGACATCATTTCTAGTATGATTGTTAGTGAGAAAAACAAAGAAAAAATACTTAAATCTTATTTAGTTAAATTTACTGAACAATTTTAAATTTTAAAGAGAAGTTTTCAGTTCAGTGATCACAAATTCAAGTTGAAATGAGACAGAAGAGTGCATATCAGGACAATGCTTAGGATGTCACTGTTAAGCTTAATTAATCATTCTTATTTCTCTCTTGAGTCATCATAATGAGATTTTTTAATAGGGAAACCACTTCAAGAGAAATTTTTGAAGTTGATGTTCTAAGAGATTAGACAGAGAAAATGCTTTAGCTTACAAAGATCCTGCATAGCACATATTATTAAATATACAGATGAATGTAACTTACAGTCCCTATTTCCATAATCTGTAGTTAAAGGAAGAGATACAAAGGAAGCTTTTTCTCCATACCAAGGGGTGTGGGATTTTACTTTTGTAGCTGTTTTGAACTTACATTATTAATATTTTAGTTTGATTTTGGTACCTCCTCTGAACATATGCAGAAGGTTGTATGCTAATAGCATAAGATTTGTCTTCAATTATCATAGTAATATTTTTAAGTAGAAAAAAATATGGAAAACATTAAAGAATTTTCTTATCTATTGTTCTAAGAAGTGGCTTTTAGTTAGAAAAAACATTTTTCTAATATTTTTTTCTATCATTTCTATCATTTTTTTAGTTAGAAATAACATTTAGGTGGAACCAAAATTTTAGCATAATGAAGAGTGCCATTTGGCCATGCCAGTGTATTTCAGGATCTCATCACATGGTTGCCTCAGCAAGTTGCTTTTGGTTTCAGCCCTCTCTCATTACCCCTTCCCACCTGACTGAAATCAGCTGATCCTTTTAGGCATTCTCACAGTCAGCCAACAAGCTACTCACTGTCAGATACCCAGCACCATATTTAGGGTGTGCCTTTTACATACAGAGGCCAATAGGAACGCAGTTGCCTCATTTTGTCTGCCCCTTCAGAGCTGTCTGCCCTCCCATCACAAAACCCTTGCCAACTCCAGGGAAAATATTCTCAGTCTACAGGCTTAGCTTTCTGATTCCACATATTGCTGAAAATGCAAATCAATAATAACAAAAAAGGTATTTTAAGATATATAATCTGAGTAAAATGTAATTAACTTTGAACATCCATGCAATCATTTCATTATTGCAGCTAAAAAAATAATTCTCAGAATCCATTTCTTCCAGAATCTCCAAGAAAAATACTCTTTGTTTCACCATTTTCTGATTCATTCGACTTTGGAAGAAAAATAAACACATTGTTGTGTTCAATATTGTTGCACAAGAGAATTCACAAGAATGAAATGTGTTCAAAGTTCCTAGAAAAAATGCAGCAATGCAGGCTGCCAACTTGTTCAATGTCAAGCTCTAGGCAGTATAGCAGGACTAGCAGTAAATGACTCATAGTGAGTCACGCTTTAGCTATTTTTGCTTTTAAAGTAATGCCAGGCGCTGTGTTAATATTCAACCCTGAGTAAATTTAGCAATGCAAGAAAACAAGTGTTTCCATGGTTGCTCCTTCACAATGTTTATGGTATATACACAGCCATTAGGCACAGGAATTAAGCCAAATTAAGAATATGGAAATGTTCGTCTTTCATTTACAACTGAATTTTGCTACACTGGGTTTCATGACTCACTCAGCTACTAGTTTTTCCAACTCTAACAAAAATGTAAAGCCATAGCCAGCACACCACTGTACTGTTAGTGGTCAATAGCCACTACTTTCCTCTAAATTACAGCTTGTGCTGTGTACACTGCTGAGCTGGAAGCATGATAATGAAGTAGTTTTTTCAGGACAAAATAAGACTGGCAGGAAGGCCTCACTAGTGAATCTAAGTCTATCCATCATGGGTAAAATGTTCTGTGACACTTCTAAGGAGGAGAGGGCAAAGCTAAAGCCAAAGAGGAGGACTGAAGAGAGGAAGGAGGCTGTGGCATCACATGAAAAGGGAAAGCAGCTCCAGGAAAAGGAGGAAAGATGCTGATTGGGGCTGGGGAGCAGTTGGGTAAAATGAGAGAAGTGGTGAAGAGAATACAACAGAGCTGGAAAATATCTTTCCATGACATAGCTATGATGTGACAAAGCCCATATGCAGGCACGATGTCAGTGCAGCAATCTACACAGTCATGTTTTCTTAGGTGAGCAGGTATTTGTGGAATTGTGGAATATGAGCCCAACTAATGCAGACATCTGACAAAACAGATGTAGACATCAAAACAAAACTCTTCCAGAGATCAGAAAAGAAGAATTCAATCTGCATTGTAGGAAAAAAAAAGACCCACAAAAAGCCAAAGCAATGGATGCTGCAGCAAAGGTTAGGTGAATAGCTTACTTTGCCCACACTAATAACAGAGCTGCCAAGTGATTACAAATGATTGCTAGTTAAACTTTTTTGTTCCCATTTTAATACAGTGATTTATTCATTAGTCTTAAATAGCAGTAATTACTATTTTTATTGTAGAAGCTGATAAAGCAATCAGAAAGCTTTTACATTTTTTCCCTCGAAGGAAACTCTTTAGCTTTTCTGCATGAAATCTTCCATCCTGTGATAAGCAAGGATTGTTTTTCTCCTTATTTTCCTATCTGACTATAAACTAGCCACTTAGTTTATACTGGGAGCTTGGATAGATCCTGATGAACAGCCATCCTGCAAAAACTTCTTTTGATTTCACTAAGTCTTGGACTGACCCTTAAACTTTCTAATAGGGAGTGAGGGAGAATACCTAGGGATGGGCCAGATCAAAGAACTGAAGAAAAAAAGTCCAAAAATGATAAAAAATTCTGTTCAGTGGCCTCTTAACCCTGAAGGTATCTATGTCCAGTAAGTCTCTCCCAGATTCTCCAAGGATCTGAAGATCTCAGTTCTGTACTTGACCAGAGCTGCCCCAGCCTGAATAGCTAGGAATAAACTGCTGGTCTCACAACCTCTTTGGCTCTTGAAAGGAGGCACAGCTCCATTCAAGTGGAAGAAGAGGAGGTGATGATGGAGATGTACAGAACCCAGATTTCCATTTCTTGCTGCAAGTTAACTCCTGGAGTACACAGTCATGCACTCTCTTCCAGTCCTCCCCAGCCCCCTTCCACTTCCAGCTGCACCTGGTGGCATTCTGCTTCAACTGAAGGACTGCAGAGTGCCCTCTGCACACCTGCCTGCAGCCAAGGGGTTGCTGAAAAGCCTATGAGCAATGGTGTGATGTCAGATGTAAATTCCATCCCATCCAGCAGCCTTACTCTGAAGATGAGTAATGAAAATTGCTACAGAGGGCACAAGGCAAGGAAAGCCAATAGCAAATGTTTTCCTGGTATCATCCAGTCTCCAGTAATCCAGTCAGGGGAGGATCCAGAGAGGAGTCAAACATGTTATCTTCCTCATAAGGGCTTTTTTAGGTGCATATTTGTGAATTTATTGGCATCGCTTCCTGGGAAACTGCTGTAGTCACAACGCTATGGTATAAAATATAAGCACTCTCACCATCACTCCATTAACTGCTTCTCTCCCTCAACAGGTATTTTTAGTGCCTGTTGGAACACCTGTTAAGCAACTTGTCCTTAATCCTAAAATCATTCCCTGCAAGTCTGGTAACACAAATCTACATCCACATTTGAGATGATAAGACACGATAAACCTATCCACACTTGTAAAGTCAGATGCTATGTCTGAAATGCTGTGTCAGCTAACAATTGCTGAAAGGTGACAACTTAAACCACTCCTCAGTTGTGACAAAACATCTGAATGCTCCAAGCCTGTTTAAGTGTAAATGCAAACAAAGGTGCTTGATTTTTTGACTTTGTGCTAATGGAGATTGAAAGCAACATCTCTTAGGTTACCCCTGAGAAACAGTACATAGAATTAGCACTTCAGCTCCCTAATAGCATCAGTAATCATTTCAGAGTCTGAAATTCCCAAATCCACAGATTACAGCCATGGTCCATTTCCTTTCCAGCTACATAATACAAGCACAGGTGCTCAGTCTCACAGTAAAAGGGATTTATTCACGTTGCATTACTTTTAGTTGGCAGGTTTTTCGTCAACTTATGCAATCCTGTGATTGACATACAAATACAAAGCACTCTGTGCTGACGGAACAGATTTGTCACTGAACAAAGCTGTTCCAGCAGGTGTGCCATAGCCCTGCTCCTGGGAGCCAAGGCACTTAACTCTAGGCTCTGGCGTCCAGTCTGAGGCCCACAAACCTAAAAGATGGGTGCTGCAATTCTTTAGAGCTTCTCTAGTTTTCGTCCTCCATTTCAGCTCAACATTTAACAGATTTGGGGGAGTGTGAAGAAGATCTCCAGTATATTAATGGCATAAAATTCAAGTTGGAAAGAAACCGTGTTCTACTGTGAGTTTATCGGTGTTACAGCTTTTAAGAGGGAAATGAAATTATATATGTATCAAAAATTACAGTAAGCAGCCAATGCACATGAACGTGTGATATGGAATTAGAGGATGTTTATTAATCTTGCTGTACACTACTATTTGGCATGTTATTATATGTCAGAAGTATAGATCAGGGAAATTCCACTGATTTCAGACCTACACTGGCACTTACCAAAGAAAGATCTACCTCAACCTGCTGAACTTCTGAAGGACACACGAAGAGCCACATGGGAAATAGTTTCAGGACCCATAAAAATACGAAGTTTTACCTTCTCTGAACTGGAGTATTCTGAAGTTACCATGCAGTGTGATAAGAACTGATGGATTATTATTTAGTCAGCGTTATCTCAGAACTACTTGCCTGTTTCTCCTCAGATGTGTTTTGTCCTGGCACTCAATACAAATGCATTACTTGGAGTAGTAGAGCTCTATTTGAATAAGTATTTCCACTGATCCTCGTGCATACTGATGGCACTAAGTCCCACATATAAATGACCGAAATGAACATACAGAAAGAGTAAAAAAACCTATTGTCCCTCCAGATAAATATTCAAGTAACAGAAAAAAATTAGTAAATAAACCAAAATTCTCTAATTTTAAAGCTCCACTAAGCTTTATTTTTCTCTTTCCTCCTCAATATACTAACTTCAAAATGAGAGCATCTCATTTAAAAATTTTAACACTGAGATGTTCTTCCTTTCCTCCTTTGATTTTTTTTTCTCCTTGGACTGTTCTTCACTTGTTTTCTTGTGATCACGCTTAAAATTTAAACTGTAAGCTCATGGCAAAAGAATGGAATACCTGTATTGTTTGACTTTTAAATCTTTCTGAATAGTGGGCAACAGATATAATGGCAAGTAAAATTGTACTTAGCTGACAGAGGCAGTCCTTGTATTTTCACTGCTCAGATTTGCAAAACAGTATGTATTACTACAGCAGGAAAGAAGTGAATGAAATCTCTAAGTGAAATCACTATTGTTTTATTACCAGAAAGCAAATTTCCCAATGGGTATAATCCATCTATTTAACATTTCTCAATTTTAGATACAGTCAAGGTTTAGTATCTATCCCCTATGCTTCTCACTCATGTGAAATTTATAAAATATTTCTGATGAGTTCAGATATGGTCACAAGACATGAGATTTTATGAGTTTCCATGTTGCATAACTGCATTACCATAGAGTCAAGAAATACAGGAACTGACTGAATTGAACTAAACTCCATTGAGGGAGAACATCTCTAGAAACCAGGGTACAGTGTCAGAATGGGAACAATGAGCAAAAACTTGGTCACAGACTTATTTTGCTTGAAAATTTCTCACCATCTGAGCAAAGTTCTAAAGTTTTTCATCCTCCTTCCAAGAGAAACAAAGGAGAAAAAAATAATATATTTTAGGATGGCATTTTATTAGATACTGTGATTGAATGCAACATCAAGGGAATAGAAGCAGCATCTAGAAGCTCCCTTTCTGACCTATATATTCATACAAACAGTAAAAATGCCATGTTGGTAGCCATCACTGTGCTCAGTTAAGAGAGAATTATCCCATGGCAGTAACAATAAATTAACCTAAGTATTATCCCTAAGTGTATAATAATAATAATAAAAAGTTATTTCCATGTAACACTCCATTCCCTTTCTAAATTTTATAGACTCGGTGCTGACCTGAAAGCCAGGTTGATATAAAACCAAGAATTACATCCTGAAAAGGCTTTTGCAATGGAATAAAATGTAGATCTTTAAAAAATATATGTATAGATTAGATGACAGACATAGAAAGAGATAAGAAGATCTTATCCTCAAGCATCTGCTGATTAGAAGGGCAGATATTTGTAACAGGAGAGACCTACATCCGATGCTCTTTCTGATTTAGATACATCCTCCCTCAGCTGAGTGCTTTACTACAGGGCTAGAGGGTCAGTGTCTCTCAGTATTTCCTTCTGCAATTGTTGCCATTTTTATATAAAGTTAAATACACTGTGGACAGAGAGGGAGACTGATAGCAGAGTTCCAGGTCAATCACTTGGAAGGTCAAGAGTCAGTCAAGTTCTGATTTTAAATCACCAACGCTGAAACTCAGGTCTGTTACAGTCCAGGTTACTCATAACAGAGAAGAGTTGCTGGAGGGGGTGGGTTGATTCCTCTTTCATTTTAACTCTGAATTAGATGTCATAGCTCTAAATGCCAAAGCAAGAAACTTCTTATTTTGATCAATTTCATTAGAAAGGCAATCATTTCACCAAAGAAACCCTCATCAGGTCTATTGGCAACTGATGTTCTTCATTAATCCACCAATAGAATTATTGTTAATGCAAGCTTCTGCATTTTTAGCAGAAAAAAAAAAAGCTAATTTTCACCCTGGAAAAGTCATTCCAGATTGCAGAAGGAAGCATCTGATGGTTTCATTCATTCTGAAATTGGTCGTCACAAACTAGCAAGGACAATAGCTTTTGCACTTTGGATATTGTTCTTGGGTACCATTACAGCTCCTGTTGCTACATTATGTGAGCATCCCATTTATCTAGTTTGTTTCTCAAGCTGATCTTTCCAAAAACTTTAACTCATTCCATAATCAGGCCCTCATCTCTTAATCCTTCAAAACTACAAGTGGGCTAGCTCACTCCTGAGCAAGTCAAGTAGTCTCTTCCAGGAAATACCCAGACAGGACAGTCCCAAAAGGAAAAGCCATGCCAAGTTTATCTTCTCAGGATAGTACTTAAGCCCTACCCAACAGTCAGCTCTCATTCACACAAATGTCTCTTGACATACTCATTTCACTCCTCTGGGGCTGCAGTTTGCCCCCTCAGCATCATGCCATGAAAACATTACTCTGGCACACTAAAACACACTTAGGTTATTACCTACAGTTCTTTGAACTGAAAAAATAACAAAAATATAATAAAGATGTTTTAGTGCCACAAGAGAAGCAGGGCAATTGAATGTTTTGCCCTCAACTGGACATGGCTGCTTTGCTCCATAGGGTACCAGCCCAGAGCAGCACAGACATGAGCCAGTCCAGCTCTCTTCTTGCTTAGTCCACAAACACAATACACCCAGAACTGAATTCCAGACAAGGTCCAGACCCATTCCAATAAGGTCCAGACCCACCAAGCTTTTAGGGACCTAACTCCCAATGATCTGTTCTGAAACTAAATGACTTGATCTAAGACAAGAGGGCAACAAAGCAAAGACCTAAACCAAGGTCTCCTAAACTTCAAATGACCTTCCTAAGGGCTGGATACCCTTTCATTTCTTTACTAGTCAAGGAATTGTCTGTAAGGAATTTTACATAAATGAGAAGAGCATATCCCACACACATGACTGAACTGTCATAACACCAATCCCACTTTCAGCTGGAATTTTCAACTCTTGTGCTGAAGTTGTTTTCTCATAATTAGTCAGTAAGGGGATTTTAAATTATTTTTTTTACATTGAAAATATAAGGGAAAATACACTAACATTACTTTTCAGCTGCCATCAGATTCTCTGCCACCAGAGCTAAGAAGAGAGACAAAAATAGGCCAATTAAGAAGTCAACTACAACTGAAGAGAAACCCAGACCTGCAAATCAGTTATGTGAGTCCATACAAGTAACTTCAACATTTCCTCAGATTTCACCACTGCTGTGTGGTAAGAAGTAAAATTAACTTGCCTGCCTCAATGTGATGTTGTGAGGATTAATTGGATGAAACTTGTCAAGCAATATAATACACAGTATCTTGTTGCAACTTGTTTTCTTATCCTACTAAAAGCAAATAAAAGACCTTAGTCTTTCCTGGAATCTGTGATAGACTGTTATAAAAATTTAAAGATAATTCCTTTGACAGTGTCATTTTTTCTATCCCAAACAGTATCTAAAATAACATTTTTTCACATCATTATTTCTCAGCATATGCATAACTTAAAATACATGTATTAACAAGGCATATGGCATCTACTTGAACATTAAATTTAAAATTTCCTTTCAAAATATTTGCTTATTGATAACAACTGTAAATCCATCCTAGCAAAATGATACACTCTTTTTCCTTTCAAAGGCCTAGAGACTTTTTCTTTCTTCAGTGGAGAAGGCAAGAAAGATCCTTACAACTGCAGTGTAGCTACTTTCCAAGCTACATTACAGTGACTGGTTTCCTGTGACAAAAACTTGCCTAAACTACTATTGAGTCTCAAAATCATTTGTCCCCCATAAAAAAAGTATTATCTTTCCTACATTTGCCAAATTCAGTCCTTAAACTGTTTAGCATAACCAGCAATATTGTCATTCACTCAAATCTTAGCACTTTCCACAAAACCACCACTGAAGCATGCATCTGTTGTGTGTTTGCAGAACCCACAGTTATCAAGGACTCCAAAGTGCATCTTATCAGCTGCTGCAAAAGGGCTATGAAATTTGTCATCCTTTGTGCACCAAACGTGACACTAAATAACCTTCAGCAAATACAGCAGTGGCAGCTGAGGTCACAGAGCAGAGATTATACCTTCTGATTAGCTCTCTGTGCAGAGTATCATAAATTTAAACTGATACATGGAGAATAAAGACAGATCTTAGTTTCATTCTGTGAAGACAAAATTCTCATACTTTCTGCCAGAAGATAGATGCCTTTGATATGTGTTTATGTATGTGTGTATAAATATATATATATATTCTGGCACGAAATAAAAAGACTCAGTAATACAACTTCAATCGGAAGGCGGGATTTTAAACTTACAGAAGATACAAAATGCAAAGTTACAATTCCTGCATGGTTTAGTTCCTATGGGCTCACTCCTGCAAGGCTCTGTACTGTGGTCATGCTCCAATAAGGAAGTGAAACATGCCAGCAATCTCACTCATTTCAAAGGATCTACTCATAAAATTTAATTTAAGCAACTTGCTTAAGTATTTCACTTAATCAAAAGGAGATCACTAAGCACTTTGCAGATCCAGGACTCTGATGTCTAAGGAGAACATCAGTCATGTAGTGTTAAGGGCACAAAAAATTTTCCTTACCACACATGCAATCATTTAGAACTTTCTGGTATTACCAAATTTAGTGAATACTCCTCCGAGTACTCAGTTATTTGGAAAAGAATGTAGCCACTTGAGAGTACAAGAAATGGCTAAAAAAAGGAAAAATCAATCAACACTCTTTTCTACTGCTTACAGTCTAAGAAGGTTTGAGTAGAAAAATGAAAATGTTTTCCATTAAAAATAAGAAGTGGGAATTTAGGAAACTAAGATAGTTCTGAAAACAGACTTCAGAAAAATCACTTGCTGTTCACATAAAACCTGTCTGACAGTGTTTTGACACATATCAGAGGTGAAGATTTTTCATCACTTCACAAACTACAGCTAAAGTAGCTGCATAATAAAGGCTCACAGATTTAGAGAAAATGCTTGAAAACCATCTGCAAGATGAGCAGAACAGAAACTGCTCTGAGGCATGATCTCATCCTTACTGCTACAGAGATGTACTTGCCCAATTTCATTTCTGCACCTTGGCTGCTGCTGAAGTTCAAAGCTAAGAAGGTCTCCTTCCCACAGAACTGCCAAGAGAAGACAAGTTGAAGGTGACACAGCACCATTCTCCTCCCTGAGTATTGGAGCTACCTATTGCACTGCCTGTCACCTGTCAAGGGACAGGGAAGAACCATGCAGTTTCCTTTCATCACTGTGGCAGCAAATATCAGAGGAGAAAATATATTTGCTTAATTTTCTGTTAAAATAAGGTTGTATTTAACTGCTTCACACTTTACACCACACCTAAAACCTGTGTTGAGAAAGTTTTTTTCCTTGAAATCCTAGTTAATTTCTAAGTAGCAAGACAATGTGAGAATATAATATTTCCTTGTTCAGCTGTTCTAGAATACAAATGTCAAACTCTGCATAAAAGATTCATAATCATTAATGGTAACTCGTCCTGGAAGGCAAATCAGTTTAGTATCTACCCTGTCTGCTCCTTTGAGATAGAAAAGATCGGAACAAAAAAAAACAAACAAAAAATGAAACAACCAAAACAAAACAGGAAAGCCCCTCTCAGAAAACTTGGCAGGAGTTTTTATGTTTTATCTAATTGAGAAATAAAACCAAATTCCAGAAAAGAGCTGAAGAGCTAAAAACTGAACCTCAACCATGTATATGTTCTTGAAACAAGCCAGGAATTGTGAACTAAGTTGTGCCTGGCAAGGCTAATGGTTGAAAACAAAGTATTAACCAGTAGTTGTTGATGAAGTTTTGATACATGTAACTCACATCCATCAGTTTTAAAAAAGTGTGTCACAAAATCTGCAGATAAATTATAATATGCTGTTAAGATGAGGCCAGAATTGTAGGACTCATGCTTCTGAAATCACAACTCAACAGGAGAAGCTAAAGAATACACAGATAATTTGGCTTAAGCATAAATGCTGAAGATTTAACAGGGTGACCTAAATTTCTTCTTACAAAACAACCCCACCAAAACCACATGTACATATAGGGTGTTTTAAGGTAAATCACCAGCTTATGGAAACTAGTAATGTCTTTTACAGATTTTATTAATCTTCAGCTCAGCTGGTATTGCAAGTCAAGTGTTTAATAAGACAAATCTGGATTTCAGGCAGCAGTAGTAGAATGATGTCCTCATATTTTTTAAAGACTAATTTTTATTGTGTTTATTTAATTTTGGTTTTTTTTTTCAACAGGTCGGCCAGTTAGAACTTAGTCCCATAGCTTGAATAGAATGTTTCACTAGAGCATACACCCCTTCCTCAGGCAATTACAGGGTGGAAAGTAAATCCAAAGTCAATTATCAAGATTTTTATCTTCTTAGTTACAAACACCTGGAAATTAGAAATTACAACATAATGGTGGGGCAGTAATAATTTTATGGTTATGTAGGGAGTGAAAATTACACTGCTTTGTGGTCTGCAACTTGGTATGTTCATTCTTAGACTACTGCCAAGAGCTCTATTAAACTCAGAGATCAATGCTAAAATGCATAAAGATGGGAAACAAATATATTAAGCCTTCAAGCTCTAATCCTAGGGAGTCTTGAGATACCAGATCTGAAATTCATCTTGTCAAGCATGTCCTATAAATCTCTATGGGGAAGCACTCCAAAGTCCAGTGGGAAAATTCTTTCCACTAGTTTCACTGGGTTTTGGATAGGGCTCCAAAAAACCCACATCTCAAGGAGAGCTACAGGAGAGCACCCAGAATATCATTTTCCAATGGTATAAATTATTAATCTATGACTCCTGATGTTCCTGAGATACCAGTTTATGTTGAAATCAAAATGCAGGATGGGAGGGAATAGGTACATGGGTCAAGGGACAGTAAGCAGAATAATATGATTTCAGAACATAATCATGATTGGAGAAGAGCAACACAAATAGTGTCAGAGCCCATGAACTTTCCCAGCACCAGTAATCAGAGCAATATTTTAATGGCAGCTATATGTGTGGGGCAATAAACGCAGATAATTTTGTTGTGCTGCATAAATAACCAAACTCTTTACTCTCCAACTTTTCTGGTAATTTAAGCACAAATAACTTAAAAATTCTAACACTTGAAAAATTACATGCATTTTAAAAAACCAGATTTTAGTAATCTGCAGAGTTCTACAGTGCATGCACAGAAGCTGTAAACCTGAGAACACGTACAGTAAGCATTTTCCAACAATACAGTTCTACGATTAAAGCAAAGGTCTTCTCAGTGTTGCAACACATCCTATGTTGTGAAACAGGAGCAATTTGTTTAGGTGACAACGAAAACAGCTTACCTAATCCTTTTAGAAGATCCTATCAATTAAGAAAATAAATGCGAAAGGTCTTCAAATGAAAAAGACCACCTCACAAAAAAATAGATGTGTTTTTCATTATATTTATATTCAAACACACCAGGAGCTGTAGGAATCTAAATAAAACTACCAAGGTAATTACACTGGCTCTTTTCTATATGGATATCAATTTAAATAAGTTTTTAGGAACAGTCACATCAGTTTGAGCCATAAGTGGCAGTTATATATTTCAGGGCAGTTAGTCAGATCTTACTGTTTAGCATTCAAAGAATCGTTTTTAAAAAGCCAGACTTACACTGTTTTTTCATCTCCTTAAGCTGATCCTTAAAATATATATATTTTTCATTCCTTTGTAAATCTGAGTCACTGTTCTTGCTCTCCATTTCAAGGAATTTTTCTTGTGCCAATTTTTCTAAATCTGGTAAATTTTCTGGTTTTTCTCGTTTTACCTGTAAGAAAGAAGAAATAGAACGCATTCATTATGACGCATTTTAATACAAAGCAAAAGACATCAAGCAAAAAGTCATTAGCATAATCTCAGTTTCTTTTGACTACAGTTAAGCTTCCTGCTCTGAAGCCATAACCTCCAAGTAATTATTCATTTCAGTAAAAGTAACTATGAAATGTAGATATTAACTTCTCAGTGTCATTTAACTCCTTTTCTGGGTATTTCTCACACTAGCAAAAGGGAAAACTGAACCTTGCAGTCAAATTTACCTCTGTGAGTGATGAAGGTAAACATGTTCACAGGAATCAATATAACACAGAACGAGAATGAAACCAGAGCACACAACTCTGTCCAGAACGCAAGAAGATAACAGAAAATCTGAAATAAATTTTATTGAGAGTTTTGTAAAAACCTCCACTCTCTCATCACTTTGGAATCAGGTTTACAGAAGCCTATAATCTACATGCAAGATTAGTGTGATAACACCAGCAAGAACAGTACAGCTAATGTGAAAGGAAACCACCTCAATTTATTTGTGCTGTGTGAACAAGAAGCATTATGTCATACAAGCAGGCAAAAACACAGTTTCTTGAAAAGCACTTACTTACAGCAATTACATCTGGAATGATCTGAAGAACAAATACCCAGAAAAGGGAAGTCATCACATAGACAATATTAAGATATTCTAAGAATGCAAAAAGGACTTTGGGAACCCCCTAAAATCAATAACTGGAATTTTCTGTTACTCAAGGCAAAATTAAATTCTAGGGAACTGTAACTTTGACAGGTCTTCATAAGTACTAGCTTGCAGTTGGTAGGGACTGTGCTGTGCAATGAGGATTAGCAACAGCACCAAGTTAGAAAGAAGGTGGACATCTGTCAAATTCTTAATGCTTAATGCTCAAATGCCACTTCTATCCCAAAATCATGTCAAAATATGACAATCTGAAAAAAACAAGGTAAGCACCTTTCTGCTGAACCACACTTCCCCTACCACACGCACTAAATTCTGCCCTTCACCAGACCATAACACTATTCAATTGCGAAAGACAGGAAGAAAAGAAGCCTACTGAGAAAAAAACCAGTCCACTTCACCAAATCATTTACAGGTTTAAAAGTTTGCAGAGACCTTGGAAATCCTACAGAATATATTTTATTTCAGAAGTCAAATAATAAATGTTCACGTAAAAATGGACTTTGCAGACACATAAAATGCAAAAACAAACTTTACTATCCCTTAAGCAAAGCAAAGTAATCCATAGAGCTATTACTTCTTCCAAGAGCAAAGCCAATTTGGCACATCTACTTTCAGCAGACACAAGTTGTGGCAAGAAGAAAAATAAGACAGAAACATGCACTGCCAGGTGATAGCATGAAGTTTTCAAAGGCACCTGGAGATAAAAGATCACCTACCACAACATCCAGCTGTAAATGGGAAAGACTCAGTAATACTTTGGTACCAAAGGAGCACAGTGACACTGAAAGACCAACAGCATGTCATCAGAGATACTCAGACTGCTGCATGAAGCCAGACAGGAGCGTAGAGTCCTTATCCCATGAATCCTGACCAAGGGAGAAAAGGAAAACACAGCATCCTATGCCCAGTGCAGTGATTTGAGTCATATGGACTCAAATGGTTTGTCTGTGCCAGCATCACAGCACACTGCTGCAACAGAAGGCCTATCACAACCCCAACCAGCATTGTTCAGTACTCAGCTGGAGAAGAAACTTGGCCATCGAGTGTATGCAAGAACAAAAAGGCAGTTACTAAATCAAAATTCATTTAAAATCCAAGGCATTATAAAAGAATGCTTTGATCTGGACTCATGTAGGGCAAACATATTCCTTTCTGCAACATCATGCTGTTTTTACCGACATTCTCTCTTTAACATAAAAATAACATGTCGACACACAAAAGAATAATCCAAATAACAGCCCACCACTAAGATGTGCCCTCATCACAAATGAGAGCACCCTGGCCAGATCCCATATAGAAGATCCAGCTGTGCATACTAAAAATAACCCTGAAGTGCTTCTAAGTTGCTGATACCGACACGAAGAATAAAATAAATTATGTGGACATTCATCACAGGCATCCATCAGTAGCAAAGACAATGTCAATAATCTTTTCCTCTCCACAGGGACCATATTACACATTGATAGAGTTACATCAGGATCTCTTTATCGTTTTCTTGACTCATGGAAGATTTGAGTGCAGATATGCATCAACATAACATCTTCAATCATACCCTCAGACTGAGAGGTGAAAGGAAGGGCACAGCCAATGTTAGTTCAAACAGCGGTGCTCCCAACTCCAACTTCCAGAATTAAGATACTTTACACATATGAGCAGAAAAAAAGGCAGGAACTGTAACTTACAGGATTATGCTACCAAAAAGAACATATATTTGAGAAACTGCATTACATCACTCTGTGCTGATGCCACCTCACCTTGAGTGCTGTGTGCAGTTTTGGGCACCACAATGTAAGAAAGATATAAATCTATTAGTGAGCCCCTAAGGGGGGGCCACAAAGATGGTAAACAGTTTAGAGGAGGAGCTGTATGAGAAATGGCTGAGGTCAGCCCAGAGAAGAGGAGACTGAGGGGAGAACCTCATTGCAGTCTGCAGCTTCCTCACAAGGGGAAGTGGAGGGGGGTCAAGTACCAATCTCTGCTCTTTGGTGGCCAGCAACAGGACCCAAAGGAACAGCATAAAGCTGTGTCAGGGGGATTTAGGTTGGGTATTAGGAAAAGGTTCTTCACCCAGAGGCTGGCCAGGCACTGGAACAGGCTCCCAGGGAAGTGGTCACAGCCCCAAGCCTGACAGAGTTCAAGAAGCGTTTGAACAATGCTCTCAGACACATGGTGGGATTCTAGGGAGTGTTCTGTGTAGGGCCAGGAGCTGGACTCGATGATCTTTGTGGCTCTCTTCTAGCTCAGGATATTCTTATGATTCTATAATATGCACACAAATAAAATTTGTCTGTGCCACTGTAGAGCTACAAAAATTTGCGTGAAGACACCTTACTAACCTCAAGAGAATGCTTATAGCAAACCCTCCCTCAGCTACATAACTATAATCACACAGCTTGCTGCCATAGGTCTATCAAAGTAAGAGCTAGCCTGCTATTTGCTAAGGGCAACATGAACAATTCCACCAGCTATCAAGAGAAAAAGTCATTCACACCAGGTATATTCCCAATAGCAATACATTATTAGATTGTGAAGAGAGCCCAGCAATGCAGCACTTATGACAAAGGCTCAGACAACCAGCTAATACAGAAACCTGAAGAGTCAGATGTGAGAGATGCACAAAGAATGCACTTTCTAGTAGTTTAACTCCTTTCATGTTTACAATTTAAATTCAGTTTCTGTTCACCTCCACATGATTGCTTTCATTAAAATGATTAGTAGAGACACCATTCCTGACCACACTCCGTACTGCACCACACATAGGCTATTACTGAAATGCCAGGTAGACTTTCTGGAAGGTCAACACATCACAGGTGAATAATAAGGCATGCCCACCCACTGTAATAACAAGCAAATACATCTTGCTGTGCACAAGCAATTTCTCTTCGGTGCTATATATCCTGTGCCTTGCAGAGGGTTGAGAATGGTCTAACATAACAAATAAATGAAAACAAATGAAAGAAAATGTCCCATCAGTCCTAGATCCTCACAGTGGGACAGAATTGCAACACCTTATACACTGCATCAGCACAACACCTTTACAGGTTCATTACAGTTTTCTTTAGTTCTCACCACCCACCCACTCCTCCTCTACAGATTCTTGATGGATGTAGGAATGATGAGATCAGCATAACAAAATGTTTGAGGACAATACAAACATAGGGTATGGCTAAGGAACAAAGTAAAACTATCGTAATTCAGGGCACCAAGCTGGGGTCATGCTACTTTTTGGTCTCAGCAGCATGTCAGATAAATGCTTACCAGCAGACCTGAAGTCATTGGCATGTTCAATTCCTCAGAAAAAGTTACTTCACATGAGAACCATGAAAGACATGTTAAGCAAACAACTGTTCATTTAGCAGCACTGTCAGCCAAAACCAGCATGCTAAGTAACACCTTGCAGTCATTAGTCAATCCATTGAGGGCTACATTGATTTTGAAATGGGGTGGAGGCATACACACCCTACAAAGCATCCTGGAAATTACATGTAAGGATGAACTGGGAGTGTTCAGGACATATGGAGAAAAGAAGTATCAGTCACAACAGCTTGTTTACAGCAATAGAAAAGGCAAAAGCATCTGCTGTGCCATACCAGCACAGAACCACACAAGTGTTTACATGGGAGTTCAGCAATAAGAACAGACACGTTATATAGAACATACATATACATACATGACCTACCAGCAGTCCTGATAGGAAAACACATTTGCAAACACATAATTGTTCAGCAAAATGTAGCTGCAGTTTAACTGTCAAAACATACATTAACTCATGGCCTCACACCACACCACCTGGGCAGAGTGATACGTGCAAAGGGGTTTCTGTGTTTGATGGGCAGTGCTTATGCAATGAGCCACTTCATGAACATGTCTTCTGCCAATATCTGTCTGTAAGGATAAGCCTTCCTCTCGTGGATTCTTCCACTGGCAGTGTGTCTATTCTATGCCTAAATTGTTAAAACGATGCCTCCAAAAATCAGGCTTTTTGAAAGGCCAGCTTGCAGAGCCTAAGGGAAGAGTAAATGCAGGGTATTCCAAGGGACAGTCTGGGGAATTTATATTTCATGAATTACCATAACCACCAAGTCAAAAATAAATTATTCTGTTCCAGACCAATCTCAGAATGAGTAAGGTCAAAGGTACCATAGACTAAAATTGGACCAGTTTGTGGTATTAGTCTCCATACAGTAAGGGATCAGTGTCTAAAAAGGCACTAATTAGCATAACCCTGCATGCTGCACTGCAGCATTTAATAATTGTCCTGCCCAATCCCAAAACACTTCACAAACATTAAAGAATTTAGCCTCAAACACTCATTGGGACACGTACCATGTATTTGACAAATGGAGAGGCTGTGGCATTAAGAGATGAATAACTTGGCCTAAGGTTGCACAAGGAGACTGCGGCAGAACCAAGAATAAATAAATCCCAGTTCTGTGCTTTGAGCACAAAGCCATCCTTATACCTTCTCCTTTAGCTGAGGGAAAGTTCAAATTAACATGTGCATTGGTTCACTCTCTATAAAGAGGCCTGAAACAGCTTGTGGCTGCTTGGCAAACCTTGTGATAAAAGAGCAGCATTCTGCCTGTCACAGAAATGCTCCACTAGTCTTTGCATTGCAGTGGTTCAGCATGTGACACTCCATGGTTATTTTTTTGGCCTTTTTGTTCTTCTCTCTCCAGCACAGACATCCTTTAGCTGCGTATTTTTATCCTGTCATTGTTCCGAGGTACTCTTTCTCAGGGCTATCATTTATGTCCCTGGAACTTGGAAGTTTGTCAGTACCATCCATTTTATTTCTTAGAAATTTCTTGCCATACCTGAACCATGTCGCAGTTTCCTCACAATCTACAAAAGAACTATCTTTTCAAAGAATTCAGAATTCTCACCATAGTATTTCAAACAACATTATTTGTTGTCTGGAATTTAATTCCTGCAAAATATGGACTTCTGAAGCTTAATTTATGGATATTACTGACATTTTAGTTTTGTGAGGTATAGAAACATTCCTGCTTCCTAATGAACTTTTAAAAGACCAAGTCAGCTGACAGGGCAGAATTTATTCATTTTCCAGATTCTTTGTTGTTTCATTTATGAAAGGGAGAGTGATTAGTCACTCACTGCTACAGAGCTCAGAGGTATGTAGTTATTTAGATATTTATATTCTTTTGGGACAGCACAGAAAAGGATATGGTGATGTTTCCACCTAACTCCAAACTCATAAGTAATTTAGACTGTATTTACACTCCATCTATGTGCCTCTGCATGTGATTATGAAACACTGACAGCAGCTGCATCTTTTGAAGAAAAATTTCTTATAGTGCCTGCTGGGACAGAATTTCTTACCTTTGTGAATTTGATTTTGTGAAGGAACTCAATCGATTTTTCAGTCAGCCAACTTCAGGTCCTGCAGGACTAGGTGTGCCAGCTTACCGCATTCTACAAAGACCCAGTTCAGAACCTGGGAACTTCACATTTTCTGAACTGACATCACTTTAAAATGTCTGAACCAGACATGGACGTAGCTAAATCTGCTTATTTCAGAGAACAAATGCCAAGAATTGGCTGGCTACAACAGTAAGTATGGACACTGTCTAAACAGCCTCTCTGAGCATCTCATATCATAGAGAAAGTAACTATTCTTCCTTTATTTATCTCTGCTACGCAACAAAAGCAAACAGAACGGCATGTCACCTCTCTTTCTTGTTTTAACAATTCCTACATCCTATTATTTCATCCTTACCTCACTAAATAATTTATTATTACAAATATGCAGCCTTTCAACACACATATTTATTTTACCTCAGGGTAAGTCAAAGTTTGCTGTGATTATTTATTATAACCAATTTTTTTCACTGAGAGGGAAAATAACATGGGAGCTAAGTAAATTTGTGGGTTGAGTCACCCATACACTTTGTGAATCATGTGAGAACCAACTCAAAGTGAGTCACCACTGTAACTGAATCAGGCTGCAAAATTTCAGCTCAACCTAAACAGTCATTTATTATTCTTCAATGGCTGGATTCAAACCCTTAGCAAATATCAGATCATTTGTTGATGCACAAATAAAACATTGCACTTGGAAACATCTGCAAGGACAGTCAGAAAGGATATCATCATTCAGCAGCAGGAGCTGCAGCATGAACAGAGCTCAGCTGCAGCCAGGATTGCCTAAGGGCCCACATCTGATCCAGGAGATTCAACACCTCTGTACATCATGGCTGCAGGGCTGGGACTCTGGTTGAGCAACACCTTCGCAGACTATTGTGAAATACCAAGAGAGGCAGATTTGTAAGGGCTGACCCACACTGATGACACACACTGCCTCATTAAACCGGGCCACCACAACAGAAAATCACTGTCAGCATGTTTCAAATATCCCAAAACTCTGCTGGAGTAACAGTATGAAGGTGAGGCAGGGTTGCAGTGGTTCCAAAACAGCACATCAACGTAGTGGCTGTAGCTAGGGTGTCCCCATAATAAAATTGCCTGTACCTTCCACAGTTTCCTTTCCAGACTTTAAACACAGCTGCACACGTTCATCTCTTAAAAAGAAAATAAGCACTGAGGGGCACACACTGCTTCCAGGTACACTGGGGTGTATCCAAGCAAACTCTCACAACTGCTGGCACTCGACAGTCATTTCAGAAAGGCCATTAATGGCCTTTGGCCACCCTGGTTGCTTTCTGCCTCCTGTTTAGAAAGGAACCGTATATCTAGTGTGGGATTAATGTAAATGAGCACCAGGTGAGGAAACAAAACTGCCTGTGTGCATGCAAAGCTTACAGCCTGAACAGCATCTCTTGGGGTTCCCATATGTTAGAAGTTTCACCTCA
The DNA here is from genome assembly GCA_013400955.1 of Drymodes brunneopygia. Taxonomy (NCBI): domain Eukaryota; kingdom Metazoa; phylum Chordata; class Aves; order Passeriformes; family Petroicidae; genus Drymodes; species Drymodes brunneopygia. The sequence continues at coordinate 1,380,478 of VZTZ01001661.1, forward strand.
AGCAAAATGTTCTACTCCACACATATTTTAACAGAAAAAAATTCACCCTTTTGTATTTTCACCAGTTACTGACTATGGTAGAGAGAAGATGGGGAACATCCTTTTGTTTCTCTCCAAGACCCCTTGTGCAATATTTTTCAAAGTGCAAAGAGGTAAAAAAAAAGCAACCAAAGGGGATCTTATTGAAATACCAGTATTAAAACTACACATTACCAATAATGTAAAAATGTCTCACAAAACCAGCAGTAAATGAGAGTATTAAAGGTGAGGTTTTCCCAAGGTACCAAAGTGAAGAAAGCTCATGGATATTTAGCACCTTAATCCTTTCAGCATTTTTGAAAGCCTGTCGTTTGCTGTAAGGGTTGGACTAAATAATTTTAATGACTTCAACAAAACAGAAGTCTGTCTTCATCATTTATGTTTTTCTCAACATATGAAGTATGAATATGCCAAAACAAAAACTTCTACAGTATTATGGTTCAAGACAAGGTGAAAGAGCAAGACTGTCTTCTTCTTCTTGTACCTGAAAGTTCTGCCATAAATAGAGCTCATATGAAAGTTAATTTTGGTGCACTAGAGATACATAGCATCTTGCTCTAAATAGTTTTGCCTGAGCACAGACGAAGGCATGTAACAGCAAAACCAACTTATAACTTTATTCTTATAAAAATGTTGCTTTATTTTAACAGTGTGTTAGACACTGTGAGGCAGATGGTGCATCTGTTTTGGCAAGGTTGATTCAGCAAATGCATCAGGCTGTTGAACCAGTTTACCAAGCTGCTGATTAATTCACATATTTAGCAAATACATTAACATGGATATTAGAGCTATTTTTCTTTCTTTAATATCCCACTCAAAATGATGGGAATTTAGACATTGATTTCAGTGGGAGCAGAAGAAGGCCCTACGGTGATTTCGGATTAACAACCTGTTTACTCTTGTATAGCTGTGCTTGTTTGACTAAGATCACTAAAACCCATGTTTTCTACAGTATAGAAATAAAGGCCTAAATCCTAAAACACGTACAGCTCAGTGTTATCTTCAAAAGCTCCTATAAAACACTGATTTATGCAGCTGTGTAGCTTATTCCTGTATAAATACAAAGTGTGACTTATCCTTTGAAGACCTTCATACAGCAACCATTGTTAAAATCTGTTGTTCTTCCAGAGGGATGTTTTCCATATTCTTTGGGTATACCTCCAGTGAAAGTCAGGCAAGCTTTTTCAATTTTTACCCCCCTCAAGTTTTTTCTTCATTCATCTGATGAAATTCTTGTCCTCAAAAAGTTCTTCAGCACTGACAGCATTTCTTCTTCATACTCTCCAAAACAGCAATGTGAGCCATGTCATCATTTTCCATTAGGAGTAAATGTAACCTTTATATTTTTGGGAAACAGCAATAAGATATCTTAAGTACAGACTCATGCTTCATCCGAATTGACACTAGTTGAAAAACACAAATCCTGGATGAAACTTGCAGCCTAGACTCACCAAATTAATATATTTTTATTAATATACAGATCAGGATGGCAATAATTCCATCAGGGTGAGCTCCACCTTTAACACAGAACAGTGAATTCAGTGATAGTGCAGGGCAGTATTAAGCAAAACAAGCAAAAAACCTAATGAGTGCAACTGTACTAAGCCTCCCAATTTCCTTATAAACTGGGAATACCGACCTCACTTACACTGCAGTGGGTACAAACACCTCACTTGTCCCAGTCTGTGCCTGGTGGCAGAATTGCCTTTTATTTTGCACTTTACTGCAAATGCCATGGAGACAAGTCTCTCCTTTGAGCCTTTCTGCATATCACATTCTTCCATCCATATTAGTGATGTTTACATATCCAGCTTCCTGTTGGGACAGCCCTCAATGGAGTTATTAGCCACTAAATCCCAGGCCTTACTTTGAGTCTTATCCTTCTTGATTTACCAGTTCTGGCTGACAGCTTGTGCCTCTTCCCTTGTCCTGACAAACACGGCGTGCTCTCCTAGTACATGCTCGAGCGATTATTTTCCCTTGCACTGCACACTCTGAAATGGTAACATACCCTTTTTACTACATAGGTGTCACAGAATATCCCCATTCCCCAGTTTTTAGAGGTTCCCTGCAGGCAGACAGAGAAGGATGTTTTCAACTGCATTTCTTTTCCTCCTTATCACTTATCTTTGTAATTTAATAATGCAGTTTCAGCAAAGCTTCAGAAAAAGAATTGGATCAGAAAATGAGCATTTCAACTTAGCCTTTGCTCCTAGTATTCTAGATAAAGTTGCTGTTCCTCTGTAGTTACCAGTTTTTCCAAATACAATGTGTACTGTGTGACAGCCTGGATGAATCTTGTTTACATTACCACCCTACGCATCCTTCCCGTTGACCTTCCGAAATCCTTGGAGTCTATCCACACCTTTCCTGTTATCTATCACGTATCAAGAGGCTGGTTCTTGCCATCAGATAACTGATGATGCCAGTCTCTGTCACTCTACCTGTTTGATTTTCAAAACAAACGCATTTACACTCTCTCTCCTGATCCTCCTGCTGTGGGAAAGCTCCTAATATACATTTGGGAATATATCTTTAAATCCTTCTTCAAAATCCTTGTTTTACGCCATTTTCCTTTATTATGATGCCAACAAATGCTTTTACAACTGTCTGATTGTTTCTGTGCCAGCTGTGTGTCCTGCATGACTGAGCCTAACTTCTGATTCCAACGCATCCCTTTTGTACTGAGCCTTGCAAATCTGGGTCTTTAGAACTTTGACAAAACCTGAACAGCTCTTTTGTTATAGGTAACTACATTAGCATTTGCATCTTAGTTCAAAACCACCTTGCTTCATACTCTCCACAATGAAGGAAACCTGAAAAACTGTGAACAGTGTAAGTAGCTGCAATTAAACTCAATACTAGCAATAGCAATACCTTAAAGTGGACTGGATGAAATCTGGTAGCTGCGTCTAGAATAGGAAGCGCACAAGGAGAGTTTTCAAAAATTCAGGGATATTTGTTTTACAGCTCTCTTGCAATTCATACACAATACCTTTTTTAAAAGCTACATGCAAATTATCAATCCAGGTTTACCATTATGCATACGAATTAAATCACATTCCAACTCTCCAGCACGTATAGACTCCCCCATTACACACAAGCCGTTGATTTTGTTGTTGGAAGTAATTAAAATCCAACTTTAATTTTTAAATAGTTCATATTTAAAATAAGAATTTCTGTAAATGAGACTGTGTGACTGCAGTAGCAATTTACTTGTGTCTTTAAAATGTGACAGCAGGGTGAGAAGAAACAGGAAAAAAAGAGAATCCTCCTCTGCAGTTCTAAGGCTGAAGGAAACAGTTCTGCCTGACAGTCTGCACGGCAACAGGAGAAACAGGAGCACAAACCAGAACAATTCCTAAGTGGAGTACTCTTCAGATACATCATTAAAGTGTTGTTCGTAAAAGCAAAATAAATTAAAAATCAGCCTCAAATTTAAATACGCTTTTCTTAATACCGATTTGGCTGACAAGAAAAGGTGTTAAGAATAGAATCTTATTTGTTTCTGCAACAACTTACTGACAGGAAGCTACACCACTATGAGTTTGGACATAATACTGAAAAAAAGTCAGTACTTTTTGGACTATCAAAAACATTCTCATTATGCTGTCTGATATTCACAGAAATTTTATGCTGTCCATGATTAGAAAACTGTTGCTTACTGTAAGATTTAAATGATTAAAAAGTAATTTTCTTCTAAACTTATCACTCTGTGCCTGCAGGTATTTCCTTTCTGTTATTTTTAAACTCAATAGATAGATTTTTTTTCTTATTCCTCAGTTTCTGCAATGCTATCACATTTGTCCCCCAAGTTCTTTCAGGCTGCTTGCATAAGCCCTATGCCAGCCAACTCTCTTGGTAACACCTCTCCTGCCACTTGAACTTCTCCCTACATCTTCCTGAATTTACAACCCTCTTGTATTTAGGTTTTGAACTTGTTCTTTCTCTTTCTCATATAACTTTGCTTTCCCTTTTTTAGCTTCTTTTGAAGCTCATCTCATCATCATTCATCACAATTTTTAGTACTGTACTTTCCTTCTTATAACCCTATCAAACTTGCTTTTCCTTCATTTCTCTGACTCACTGTATATCACATGCTAAACTGATTCCTGTCTTATTACTAGCCCTAATTATGGGATGCCTCCATTCTTCCTTTTATATATTACATTTTCACCAAACACCTGCTGAGTCACTGGCAAAGGATTTAGGGAGCAGATGCAGGTTGCCTCCCCTGCACGCAGGGGTCAGCAGTCTGGCAGGAACAGGAGGCTACACTGACATCTCCATGGGGTCTTGCAGAGCTTTCTCTCTCAAGTGCACCCACTGGTACCCAGGATTATTTTGCCCTGAGTACTTCTGCACAGTTTCCTCGCTGTCAGTGACCTCCTTAAGTTCACCTCATTATAAAGTGAAAATACACTATTCTAAGTGGAACAGTATAACTCAGTGTAAGTAATTAACCTTGTAATTGCATCTAACACTTCAACAGGACCTTCCTTATGAATACATGTCACAACAAAATACTTGATCTGATTCTACTCAGCAGTTATTCGCAATCAGGTGAAATTTCAGCTACATTTCAGCCAATCACTTCATATTTTGGTCCATTCCTGTACTTTAACTATTATCAATTCCTGTCATAGAATCAATAAGGTTGGAGAAGACCTCCAGGATCATCAAGTCTGACTCCTGACAATCACAACCATGCCAACTAGATTATGGCACCAAGTGCCACATCCAGTTGTTTCTTGAGCGCTTCCAGGGATGGTGACTCCACTGCAGCCTGTTCCAAGGCTTAACCACCCTTTCAGTGAAGAAATGCTTCCTAATAGTCAGCCTGAACCTCCCCTAGTGCAGTTTGAGGCCATGTCCTCTTGTCCTGTCACTGGCTGCCTGGGAGAAGAGGCCAACCCCTACCTGGCTACAGCCTCCTTTCAGAGAGTTGTAGAGAGTGGTGAGGTCCCCCCAAAGCCTCCTTTTCTCCAAGCTAAATACTCCCAGCTCCCTCAGCCATTCCTCATATGACTGACTCTCTAGACCCTTCACCAGCTCCACTGTCCTTCTCTGGACTCTCTCCAGCACCTCAATGTCCTTCCTGAATTGAGACCTAGAACTGGACGCAGTATTTGAGGTGTGGCCTTACTACTGCAGGGGGACAATCCCATTCCCCTTAGTTTTTGTCTTCTGCCATGCCATATACAGCCATTATAATATTTCTTCATTAACTTCTCCTCTTCCCCAGCCTCAGCAGCCCAGTCCCTGATTTTAGTTTTGACAGGAGATACAGCTCACCTCTGAAAAATATAGGGTAGTTGATATATGACCTTGTTTGTCAAGTTCATGACACGATTCCTGTGACGAGCAGTGAGGAATCTCATCTTGTTATATAAAATACTACATGCAAAAGAACCCAAGAAGAACAGGACAAACAACTCCCTGAGGAAGTTATGGATTGCAATCAGTAAACAAATGGATCATTAACTAGTCAACCATTTCATTGTTTGCATGACAGAGTAAGACATGCCTACTGCAAAGCTGGGTAACAAATCTGAAAAGAAAAAAAAAAGAACACCCAACTCACTGGCAGAAGAAAAAAAAATAACCTCTTTTGCAGAGTCACTAACTCAAAATGGAATAATTAAACTCCCACTTCAGAAGCTGCCACTTTGAAGTGGAACTGCAGATCTCTATTTGCATATTAGGAATGCTTGTGTCGATTTCCATGCTCCATCTGGGCAAGAGATTGCAGATGAGGATGACAAGGCTCTGAATTAGGACAAATCAAACGGATGCGGACTCATGAAATCCTGCAGAGATAATTATCAGTCTCAAGATGATGTAATTAGTATATTAGCATGGTTTCCTCCTTTAGCAGTAAATACATTTTAACAATATGTAATGTCTTTATGTCTGCTGTTTAATATGTCGTTCTTGCTTAAACTCCTTTGCATCCCTCTGTTTGCTCTGTTAGCACTATTGTAACTCCCCACCTTCTCACAGACAACTAAATGCACAAAATACTTAAGACATAGCAAAGATGCAAATTGTAGTACTGAAGCTTTAGAGATCTCACTATTTAAAGAAATCCCCTCCCTAAATTAGACATTCCGACCTTATATAAAATGGATGGAGAAAGCCAGTGTCAAAAAACAGGAATCACAAAAGCCAGCCATGGAAGCAGACTATCTAAGAGACAGGGAGTTCTATTCCTCTAATGGCAGTGGGTGCCTCCTCCACAAATCCTTTCCTTTAGTCAGTTGCCTAAGCCAGGCAAATCCTTCCTCATAAACAATGATGAGAGAAATCCACATACTATCAGATTTAATATCTCAGTGGTTAAAACAGTCATCAGTAAGGTGAGTGACCCGTTTTCAAATCTCTACTCAGCCCATATTAGTTGTCCTAGCCCATAGGCTATTGGGTATTCAGGGGTAAGACATCTCGATCTCTCCTGTTTGAAGTTGTTCCACTTTGTATAACTAATTAAAAGATAATTGCAGCAAGTATTTGAACCTGACTCTCCCACATCCCAGGTTATTGCTTAACCATTCAGCTGTGGATTTATTTTCTCATTTTGTTCCTTACATCATGTAAGCACTTTTGAAAATCCTGCTCTCTGTATTTTACATACAAATATTTACAGAGCAGAAAGTTATTTTCATTTCAGAATTACCACTACAAATATCTCCCATTCTTCTATATGGTCCCAGCTCTCCTGTTCAGTGATGAATAAACTAGGTGGTTTTTTTGTCTGGTGGTGGTGGGTGTTCTTTTTCAAACCCTTTCTCACCATACAACCCTGTTGTGAAAGCACAAAACCAACTTTTTCTGTGGTTCTTAGCTTTGATTCCTTGCTTGAAGAACCCTCAAGCAGTATTCATAGATAGCAGAATAAAAGGATATTGGTATTTCACAATGATTGATGATCACTCCTTGGAGTCTAAAAATATGGTATGGGCTGCAGGAAGCACATGATGTGATGAGCAGCTCTCTGCCCTAAAGAGCTCACAGAGTAAATGATGGACCTGGCACAAAAGCAAAGACACAGTATCAACTGCACATCGGGAGACACACAGATTACAAATCCAGCATAATGATGCACAAGTGAAAGCTTGTAAGGTGTTTCAAAATAAGGAGAGCCTGGCAAAACAGGCATTTGTTCAAGGAATATAAATGCACTGTGAGCTGATAAGAGACAGATATCAGACTAGGGAAAAAGTACTTCAAGAAGGAGTGCACAAGACAAAGTAATTCAAGGAAGGCTGTTCAACTGGTCAACACAAGCAATACATGTGTACATTTATTTGACAGTTATCCCAGTATAAAACTTGCAGATCCTTGTATTTTATTTCAGCTTACATGTCCTCTATGAGAACTTTAAAAAAAATAAAGGAAAATCCTATTAAAAAAAGATAAAGGAAAATCCTATTAAACAAAAAGAAGAAGAAGAACACAAACACTTACAAGAAAAGCAAGACTGCAGAGAACACTGATATAGCTATTTTAATTCAGTTACTGGCAAAACCTCCCCCATCAACAAAGCCTGAGTTTCAACATGTGAAGTAAATATAGTCTGAGATGAGGGAAAATTTTAGAAATGCTGGGTGAACACTGAATTAGGAAAAACTAGGAGTGCAACACCAGTATTGTGAAATGTTATATGCAACATTACACAGCAAGCAGATGAAGAACTGATTTAAAAAAAAAACCAACAAAAATTATAGCTGTGCAAAGACATACTGGCTCATCTGTGCCTTCCCAAAATATTTCTGCAATACAGCATCCTGTTAGTTTTCAGTTCATAGGAGTTCTTCCCCTTTGCAGAGGCTTGTGGCAATACAGGCACAAACTCCTAGAACAAAATGTTACTCTTTTACAATATTTAATTTTTGTAGAGACTTAAACATTTAAATATGCCATTACAAAATTAAATGACTCAGTATAGATGTAATTCAGATGTACCAAAATGCATTAGTCATTCAATAAAAGAGACACTGAGGTTTTACTAAAAATACCTCACAGAACAAAATAACTACATATATTTACTTTACTGAATGGTTGTTGTGAAAAGCACATAAAACTAAATCCTGTATAAACCACCCTAATTTGCCTACCCTGAAACTAGGATGGCTAGTTGTTGACCTGAAGCAGCAAAGCTAACTCACATCTATCTTCCACCCCCTGTTTTGAACAGCAGAGTAAGAGGAAACAATGTGTGATGTGATGTGATCCCAAGGCAAACAAACTGGGCAGGAACTCACTACCCAGCAGTGGGAGCAGCTCCCTGCCAGGTGGGAGTCTCACTAGGGGCAGAGTTAACCTCCATCAGCTTCCTGTTCATCTAGGGGAGATGGTGCTCCTTAGGAAACACTGCCAACAAGGAGCCCTGCCATCAGGGCACAAAACCAGAGCCAAAGCACTTAATATGCCAGATGGATTGCAGGGAGTGTAATCCAAGACCCAGAGATGTCACCAACAGAAGCTGCTCCCAACGTCACCAGTGGTCACCACTGCAGCCTTCCTGGTACTTTGACAACTCAGCCTCCTTGGAAGTGGTGAGGGTACTCTGCCATCCAAAGCTTGGACTGCTCAGCTGTCCAGTGCTCCTCCCAGGGTGGGCAGCCATGGAGCCATGCTCAGGTCTAATCACTGTTCTGCTCAGTGAGAAGCAGCCAAGAGAAGCCAGTGGGCTTCACTTCAGGGATGCTGCTCAGGAGACCAATAGGGTCTTTGAAAAAATTTCTCCAAGATATAAACTTATGCTCCAGTGGAGTAAGAATTACCAGATATCTGCTAGAAATACTACACAGAACAGTCCAGGAATTCTCGGAGTGTGTGGAAGAGAACTTCCTGACAAAACTGGTGAGGGAGCCAACAAGGAAAGGCACCTGCAGGACCTGCTGTTGTGAATAGGGAGGGACTGGTGGGTGATGTGGAGGCTACCCTGGGCATGGGGATCACATGACATGGTGACAAGGGATAGAGAAAAGGCAGAGATATTTAATAACTTCTTTGCTTCAGTCTTCAATAGTCAGACTGTTTTTTTCTCAGGGGGCCCAGCCCCCTGAGCTGGAAAACAGGGACAGCAAGCACAATGAAGCCCCTATAATCCAGGGGCAATTGGTCTGTGACCAGCTACAGCACTTAGACACACACAAGTCCATGGGGCTGGATGGGATCCACCCAAGAGTACTGGGGGAGGTGGTAGAAGAGCTGACCAAGCCACTCTCCATCATTTATCAGCAATCCTGACTCAATGGGGAGGTCTCAGTTTACTGGAAGGGATCAATGTAACACCCATTTACAAGAAGGGAAGGAAGGAGGATCTGGGGAGCTACAGGCTTGTCAGCCTAACTTCAGTGCCAGAGAAGGTTACAGAGCAGATCACCTTGACTGCCAACACATGGTCCATACAGGACAACCAAGGGATCAGGCCCAGCCAACACGGGTTTGTGGTGAACGGAGCTGAATCCAGCTGGCAGCTGCTCACAAGTGGTGCTCTCCAGGGCTCAGTATTAGGGCCAGTCCCATTTGATATCTTTATCTATGATCTGGGTGAGGGGATCAAGGGCACCCTCAGTCAGTTTGCAAATGAATGTTGACACTGAGGTGCTGGTGCATGTCCAAAGAAGGGCAACAGAGCTGCTGGCGGAGCTGGGGGTGTTTAGCCTGGAGGAAAGGAGGCTCAGGGGAGACCTTATTGCTCTCTACAGCTCCCTAAAAGGAGGCTGTAGCCAGATGGGGGTTGGTCTCTTCTCCCAAGTAACAAGTGACAGGAGAAGAAAAACAGCCTGAAGTTGCTCCAGAGAAGGTTTAGATTGGATATTACAAAAAATTTCTTCATCAAAAACGTTATCAAGCATTGGAACAGGCTGCTCAGGGAAGTGGTTGAGTCACTATTCCTGGAGGTATTTAAAAGACCTCATGTACCTCATGTGGTACACATGAGTTAGTGGTGGAGTTAGCAGTGTGAGGTTTATGACTGGACTCCAAGCTCTTAAGGGAATCTTCCGGCCTTAATGATTCTAGGATTCTATTCTATGATTCCAAGAAGAAAGGTATGACTGAAGGACCAAGAAGCAGATAAAAACATGCATTGTTTGGAAGCTGGAATCTCATTACTTCAGGTAACAGGAACACAGCTCTGTTTCCTCTTCCAGCTGTGCCTAGCTAAAAGTTTCAGAAACAGTTGGGGTGTTTGGGGATAAAATTCTGAGGGGGTATCTCGAGTTTTTGGATTCGTATCACTACTAAAGAAAGTATTGATGTTAGTGGCTTAGGATGCTTCTCATGTGAAGCAGAAGAATCTATCCCTATTATCCATGTGAGTCTGCTGCTTGCCCAGAACCTGGATCACTGATGCTGCAGACAAATTGCCAACACTTACCCAGCCCTCCAAATTCTGCCTCTCGCTGCCATCCCCTGTGGGACACAAGTAACACAGCCAAGGGAAACCCCGAGCAGCTCAAATAGAAGAGAGAGCTCGGAGCAAATATGAGATGGCAGAAATCCCCATGGTGCTCTCCTCAACCCTTGCAGTCAATGGAGAGGCTTGGCTAGCAGATATTACCAGCAGACTGATGCCTGTCTGCACAGCTGCTGTCACCAGGATAACTTTGCTTTCTTTGACTACAATGCCCCATTCAATGCAGATGAACTGTTAAGAAGATATTAAAGCCACCTGACAAAAATAGCTCTGTGAACAGATTATGATTCTAGTGAAGATGACTTTAAACTAAATTCACTAAACAATGGAGCCTTTGCCCAGAGGTAAAGAAAGGAAGGATAAAGTTTGTGTAAGAAAAGGCCACATGGGAAGACTACATATTTCTGCTTGGAAGGAGGGCTCGCACAGGCTAACCTCGGGTGTCTGGGTACTAACACACAGAGCTTGGCCTACAAACAAGAAGAATTGGAAGTCTAAGCACAGTCAGAGTGTTCTGATGTCACCAGGATCACGAAGATTAAATGGGATAACGTCCATGACTGGAAGAGTGTCATGGAGGCTATTCAAGGAGAACATGGGGAAGAATGGCAGGTGCACTTTCTTACAAAGCATGTCCTTGTCCAAAGCTGAGGTCCAGTGTGAAAACAGAGACTTATCTGACAGGAAACTCCTGGTCAAAAGCAAAGGCAAAAGAAACATGAGCCATGCAGCCTGGGCCTGTCACACTCCACCTGTTCAAAGGGACAATGAAGTGGATAATGCAGTATACAAATAATGACCAAAACCAACCCAATAACCAGACTTGGTCCTCATTAGGGCCACATGGCATTGTGCAAGCAATCCAGGGTATTTCTAGACTGCATTGGTGATTACTTTTCAAAGCAAATGCTAGAGAGAACAAAGGTAATATCCTATGTGATCTCTGTACACAAACATGGAAGAAAAGTGGCAAATGTGGTCACAGATAGTAGCTTGGGAGCAGTGACCACAAGCTGATTGTATTCAGGATCCAGAAGACTGGGAAGGTAAGGAGAAGAAACAGGACTAAGGATTTTATGCAAATAGCCTTTGGATTATACAGGACATGGCTCAGCAGAATCTCCTGGGACATTGAAGCAAAAGGTGCCAGCTTAGCTAATAAATTTTTGTAGGAAACTTACTGCCAACTGAGGAGCTAATAATAAGCCTGTTTTACAAGAAGATTGGCATTTTCAGTAGAAGACTCTCTGACTAAGCAAGGAGGTTCTTAATGAACTGTAATGCAAAAGAACAGCATACAGCAAACAAAAAAGAGAGTACAAAAGCACTACTTTGGCACTTAGGAACAATATTGAGAAAACCAAAGCACATTTAGAATGAAAACAAGTGATGGATGTAAATAGCAGCAAGACAGAGTTGTGTAAATTCAGAGGAAATGTGAGGATGTTACTGAATGGAGGAGACAACCTAGTGGTTGTGCAGATGAAAACGGCTGAAGCAGTGAATACATTTTTGCCTCCATTTTCACAGGAAAAGATTACTCCTAGATTTCCAGATGTACCAGGATAGTTTGAGATGAAACATTTTAGGGACAAGTTAGGAATGAGTTAGAACAGCTGATATATTCAAATCTATGAGGACAGACACGTTAATCTGAAAGTGCTGAAAGAGTCAGCTGATGTGTCACTAGACCTGCCTGTCCTCTCCAAAAAAACATGATCATTGAGGCAGACCCCTGAAAAATGGAGAAAGGCTAGTACAGTGTCTGACTTTAGAAAAGCTGAAAGAAAGGCAACTACAGGCCATTTAGCCTACCCCCAGCCCCTGGAAGGATTACATACCACATCCTTTTGGAATCCACCCCCAAACATGCAGAGAACAAAAACGTAATCAGCCACAATCAGCAGGGACTCACAAAGGGCAGTTAATGCTTGATGAAACTGATGATTGCTTTCTGTGATGAACTGACCTGAAATGCAGATGTGGGGAGAGTGGTGGATGTAATCAAATGGTCTGTTGGGTAGACTGAAAATTACTGGGCCAGCCAGCTCAGAGGGTAATGCTCACAGCAAACACCAGTCTGCCATCCAGCTGGTAGCCTGCACCCAGAGGTGTACTGTAGTGCTGAACAGCAGAGCTGAATATGCTCAATAGCCTCACCAAAGACATGGATGATGAAACCAAATGCACTCTCAGCAATTTTCTAGACATAACCAACCCAGTGGCATTTGACACATCAAGCAGGACCTTGAGGAAAATCAGAATTGGTAATGCCAAGTTCAAGCAGAAGAATTCTACAGCTTTTCTAGGGGCAGGATAACCCCAGGCAGCAGTAGATGCTGGGAACTGACTGGCCTTGTAGCAGGTCTGCTATGGTAGATGACAAGTGAAATTTCAGGAGATGTTTTCACTGCTAATTAGCAAATTGGATATGGCTATATTTGGAGCAGCATGGCCAGCAGGACAACAGAAGTTATTCTTCCTCTCTATGAAGCATTGATTAGGCAATAGTTGAAATACTGCATCCTGTATCAGACTCTCCAGTTCAAGAGGCATGCAGAGAAACCCAAGTCTGGGAAGGGGCCATGGGCTCGTGACTGACAGAAGCTGAAGAAGCTGGGGTTTTTTAGACCCATAAACATCAGGCTAAGAGAGGCAAAAAACTATTTGAAGAAGAGTTACAAAAATGGTGGAGCTAAGCTTTCCTCAAGTAATGAAAACACACATAAAATAGTGTAGATTTTTTCTGTCAGTGCTGTCAACTTAATGTTTTCTTTTTTAGGAAGTAAAACGTGCTTTGTTGTCTCTTATCCAGTATCTCCAGTAATAAGCAGCCCACAATCACAATTTAGTCGACCATTTATATATCCCAGTTGGACTACATATCTATTTTATGACATTGCTGATGGGGATATAAAAGGCATTTTTATAGTCACCAATCCAGGAATCTCAAGGACTGATCTTAAAACTTTCAGATTCTGATCCATCAAAATAGTTTAAAAACCTACATTGTATTTTACTTAAACGTCCAGGAAAACATTTTATCCCATTTTGTATGGCTGAGATCAGAGCAGGTAATTCAGCTGAAATTCCATCAAGTTTATAAGAAGGGGTCCTAGCAGGTACTCACCCAGAGCTGTAGTTCACCTCCTCCCATCAGTACTATAAGATTTGTTATTTAGAACAAGTTATTAAGGTTTTTTTGGGCATTAAACAAGAAAACTGCCTGCAAGACAAGGATCTATGTGAAGGTTCCTCCCTTTTTTGGTCAAAATGGGTGTAGCTCTGCAAACTTCAAGTTGGATTTTATCTGCTAGTAGCTAATTATCAAATGGTTTATGTGGTTTAATATTATATGGATTTGAAGTGAGCTTTCAGATTAAGAATTTTTCAATTATGTAGCAATGCCCAGAGCAGGAGCTGTTCATTTACTTATTTTTTCAATCATCAAATATATGAGTAAGAACAGAGAGATAAACTATTAGATATCCTGAAAATTTTCCAAATATTAAAATGATGGAGGTGGAAGGTAGTTTCTAGATAGAATTATATTCCAAAATAAGTTTGAAACAGAGGATAAATGTCATTTAGCTAAAGCTCCATAGCCATTCAACATAAATTTCAGGGTGCAGTGGTGCTTGTCAAGACTGGGGTTTTTATTTTCTGCTTCTTTCAGATATGGTACCTCAGATCAAAGACCCATCCAGCATATTCTCTTCTCTTTAACAGTGGCAGAAGCAAAAAAACTGGAGTAGGAATCTAACAAGCACCAAATAGAAAGATCTTTCCCTGTTTCTCACCATATACTTCCCTACAACTAACAACTTGCAGTTTAAGGATTTACTATGACAGTGACTGTATTTGAATCCTTGCATCAAACAGCTGTCAAGGATTTTTTCTTCTATTAATTTGTCCAGTAGATTTTAGAAGTCATTAATGATTTTGGTCTCCATAACATCCTGTGGCAACTAATTCCACAATGCAATTATTCTCTGTGTAAAAAGTTACTTCCTTTTGTTGATTTAAAACCTGCTGCTGGATAATTTCATTAAATGGCTCTTTATGTGACACACGGTGAACAAACACTTCTGTTCCATCCATGACTACTCACTGCTATTATAGTCACCTCTTACCTGAATTAATTGACAGTTTCTCCTTGAGCAGAAGCCACACCTGTGATCCTGTATAGGAGCTTTTTGCTTTAGCTGGATTTTCCCCTTACCATAAAACAATCTCTTTCTATTAAAAATTTACCGGGTAAATTACTGCTGAAAAGAACTAGCATCAGGAGGGACTAACATAAGGAGTTTGGGTCTGAGTTTTGTGGGGCTTGGAAATGGTCAAGTGTAAACTCACGCTGAGCTGCAATAACCATTACAACTCCAGTGAACTATGCTGTGCACATAAACCTGTTTGATAGGATTTGTCTGATATTTGTTTATAAGCCTGACTGACGACGGTGGCCAGGCATCTGCCAGCCTAACTGACAGATTAAGGAGGCTGACTCACTCAACTCTGGTTCAGTTTGTTCACAGAGGGCTGGCAGAGACACATAATTGATGGGGCAGCTCCGGGCAGATGGGCACAGATTCTCTCCTAAGACACTGTTCAGTGGTATTTCCATGTGCTCTGTCAGATTATACATGCCAAGAGATACAAAGCACTGCTCTCAGTGGGAGAAAAGGCAACACTGCTGAGTCCTCTCCAAGGGCAGGTGACCAACCAAAAACAGTCAACTCTGGGTTAGGCCAAAAGAAGGTAAGAAAGGGATTCCAAAGCCTAGATAGGATATAAGAGGGGAAGCAAGAGAAAAGGCAGAGAAGCTGCCCACCAACCTGAACATCAGCATTCCATGGAGCAGAGATTGTGGTGAGGGCTATGGCTCATTGTTAGTGGAATTTAGCAGAGAGCAGTGGGGAAAGGTGGGGTTGTTTTGTGAGGACTAAGGACATACAGTGGGGTTGTTAATAGCTTCTCCAGAAACTCCCTCTTTCAACAGACACTTTTACTGAACTGGACCAAACTGCCTCTAGCACAGCCCAGCCTTTACCTGCATCCCTTGATCACCTCCAACTAAGCATAAAAATATCCATGGAGAAACATTTCATTTACAGCCCACACTTTGTATTACAACAATTATCACACCCCACAAAACCACACCCTGTAAGTTTTCCCTACCAGAGTTGCCCTCTTCCCAGCAACTCTTGTAAACTCATCATTGCATCCAAGCCCTC